>JAOTQP010000870.1:1193832-1206432 GCA_026413545.1 Cichladusa arquata
CTTCCTTCCCCTTCCTTCCCCTTCCTTCCCCTTCCTTCCCCGGGCTGGGAAAGATTTTTCTGGGAATGCTGTGTCCAGCAGATCCTGGTTTAAGCCCAGCTCTAGCTCTGGACACTGCCTGTTTCCCTCATCACCCCCATCATCGCTCTGAGGAGAGCTGTGGGGGCTGGAACTCCTGATCCCACCCCCCAGGATGTGTGAAATTCCCAATTTCCCTTTTGCAGAGGGAGTGCATTTCCATCCACATCGGGCAGGCTGGAGTGCAGATGGGCAATGCCTGCTGGGAGCTCTACTGCCTGGAGCACGGCATCCAGGCTGATGGCACCATCCCTGGCTCCCAGCAGCTGAAATCCATGGATCCCAACTCTGAGCAAGTGGATTCCTCCTTCGAGACCTTCTTCTGTGAGACAGCATCTGGCAAACACGTGCCCCGGGCGGTGTTCATAGACCTGGAGCCCACTGTCATTGGTAAAACTGGGATTTTGTGCTTGATCCGGCTTTAATCCATAATTCCCAGCCCTTTTTCCATGGGATTCTGCTTCTCCCACTCCTCTGCTCTGGTTAGATGTCCCCAGCCATTGGAAGCAGACAGAATTTACACTTCCAAAGGAGTGACAAACCCGTGGTTTTGTCTTTGTTCTCTCCTTTTGGGACCTTCAGCAGGTGGAAAATGACCTGGATTTGCCAGCCTTGGTGGTCCTGGCCTGAATTCCACCATCCCATGGCCAGATGTGGCACATCTGGTTCTGGTGCCACACATTCCATGGGTTTGTGGGACCCAGCTGTCCTGTTTGGCCAACTTGATCTTGGAGAAATTTTCCAACCTGATGGATTCCAAAAGATTCCCACTTCCCCTTCCCCATCCTCTGGGATCTCTGGGTGTTTGTGTGGCACCTCAGTTTGAGGTGTCTTCCTAGAAAATAATAATTATTTTATTTTGGAAATGACTCCAAATCCAGCCACCTGCTCCTGCCTTCCAGGCTTCTCCTCCTGTCTTTCCATCTGGGATGTGACTCATTAGTTCTAATTAAAGGATTGTTTGGGTTCTGCTTAATTTCTAGACACCTCATTAAGGTATTAAATGGAGAACTGAATGAGTGAGCCAGAAGATTATGGGATGTGTCCAGTGTTGGGATGGAGTGGATTAAAAAACCCTCTGGGGCTGGGTCAGGTGGAAATGTCAACACTGAGGGAATTTTGTCTGTGCTGGAGAGCAGAAGATGGAGGTGGAGTTTCCAGCCTGTGGTAACCAATCCCACAAAAATACTGAAACCGTAGTGTCCTAACTCATTAATTTAGATTAATAACAGATTAATTTAGGATTTCTGAGTAGATGTAGGGTGAAGATGGAGTTCTGTAGGTCCCACCTATGTGAGTTTATCCCACAACCCTTCCCTAACCATGCCATGCCCTCCTGGTGGACATTCCATGGATTTTTCCTCCGTCAAAACTTTTCACCCATAACTTTTCTCTGTGATTTCTCTCCCTGATTTCTCCTCCTGCTGCAGATGAGATCAGGACTGGACCCTACCACGGGCTCTTCCACCCAGAGCAGCTCATCAGTGGCAAGGAGGATGCTGCCAACAACTACGCCCGTGGCCACTACACCATCGGCAAGGAGATCATCGACACCGTGCTCAGCAGGATCCGGAAAATGGTGAGGGACAGTGCCACGCTTTGGGTTCAAATTGCACCATCTTAGAGCTTGGGGTAGGAAAAAGAAAAAAAGTCTTCGATTAAAAATCATCTTTAGGTCAGGTCCAAGGGTTGTTGTTGCTGTTGGGATTTGGTTTGGGGCTTGGGAATGCTCCAAATGTGTGTTTGTCCTAAAAGCGGAGAATTATTGTTAAAACCGGGTTTAAGATGCTCAGTGAGTGCTCTAAGCGGAATTTTGTACTTGGGGTAAATATCCCAGTCCTTACAGGGATAAATATCCAATATTCTTGGCATAGTTTCCTATTCTTTGGGGTAAATATCCAATATTCTTGGGATCGTTATCCCAGTCCTTACAGGGATAAATATCCAATATTCTTGGGATAGTTATCCCAGTTCCTAAATGGATTAGCACCCATTTTCTTGGGATATTTATCCTTGTTCTTAGAGATAAAATACCATTATTGGGATTGTTATCCCAGTCCTTGCAGGGATAAACATCCATTTTCTTGGGATAGTTATCCCAGTCCTCACAGGGATAAACATCCATTTTCTTGGGATAGTTATCCCAGTCCTCACAGGGATAAATATCCAATATTCTTGGAATAGTTATCCCAGTCCTTACACGGAAAAAATACCATTTTCATGGGATAATGATCCTGATCCTTACTGGGATAAATATCTAGTGTTCTTGGGATAATTATCCCAGTCCTTACAGGGAAAAAATATCCCTTTTCTTGGGATAGTTATTCCAATCCTTACAGGGAAAAATATCCATTTTTCTTGGCTTAATTATCCCAATCCTTGCAGGGATAAAAATGCAACATTCTTGGGCAGTTCTTACAGGGGAAAAATATCCATTTTCTTGGGATAATTATCCCGATCCTTGCAGGGATAAATATGGAATATCCTTGGGGTAGTTATTCCACTCCTTGCAGGAATAAATATCCAATATTATTGGGATAGTTATTCCAGTCCTTACAGGGATAAATAACTTATGTTCTTAGGATAGTTTTTTATTCCTTGGGATAAATATCTAATGTTCTTGGGATAGTTTTCTGGTCCTTAGGATAAATGTCCAATATTATTGGGATAGTTTTTTTATTCCTTGGGGTAAATATCCAATATTATTGGGATAGTTATTCCAGTCCTTACAGGGATAAATATCCAATGTTCTTAGGATAGTTTTTTATTCCTTGGGATAATTATCTGATATTCTTGGGCTAGTTTTTTGGTCCTTGGGATAAATATCCAATATTATTGGGATAGTTATTCCAGTCCTTGCAGGGATGAATATCCAATGTTCTTAGGATAGTGTTTTAATCCTTGGGATAAATATCCAATATTATTTGGATAGTTATTCCAGTCCTTGGGATAAATATCCCGTGTTCTTGGGGTAGTTTTCTGGTCCTTGGGATAAATACCCAGTGCTCTGCTGCAGGCTGACCAGTGCAGTGGCCTCCAAGGCTTCCTGGTGTTCCACAGCTTCGGAGGAGGCACCGGCTCGGGCTTCACCTCCCTGCTGATGGAGCGGCTCTCGGTGGAGTACAGCAAGAAATCCAAGCTGGAATTCTCGGTGTACCCGGCCCCGCAGGTGTCCACGGCCGTGGTGGAGCCCTACAACTCCATCCTGACCACGCACACCACGCTGGAGCACTCGGACTGCTCCTTCATGGTGGACAACGAGGCCATCTACGACATCTGCCACCGCAACCTGGACATCGAGCGCCCCACCTACACCAACCTGAACCGGCTGATCGGGCAGATCGTGTCCTCGGTCACGGCCTCGCTGCGCTTCAACGGCGCCCTCAACGTCGACCTCATCGAGTTCCAGACCAACCTGGTGCCCTACCCGCGCATCCACTTCCCGCTCACCACCTACGCGCCCATCGTCTCGGCGGAGAAGGCGTACCACGAGCAGCTCTCCGTGCCGGAGATCACCAACGCCTGCTTCGAGTTCTCCAACCAGATGGTGAAGTGCGACCCTCGCCGCGGCAAGTACATGGCGTGCTGCCTGCTCTACCGCGGCGACGTGGTGCCCAAGGACGTCAACGCCGCCATCGCCGCCATCAAGACGCGCCGCTCCATCCAGTTCGTGGATTGGTGCCCCACCGGTTTCAAGGTGGGCATCAACTACCAGCCGCCCACCGTGGTGCCCGGGGGGGACCTGGCCAAGGTGCAGAGGGCTGTGTGCATGCTCAGCAACACCACGGCCATCGCCGAGGCCTGGGCCCGCCTGGACCACAAGTTTGATTTGATGTACGCCAAGAGGGCGTTCGTGCATTGGTATGTGGGGGAGGGCATGGAGGAGGGGGAGTTCTCCGAGGCCAGGGAGGACCTGGCGGCCCTGGAGAAGGATTATGAGGAGGTTGGAAGGGACTCGGTGGATGGAGAGGAGGAGGAGGGTGATGAGGATGAGTATTGACAAACTGTGCCTGGCCTTGTGGTGACGATGAGAGAGAGACGGGGACGCTGACTGGTAACCAAAATCCAGCTTGACTGAGCACTACACGTGCTCCTTTTACAGTTGTTTTTTACCATTTGACATTTATTTTACCACTTACAGCAAGGCTGGTTGTATTTTACTTCAATCACCTAGACAAACTTTACATCTCCACTTGGTAAAATCCGATTTCCCATTAAGCCAGACTTGACTCAGTCTTGCAGTCAGAGCTCTGTTTGCTCTTGCCAGGGTTTCCTCGTTATCAGGCTGCACCTGCTGATTAATCTGCAGTGCTCTCAGTCTCATTTGCGTATTACCCATATCCACAGTCTTGACCTCAGCTGCAATCC
The DNA here is from genome assembly GCA_026413545.1 of Cichladusa arquata. Taxonomy (NCBI): domain Eukaryota; kingdom Metazoa; phylum Chordata; class Aves; order Passeriformes; family Muscicapidae; genus Cichladusa; species Cichladusa arquata. Next base: position 1,198,279 of record JAOTQP010000870.1, read on the forward strand.
AGTTCTGTCCCCAATTCCAATCTGGAGGTGCTGAAGGACCAGCCTGGACCTCACGCCATGTTTGATGTATTAAACCTCCCCTGCTTGCATAGTTTGGGCTCACAGAGCTCCTCCTTAGCCTGGGTGTCTTGAGCTTTATCCCACTGCTGTTTATTGATGAGTGATGCTGAGTCAGGCCTAAGTTAGGCCTGACATCCTGCCTAGCTGGGAGATCCCAGTTCCTAATGCAGGGAATGCTGCCTGCTTTGGCTGGAATGGCAAACTCTTGCTCTGGCTTTTTCTTGTTAAAAGCACTTTGGAATTAGAAATGCACCTGTAAACTTCTATGCAAATGGCTTTTTGTATATGAATAAAGAGGGGGTTTTTTTGTGGCTCGGAATTCCTTGGATTCACCCAGGGTGGTTTTGTGGGGAGATGTCCTGAGGAGAAGAGCAAATGCTGATCAGGGTGTGCTGTGAGAGTCATCAACCCTAATTAGTGTGGGGGAAGTGCCCTATATCCTGTGGGAATTTCTGTCTGGAGCTGGATGTGCTCAGGGAATTCCATGTCTGGGACCAGGGAATCATTCTGAGTAGTGGGGAGCAATTTTGGGTGGGGTTCAGCCTCCTCACCACCTTTGGTGAAGCTCAGGTGCTGCCTGAGCAAATCCTGGTGGCTGGGAGAGTGCTGAGGATTTGGGAAATATTCCCAAAACAGGGAAATCCAGCCAGGAATGGGGAGAGAGGAAGGGAGCTGTGTCTGATGTTTGGCACAGGGAGGCAGAAGGATCCCAAAAACCCTTTGGTGACCCTAAAAATCCAGGAGTGGTGACAGCAGGACTGGAGGTGGCCCCCTGGGAATGTCCCAGTCCCTTGAGCCACCCCAAAACTGTCACCCCAAAGGCCCCAGGTCCAGCCAGGAATGGGGACAGGGAAAGGGAAGGGAGCTGTGTGCTGGGGATGGAGTCACCCCAGAAAGGAAAGGGATTTTGGGGAAAATCCCCAAGTTTTTAGGGAGCTGGAACCTGCAATTCTCTCCACAAGAGGTGAATTTGGGTTTATTTTCCTTACCTGGGAATAGCAAAGCTGCTCCTACAGAATTCCAGCCTGTGGGAATGTTCCCATCCACCATCCTTAATCCTGTTTTATTCAGAATTAACACCTCCAGCTCCATGGGGATGGCTTTGGCTTTTCATTATCCATGGTTTGGGGTCAGGGAGGAAAACGATTCAAAATTCAGGATTATTTGGGTTCAAAGAGCTGGAGCTGGGACAATCCAAATTTTCATTTGAGTGAATGACTTTGTGCTGATAGTAAATTCTCCAGAACCTTTTGTTAAACTGTTCTAATTAGGCCATTAGTTAAGTGCTTAAATTTGAATTTAATTTTTTTATTTAAAGGTTTAAACCTTTGCACTGGTGATGAGGGAGCTCAGTTTGATTAAGGAATTCCATGGGAAGATCTTATCCATTCCCAACCTCCACACAGCTCATTTTTGTTTATTTTTACTTTCAGCTGGCTCAAATTTAGGTTTTATTTTGCTTTTTCCCTGAGCTTTACTCATCCAGTAAAATCTGCAGGCTGAGCTTTGCCAAGGAGCTTTGTCACGCTTTTGCTTTTAGATTAAATCCACTTTTTTCCAGCAATTCCCTGAGGAATCTTTAAACCTCTCATTCCTGCTAAAGCAATCCCTGTCCTGCTGCCAGGGAAATTTAACTGGAATTGAGATGGGAATTCCAGTGCTCAGCCTCCTCTAAAAAAATCTAAAAAAACAGGAGGCTGTTCCTCCTCCTCTGGGGACTCCCCTTGCTCTGAGGGATCCAAGAAAAGCAGCTGGGAAGGAGAGAGAAAAAAGGAAAGGAAAGAAGAAGGAAAGGAAAAAAAAAAAAAAAAAAGAAAAAATCCAAGGGAAAAAAGCTGGATCAGGCTGGGATTGAATATTCCCAATCCCATTTTTTCTTATATATTCTCAATCCCATTTTCATGTGGGTATTCCAAATCATGGTTTTACATGGATATTTCAATCCCATTTTTACTTGGATATTCCAAACCCCATTATTACATGGATATTCCCAAATCCCATTTTTACATAGATATTCCAAATCCCATTATTACATGGATCTTCCCAATCATGTTTTTACATGGATGTTTCCAAATCCCATTTTTTGTGGATATTTCCAAATCCCATTTTTGCATGGATATTTCCCAATCCTGTTTTTACATGGACATTCCAAATCCCATTTTTGCTTGGATGCTTCCAACCCCATTTTTTCTTATATATTCTGAATCCCATTTTTTCATGGATATTCCCAAATCCCATTTTTTCATGGATATTCCCAATCCCATTTTTTCATGGATATTCCCAAATCCCATTTTTTTCATAGATATTTCCAATCCCATTTTTGCTTGGATATTCCATATCCCATTATTACATGGATATTCCCAATCCCATTTTTGCTTGGATATTCCAATTTTTCCATAGATATTCCCAACCCCATTTTTCATGGTTATTCCCAATCCCATTTTTGCTTGATATTCTGTCTGGCTCAGGAATATTTAACTGACCTGAGGCGGGGGTGCTGGATTTAAATCCCAAATTTCCCTGTGCCATTCCTGACTGGATGTGGGAGGTGACCGGGGTGGGAAATCCCAGGATCTGCCATTTTCCTTGGAGCATTCCCAGGAGAGGGAATGAGGTTTTTCCATGCCTTAAACCTGCTGGAAGGAGGCATGGAAAACCCCTCTTTAATTAAAAGTGATTAATTTTCAGCAGAGAAGAGGACAGGGCAGAGCTGCAGGAGTTTTGGGAAGGGACAATTCCCAAATTGTTCTTCCTCTCCTGGGAGCTGGATCACTGGGATCTGTGGATATCATGGATAGAGGATCCAGCCAGGAATATTCTTGGGGCTCCTCCAAATCTGCACCTGCAAATCCATGGAATTTGGAGTTTTCTTGGCTTTTAAATCCTCACTCAGCACTGGTTTCCCTGTAACATCCATCAGCACTTCCCATGAATTCAGGGAAAATTATTTTCGTTGGGTTTTTTTTTTGGGGGGGGGGAAATCCATTTTAAAATTAATTTATTTAAAGGATAACACTCATTTTCCAAACTTCCCTTGCAACCTTTAGGGCTGGGAATGGGATTTCTGCTGGAATTCCTTGGGATGAGCAGGACTTACTGGATGGGGCTGCTGGATTTGGATCATGGGATGGCTCTTCCAGCACTGGATCCATGAAAATTTGGATTGTCACAGCTCCAGGGCAGCTCCAGCTCCTTGAACATAAATAATCCTGAATTTTGAATCCTCTTCCTCCCTGACCCCAAACCATGGGTAATGAGAAGCCAAAGCCTTCCCCATGGAGCTGGATCCCACTTCCAGAGGGAATGGGTAACCTGTGTCCCTTCCCTGACATAGGGATAAAAATTCCATCAGAGATTAGGGATGTCCTGGAAAAGCTGTGGGAGAGGGGATAAAACCAGGACTGAAGTCAGCAGTGAGAGCAATCCCATTGCAGGTGGACAATGGTTTTATTTTCCATGCAAAACAGACAAAATCAAGGAATTCATGGATATGAGATGTCCCAGAGTCCGGAAGAAGGAATTTTAAAACTTTAACTAGGTTTAGGATGTGGGAACAGCTCCATGGGAAAGATTAAACCTCATGGTTTGGTCCCCTTGGACATTCCTGGTCTGTCCCAAACCTTGCTTGGGTTCAGTGGAGGGTTGGGATCATCTGAGGAAAGCAGGAAATGGGAAAAATCCTAAAAAACTGGTCAGGAAGGGAATGGATGAAGAATCAAAGGAAAAGCTCATGGAGCAGATCCCATCCAGCATCCAGAGCTGGGGCTGGGATTTGGGGAAGGGTCTCACCCTGCTCTGGATTTTCCACCTCCTGTCCACGTGGAATTCTCTGCAAATCCATTCCTTGTCCTGGGAATTGGTTTGGTTTTCCCAACCAAAACCCCGCGGATGTGAACGTGGGTGTATTCCCAAAATGCTGGGAATGTATGTTTGGAATCCATCCCTCACCACTGGGGCTGGATCCTCCTCGATCCCAGGATGGAATTGGGGATCCTGCTGTCCTTGGGAATGCCTGAGCTCCTGCAGCCCCTCGGGTTTGCTCTCAGGGGAGTGAAAAAAGTGGGAAAAAACCTTGGAGTGTTGGCAGGTGGAGCAGGAAAAGGAGGAGGAGAGGATTCCTGGAGACCAGGGAAGAGCTGGAAGCATGGGGGAGGAATTTGGGATGGGCTGGATGGGATCCAGGACAGGGAAGGATTTGGGATGGGCTGGATGGGATCCAGGACAGGAAGGATTTGGGATCAGCTGGATGAGATCCAGGACAGGAAGGATTTGGGATCAGCTGGATGAGATCCAGGACAGGGAAGGATTTGGGATGGGCTGGATGGGATCCAGGACAGGGAAGGATTTGGGATGGGCTGGATGGGATCCAGCAGAGGGAAGGATTTGGGATCGGCTGGATGGGATCCAGCACAGGGAAGGATTTGGGATGGGCTGGATGGGATCCAGGACAGGAAGGATTTGGGATGCGCTGGATGGGATCCAGGACAGGAAGGATTTGGGATGCGCTGGATGGGATCCAGGACAGGGAAGGATTTGGGATGGGCTGGATGGGATCGAGGACAGGAAGGATTTGGGATGGGCTGGATGGGATCCAGCAGAGGGAAGGATTTGGGATGGGCTGGATGGGATCCAGCAGAGGGTTTTTTGGTCTGGCTGAGCAGCTCTGGGTGCAAGACCAAGAGTTTGGGTTTCATCCCTGTGAGAAGAGGCAGGACAGGCTGAATCCTGCCTGGAATCCTCCCTTGGATCCTACAGAATTCCACAAATCACCCCAAATATCGATGCTGCCCTTCCCCAGCACTGCCAGACTCTGGATGCTCCCAGCCCCACGGGGGGTTGGTGCAGATTCCAGTGCTCCCATTCCCATCCCACTTCCTCAGGAAATCTGCCAGTGCTTCAGCCCCACAGGCACCCCAATTCCTGCTGGGTAGGGCATGGGAAGGGTCAGTTTGGGAAGGGTTAATTTGGGAAGGGTCAATTTGGGAAGGAAGAATTTATTTGTGAAGGATTAATTTGAGAAGGGTCAATTTGGGAAGGATCCATTTATAAAGGATTGATTTGGAGAGGGTTCATTTGGGAAGGGTTAACTCTGGAGGGGTTAATTTGGGAAGGATTAATTTGGGAAGGATCCATTTGGGAAGGAAGAATTCATTTGTGAAGGATTAATTTGAGAAGGGTCGATTTGGGAAGGATCAATTTGTGAAGAATTAATTTGGAGAGGGTAAATTTGGGAAGGATCAATTTGGGAAGGATTAATTTGGGAAGGGTCCATTTGGGAAGAGTCCATTTGGGAAGGGTTAACTTGAAGGGGTTAACTTGGGACGGATCCATTTGGGAAGGATTAATTTGGGAAGGATCAGTTTGGGAAGGATTCATTTGGGAAGGGTTAACTTGGGAAGGGTTAATTTGAGAAGAATCAATTTGTGAAGTATTAATTTTGGGAGGATTAATTTGGGAAGGAAGGATCAATTTGTGAAGGATTAATTTGGGAAGGGTTAACTTGGGAAGGATCAATTTGGGAAAGATCCATTTATGAAGGATTAATTTGGAGAGGGTTAATTTGGAAAGGATCCATTTATGAAGGATTAATTTGGAGAGGGTTAATTTGGAGAGGATCCATTTATGAAGGATTAATTTGGAGAGGGTTAATTTGGGAAGGATCCATTTATGAAGGATTAATTTGGAGAGGGTTAATTTGGGAAGGAAGGATCAATTTGTGAAGGATTAATTTGGAGAGGGGTTAATTTGGGAGAGATCAATTTGGGAAGGATCCATTTATGAAGGATTAATTTGGAGAGGGTTAATTTGGAAAGGATCCATTTGGGAAGGCTGCCAGGTGTGGGTGGGACTCTCCCACTGGGATGCAGCTGGGAAGGGAGGATCCCCTTCCCTCCTTACCCGCTGATAAAACTGTCCCTGCCTCGGCTCATCCCTTCCCACTTCCCTGGGAATTCCCTTCCCTGAAGGGGAGAACAGGAGGATCCACTGGGAGCTCCAGGCAGGTAATTTGGATTTCCAGCCTCTCCCACAGGGCTGGGATGTTCTCCCTGTCCAGCCAGGAGCTGGGAAAGGATCCCAAGCAGGGCTGGCAGTGGGAAAAGCTCTTCCCAACCTGGACCAGGCTTTCCCAGTGGGAAATCTCTCCCAACTTTCTGCTCAAAGCAGGGATTCCTCCCTCAGCCCTGAGCAAATCCCTCCTTCCAAGGATCCCTGAGCATCCCAATGGCTGAGCCTGGAAAACCTGGGGACACCTGGACACGGAGCAGGTGTGACCCTGTTCTTCCCGTGCCTCAGTTTCCCTGGGTGGACAATGCCTGTGAGAACACTGGGTGATAAAATTCCATAAAATCCAAGATTCCAGCGGGTTGCAATGGGAAAAGGCCCCCCCTGTGCACCCCTGGAGCTGAGACAGGAGGTCATTGTCCCTCTGTGACATTCCAGGACATTTCCAACCCACCAGGACATTTCCAACCCTCTGGCTGTCCCTTGGTGTCCCCCCTGGAATGTCCCCATGGCCATGCCCTGGGTGGGGCAAATTTCTTCCCTGAATTTGTCCCCACCTCCCAAACCTGCTGCCCTCAGGGATGAGGGAGGAGGTGGAATTTCAGTGGGGCTGGGAGGTGGAGGGTTTAGAGGAAGGGATCAACATTCCAAGGGGAAGTGTGGGAGTGTAGGGGGCTGGGAAAGAGCAGGATGAGCACGGATGGTCTGTGGATGGACTGAACTGAACCAGCTGGAAAACTGAGATTCAGTGAGAAATTGAGAAGGGACAGGTGGGAATTTGTGGTGGGACCCAGGGTGGGTTTGGAGCAGCCACGGAGCTCCTGGGGATCCAAACCCACCTGAGGCCATGGGGTGACCCTGGACAGGGTCCATGAGGGGACACTGGGGCTGAGTGACCCTCGCCAGGACCCATCAGGGGACACTGGGGCCATGGGGTGACCCTGGCCAGGACCCATCAGGGGACACTGGGGCCATGGGGTGACCCTGGCCAGGACCCACCAGGTGACACTGGGGCCATGGGGTGACCCTGGCCAGGACCCACCAGGTGACACTGGGGCCATGGGGTGACCCTGGCCAGGGTCCATCAGGGGACACTGGGGCCATGGGGTGGGAGGTTGATGCTGAAAGTGCTGGTGACAAACCCAGGAGGAGGAACTGGGAAATCCCTCCTGAGCTTGTCCCTTTTCCCTTCCCATGGATTGGTGGCTGTGGCAAGGACAGCTGGTGGAGGATTTGGGATGGGGATGTTTTGGAATCCCTACAGCCCCAACGGAGCAGGAGATGGAACAACAAAGCATTGGAAACTCCAGAGACGGCAGCTTTAATCAGGAACCTTCCCTGGGTGAACCCCAGGAACCTCTCCCTGCGCGTGGAAACGTCCGGAAGGAGCGGCGGAGGAGAGCGGGGAGGAGACGAGGGGAGGAGGAGGAACGTGGGCGTGGGGCGGCCCCGTGGGTCAGAACAGCCAGCGCTGATGCCACAGGCGGCCACCAGCCCCTCTGCAGCTGGCCTGGTCACTTCCTCCGGCCGATCTGCGCCATCAGGTGCGCGTTGGCCGCCGCCTTGGCCCGCAAGTTCTTGGCCTTGGCGATGTTGAAGAGGATGTTCATGATGTTGGTGGGGACGTCGAGCGACAGCGTGACCTTGGTGCGCCGGTCGCTCTTGGCCCGGTTCTGGTGGCTCTTGCCCTTCCCCTGCGCCTGGGACACGGATTTGGAGTGGCCATCCCCTGGGAATGTCCTTTTCCCGAGCTCTTCCTCCTCCCCGTCCTCCTCCTCCTCCTCGGACGCCTCCTCCAGGGAGGGCGCCTGGCGCTTGTCCAGCACGGCGTTTTCCTCGGGGTGGATCCTCTGCGCTTCCGACAGCGCGGCCCTGAGGCAGCTGAGGATGGAGGCGGCGCTGGAGAGGCTCAGGGCACGGCCGGTGCTGGTGGCTCCCAGCAGGACGAGGAGCAGCAGCAGCCTGGGGTGGGACATGGCGCTGGCCTGGCCCTGGGGACACCGAGGGGAGGGCAGAGAGCGCCGTGAGCGTCCCTGGTGTGATCCAGCCTCTCCCCGTCCCACCCCCATACCCCAACACCCCACCCAGCCC
>JAOTQP010000870.1:1220258-1232552 GCA_026413545.1 Cichladusa arquata
GCTTGCAGCAGGGTTTGCTTTCCTGCCAGGGCCCATTTTCCCTGGGAGACGAGGGAAAATCCACACAAACTGATCCCAAAACCCCTGGATCTGGCAGTGCAAGCCAAGCTGTGCTTCCAGGAGTTTTTCCCATTGAACCCCTGGATGAGGTGAGACTCCAATCCTAAATCCATGGATTTGCATCAGCGCTGGAGCCACAAATCCCAACAGGACACCATCCAAAACCCCTCTTTATTTCCAAATCCCATGAGGATTTTTGAGCTTTAAATCCCAGATTTCCACTGCTCAGCTTTGCTTTTTCCAAGGGCCTTTCTCCAAAGGATGCTCAGGAATTTTCTGGAGCCCTAAAACCTCTCCCCCCACTCCCACACTGAGATAATTCCAAGGAACTCGATGAGGCTGACCTGACATTTCCAGGAAATGCTGAGACTCCATTCCCAGAATGTTTTGGCCCTGCCAAAGCCTGGATGGCAAATCCATAGGGAACATTTGATTAATCCAACAGGTATTAAAAAAAAAAAATCCAGTTCTCAGTTTCTCCTAGATTTCTCTGATGGGAATTTGAGCTGGGTTTAATCCCAGCTCGACCTTAGTCCTGCCTGGAATCCCTCTTATTGAATTTCCACAATTCTTATTGGATTCCCCCAAGTTGCAGCTCCGAGCTCCTTGAGGAATTGGAATTTTTTAGGGAGAAGCCTGGCTTGGATCCCTCTGTTTTTCTTGGAGATTTTGGGATGGCTCCTTTTAACCTGCCCAGGGAATTCCCAAGTGGAGGAGAAAGTGGGAATTCCTAAAGTCCTCAGGGAATTTAGGGCCAGGCCAAAAGGGACCCACCCACCTGATCCAGCTGGAAAAACAGATATTCCCACTTTTCTCTGCCATTCCCAAGTTTTCCTTCTTCCAGGTAAATAATCCAGAATTCCATGGCATTGGGACACTTTTATTTTACAAAAATAAATCTCAGGAATTCTGTCCTTCCCATCCTCCTTTTCCTGAGCATACGAGGTTTCCCTCTCCTCATCCCATAATGTCCATCATTCCAGTTTTCTTTTTTTTTTTTCCCCAACATCTTCACGTTTGTTTTTTCTTGTCCATCCCAGAGGTTTTGGATCCTCCCAGTTCCCTTGGATTTAAATGAAGCTCTTGGAGCTGCTCATCTCCCTCTGCCTGGTTTGGGAAAAAAAGGGAAGAGGAAAAATGGGAATTTCAGAAGTTTTTCAGCAGTTTGGGCTCCCTCTTGGAATTCCCAAGCTCACAGTGGCTCAGAACACCATGGGATTGTCCCATCCCACATCCATAAAAACCAAATACCCCAATCCTGGCTGAATCCTGCCTCTGTCTAGGATCAGCCAGGAAAAATGGGCACACAGAGGACTCAGGAATTGTCTTGAATTGGGATTAATCCCATTCCCTGTGGTTGTTTATTCCCACAAACTGTGCTGGAGCTGCTTTGTGAAGTTTCCAGTGGCTCCTAAAGCAAATTCCCTGGAAAAAAAAAAAAATTGGGCAGGAGGAACTTCACTGATTTCCTGGTGCTGCTGGGCCTGGATTCCAAGCCCTTGGAGTGATTCCCAAAATTATGGATCTGAGCCTTCAATTCCTCTCTCTTTTTAAAGTTTCCCTCAAACCCAGAGCAGACAAACCTCACCAGAGATTTTTTTTTTTTTTTATGGATTGTGGAGAATTCATGGATTTTTTTTTATTCCAGAAGTTTCCATGCAGAGGGAATTCTGAGGGAGGAATATTTTCCTTGGAAGGCTGGGATCAGCCACAGCTCCTGCCCTGCTTGCAGCAGGGTTTGCTTTCCTGCCAGGGCCCATTTTCCCTGGGAGACGAGGGAAAATCCACACAAACTGATCCCCAAACCCCCTGGATCTGGCAGTGGAAGCCAAGCTGTGCTTCCAGGAGTTTTTCCCATTGAACCCCTGGATGAGGTGAGACCCCAATCCTGGGGTGTTAATCCAGATCTAAACTGGTCTAGGTCAGACTAGAGATGCCAGAGTGTGCTTGGATGGAACATTCCAGGCTTTTGAGAGCACAAATCCCCAAATTCCTGCCAATTTCAGTGTTTGGACAGCACAAAAAGCATCCAAAATATCAGGACCTGGTGTCCAGGTGGATCCATGTCCATCCCATCCTGGAATTGGCCCAAAGGAGATGTCCAGGAGCTCCTGGGAATGATTTGGGAATGGGAATAAAATCCTGCAACTTCCTGGCACTTCCCAGTGGGGAGCTGAAGGAAACAGGAATGGGCAAATCCTGGATGGGTTTTCATGTTCTGGAAAATCCTGGATGGGTTTTGCTGCTCTGGAAAATCCCTGATGGGATCTCTTGCTCTGGAAAATCCTGGATGGGATTTCATGTTCTGGAAAATCCCAAATGGGATTTCCTGCTCTGGAAAATCCTGGATGGGATTTCCTGCTCTGGAAGATCCCAGATGGATTTTCCTGCTCTGGAAAATCCCAGATGGGTTTTCCTGCTCTGGAAAATCCTGGATGGGATTTCATGTTCTGGAAAATCCTGGATGGGATTTCCTACTCTGGAAAATCCCAGATGGGTTTTCCTGTTCTGGAAAATCTCAAATGGGATTTCCCTGCTCTGGAAAATCCTGGATGGGTTTTCCTCTCTGGAAAATCCTGGATGGGGTTTCCTGCTCTGGAAAATCCCAGATGGGTTTTCCTGCTCTGGAAAATCCCGAACGGGTTTTTGTGCTCTGGAAAATCCTGGATGGGTTTTCCCCTCTGGAAAATCCCGAATGGGTTTTCCTGCTCTGGGTTTTTGCTCCTGACTGGAAGAAAAGGGGGTGTGGGGGAATTTCCAGCCTTACCCGCGGAGCCCCGGCAGCGCCGCTCGCATTCCCGCCGGGATGGGAAGCGGTTGCTGTTCCCTCGGCAGCCCCCGAACAGGAAGGGCCGGCAGGAATTTGTGGGGCTGTGGAAGTACCAGAGCAGGGAATGGTGCTGGCAGGAGCCCTCATCCATGGGCTGCAGGCACAGGGCTGCAGGGAAACACCCAACATTCCCCAGGCGTTGGATCCGCGTGGGAAAACACCCAAAAACCATCCAGAGATTGGATCTGGGTGGGAAAACACCCCCAAACCATCCAGAGATTGGATCCACTCTGGAAAATACCCCCAAACCATCCAGGGGTTGGATCCGGGTGGGAAAACACCCCAAAACCATCCAGGGGTGGGATCCACTCTGGAAAACACCCCACAATCATCCAGGAGTTGGATTCGTTCTGGAAAACATCCCATAACCATCCAGAGGTTTAATCCAGGTGGGAATACACCCCACAACCACACAAGGATTGGATTTGCTCTGGAAAATATCCCCAAAACCATCTAGGGGTTTGATCCAGGTAGGAAAACACCCCAAAACCATCCAGGGGTTGGATTTGCTCTGGAAAACACCCCAAAACCATCCAGGGATTGGATTTGCTCTGGAAAACACCCCCACACCCACTCGGGGGTTGGATCCAGGTGGGAAAAGGGCACAGTTTGGAAAACAACCCCATAACCAGCCATGGACTGGATTCCACAGTGGACAAAGGAGAGAATCCGAGTGGATTCCCAAAGGGGACAAAGGGGAACATCCAGCTCTGGATTCCCATAATGGAAAAATGGGGACACCCAGGAGTCAATTCCCATAATGGAAAAGTGGGAACATTCAGGAGTGGATTCTTATAATGGAAAATTGGGGATATCCAGGAGTGGACTCCCAGAGGGGACAAAGAGGGACATCCAGGAGTGGATTCCCATAATGGAAAAATGGAGATACCCAAGAGTGGATTCCCAAATTGGAAAAATGGGGATATCCAGGAGTGGGTTCCCAAACTGGAAAAATGGGGATATCCAGGGGTGGATTCCCAAACTGGAAAAGTGGGGATATCCAGGAGTGGATTCCCAAACTGGAAAAGTGGGGACAGCCAGGAGTGGATTTCCATAATGGAAAAATGGGGACAGCCAGGAGTGGATTTCCATAATGGAAAAATGGGGATATCCAGGAGTGGGTTCCCAAATTGGAAAAATAGGGACATCCAGGAGTGGATTCCCAAATTGGAAAAATGGGGGCAACCAGGAGTGAATTTCCATAATGGAAAAATGGGGATACCCAGGGGTGGATTCCCAAACTGGAAAAATGGGGATACCCAGGAGTGAATTTCCATAATGGAAAATTGGGGATATCCAGGAGTGGACTCCCAGAGGGGACAGAGGGGGAAATCCAGCTCTGGATTCCCAGACTGGGATGAGCTCCGTGTTGCTCCATCATCCATCCTGTGATTCCCAGCACGGTGACCCCTGACTTTTCCCAAGGGATGGTTAAATCCTGGATTCCGGGTGGGATATTTTCACAGGAATGTTTGCACACAGGGAATTCCAGGAGGATCCCCCCAGTGTGTTTTCCTGGATCAAAACCCCCTCCAGATCCTTCACCACCAGCTCAAACCCAGCTGCTTTAAGCCAAGCCCAAGCTGAGTTTTAAGCTCGTGTAACTCCTTCAGTGCCACATCCCTTGGTCCCAAGGCCAAGCAGCCCTTCCCACCTGGGAAGTGACTTCCCTAAATGCCACTTAATTCCCTGCTTTTCACCTGGTAATTGGCTGTTGGCTTCTGGCTGAGAGGTTCCCATTGTCTGCCGGGCTGGGGGGGGAGGAAAAAAACAAAAAACCAAGGAAATCACAGGGAATGAGGGCGTGCAAACAAATTATCCTGCATTTCAACCAAGATCCTCGGAGCCTTCCGTGGCTAACGAGTTCTCCTAATAAATGTCACGGAGCAACCGGCCCCGGGCAGCGAGGAACCGGCGGCAATAAAACCCTTAATGGTGTTAAACAACTCGGTGGGAAAGGCTGGGCGTTGGTCAGAGCAAATGGAAGTGTTTGTGGTTGTTTGTTGGAGATAAATGCCAGGCTGGAGCTGGGGAAAGCCGGGAGCGATGGGAATCCGGCGGCTGCAGAATCCTGTTAGCGTTCGGAGCCGCTCGGCACTTAGCGCGGGGATTTATGAGCCCTCCTGCCTCAGCCCCGGCTTTTAATGGGATTGTTGGCTGCTGCTGTGATTCAATAACACCTGGAACGTCCCATCCATCTGATCCCGAGCGCTGCCGGGGCATAAATCGAGTTTGGATCCAGATGGGAGACTCTGACGTCCGGCACAGACGTCGGGAGGGGAGTGAGGGTGGTTGGGGTTTGGTTCTAGGCTTGGCTGGGGTTTTTTTTGGGATGTGTTCATTCCTTACATGGGGCCATCACCGATGGATTTGACTTAAAACCCTTCCCAAAACTCCTAAAGCTCTTCCCAAAGCTCTCCGTCCTGGGGAATCATGGAATCACAGAATATGAGTTTGGGATTGGGTCATCCTTAAGGCCCCTTCCATCCCAAACCATTCCATGTCCCAAACAGGAAACTGGGCTGTAAAAACACTGCAATCCAAATCCCCATTGGATTCCTTGCCCTGAAATTGGATGATTTTTAAGGTTCTTCCATCCCAAATCACTCCATGTCCCAAATTGTAAAGGGGGCTGTAAAAACACTGGAATCCAACTCCCCATAGGACTTTTTGGCCTGAAATTGGATGATTTTTAAGGCCCCTTCCATCCCAAACCATTCCATGTCCCAAACAGGAAACTGGGCTGTAAAAACCCTGGAATCCAAATCCCCATTGGATTCCTTGCCCTGAAATTGGATGATTTTTAAGGTTCTTCTACCCCAAATCACTCCATGTCCCAAACTGGAAACTGGGCTGTAAAAACACTGGAATCCAAATCCCCATAGGACTTCTTGGCCTGGAATTGGATAATTTTTAAGGCCCCTTCCATCCCAAACCACTCCATGTCCCAAATTGGAAGGGATCAATAAAGACCATTGAGTCCAACTCTCTGTTGGAATCCCTGCCTTGGAACTGGATGATTTTTAAGGCCCTTCCATCCCAAACCATTCCATGTCCCAAACTGGAAACTGGGCTGTAAAAACCCTGGAATCCAAATCCCCATTGGACTCCTTGCCCTGAAATTGGATGATTTTTAAGGCCCCTTCCATCCCAAATCACTCCATGTCCCAAATTGTAAAGGGGGCTGTAAAAACACTGGAATCCAAATCCCCATAGGACTTCTTGGCCTGAAATTGGATGATTTTTAAGGCCCCTTCCATCCCAAACCATTCCATGTCCCAAACTGGAAACTGGGCTGTAAAAACACTGCAATCCAAATCTCCATTGGACTCCTTGGCCTGAAATTGGATGATTTTTAAGGTTCTTCCACCCCAAATCACTCCATGTCCCAAATTGTAAAGGGGGCTGTAAAAACACTGGAATCCAACTCCCCATAGGACTTCTTGGCCTGGAATTGGATAATTTTTAAGGCCCCTTCCATTCCAAACCATTCCATGTCCCAAGTTGGAAAGGGGGCTGTAAAAACCCTGGAATCCAAATCTCTGTCAGACTCCTTGCCTTGGAATTGGATGATTTTCAAGGCTCCTTCCAGCCCAAACTATTCCACATCCCAAGGAAGGAAGGAAGGACCATGGAGTCCAACTCCCTCTTGAATTGGAATTTGGAGCATTGAGACCTCCCCTACAGGATATTTTTGGGGTGACAAAGAGGATTTAATGGCAGTGATCAAATTTAATTCAGCCCCAAACCCCCAGGCTGGAAAACCATTCCACTGCTCCATCCCCCTAATTTAGAAGAAATTCCCAAACTTACATCCCATAATAAACAGTAGGACAACACCACAGCTGATTTTGGCGTGTAAAGGTGACAACACTGGGGTGTCTTGCTCAGCGTAATGGGATTTTTAATTTATTCTGAATTATTTTTCTGGTTGTGCCATCCAGAAAAAAATTTATTTTTCTGCTGTACCCAACCCTCCTCCTCCTCCTGGCAACAAAATCTGAGCATCTTCATCCACTGAATTACAAGAAATGATCCCAAACTCTCCCTCCTTTTTAATCCTGTCCTGAAGTTGGGATTTTGAGGAACTCTGCATAATTCCTCAATTTCCCCCTGTTTTGTTTTCCCTCTCTCCCAGAAATCCAGGTGGAAATCCAAGCCCCAGTGAGGGATCAGGAGGTCCATGGGTGGCTCTTGCCTTGCTGCTCTGGCTCTTCCCTCATGGAAAACACAAACAGGAACAGATCCTGTTGTTGTTCCCTGAGTTTTAAACTGTAGTTTTTATTAAAATGTTCATGAGGCCCTGGACAGAAATAATCTGAGATGAGTGTTTGGTCTCAGAGATGCCATTTCTGCCTGGCTGGAAGTTTTACTGGAATTAGCCAAGGATGTGGTGGGAAAAATGGGACAAAAATCAGCCTGGAAACAGCTGCCTCCTCCCAGCCTTTCAAAAGGAACCCTTTGGAAGGTTGGGATCACCACTGATCCCAAGAATATTTTGATTTTCCTCACTGTCAGCTCGGTGTCACCTCCCTCAGTGGGAATCCCATCCCTGCCTCATTCCTGCCCAATTCCAGGGAAGGGGATTTATGGGATGCTCCAGAGGATTCCATGGTTGGAAAGGTGGGAAGGAGGCAGCAGAACTCACCTGGAATGAGGGGAGGAGGCTCCATGGAGAGCTTCACTGGGGTCTGCAATGGCGTCGTGCCGTGAGTTGTGCCAAGATTTTCTTCCCAATTTCCACCATTCCCAGTGGATTCCCGAGGCTGGGAATACCCCTGGAGCCGCCTGTGGACTTCCAGACCTGTGGATTGAGCATCACTGAGGATAAATCTGATTTTTTGGGGGTCTCCAGGCTCCGTGGACCGTCGGATTTGAGGGTTCCGTGGGTCCTGGAGCTCATCCCGGGCATGGTTTGGGGTGGTGGAGGAATCCTGGGATTCTGTGGGCAGGGATTGGGATTTCTGTGGGTTCAGCTTTAAAAACTGGGAGTCAGGAAGGGATTTGATCATGTCCTGGAGGAAAGGGTGAAAGCAGGAGCCCTCCAGGTGTCCCTCTGACCCCTCAGTTTCCTCTCAGGGAGACCCAATCCCCCCCAAACCAGGACCCAAAAGCTGTTGGTGATCCAACATTTTCCAGGAAAAAAAAAAATAAAAAAAAAATTATTCCTAAAAACAACTTTTCACTTGCAGTTTCAGGCTGCTTTGGGGCAAGGAGAAGATCCTTTCCTGCAGGAATTCCCAGCCTTACCCTTTTCCATGGATTTCCTTCCCAACTCACCTCCACAACCTGCAGGCAGAAGAGACAGGGAAGAGTTTGTTTGCCACTTTTATTTTTCCAGCATAAATTTTAAGGAAATAATTACTTTTTTATGGATTATTTTTCATCCCTTTCCCCCCCCACTCTTTTCAAGGATCCAAATGCTTCCTATCAACTCCAGTGGGGGGTGTACCTAAAAATCTTCCATATCCATAGGGAAAGCCCAGGGAATGGGGCAGGAAGGTTCTGCTGGATCTCAAATAAATGGATTTCTGCAGGGCAAGGAAAGCAAGACCCCCAAAAAATTTCAATGTTGGGATTCTGGGATAAAATCATCCAAAATTTTTTAAAAATTGTTTTGCTGGATCTCAAATAAATGGATTTCTGCAGGACAAAGAAAGCAAGACCCCAAAAAAATGTCAGTGTTGGGATTCCGGGATAAAATCATCCAAAATTTTTAAAAGTTTTGTTTTGCTGGATCTCAAATAAATGGATTTCTGCAGGGCAAGGAAAGCAAGACCCTAAAAAATTTCAATGTTGGGATTCTGGGATAAAATCATCCCAAATTTTTAAAAATTTCATTTTGTTCTGGTGGTAGAGAGAGGAATTTGTGCTGTGGGAGAGAATTCTGTGTGCCAAGAAATGCCACAAAAAATCAGGAATTAAAAGGTTCTGTGAGCTCCAAACTTCCCTCCACGACCCAGCACCTTCCCAATCCACGAGGAAATTTGGGAAAGATTTGCTGACAAAACCAAATGGGAAGAGAGAAGGGGGTTTAAGGGATAAAAATGAAGAGTTCCAGGAATTCAGGAGCCTGGAATTCCACGGTCCCCCTGCTGCTGCTGGGTGACATTTTGGAGTGTGCTGGCACAGAAACGGCTCCAATTTAGCTGCTGGCAGGGTCACCACGGGGCCAACTCACCACAAATCCCTCTCATCTCGCTCCTGAGCACTTCCTTCACCTCTTCCTCCTGTGCCAGAGGGGGAAAATGGAATTGAGGGATGAATTCCTCCCTGCTTGTCCCACCGAGGTGGAGCCACCTCGTTTGGGGTGTAACCAGAGCGGAGATTTGGTGTCACGGGGTTCAAGATTTGAAAATTTGTGGCTCATTCCCTCTGGAAATTCCTGGTTTTCCTGCAGCCAGCTCTTCTGGCCATGAGGAATTGAGGTCCCAACCCACATCACACCTCAAACCTGGGCTGGCTTTCCAAGGAGTGTCCCCACCCTCCTGGATTGTCCCCCCAAGGTGGAGCCACCTCGTTTTGGCTGCAATATCAGAGATCTGGTGTGATGGTGAGCTCTGTGCAAGATTTGTGGCTCATTCCCTCTGGAAATTCCTGGTTTTCCTGCAGCCAGCTCCTCTGGCCACGAGGAATTGAGATCCCAACCCCATCACACCTCAAACCTGGGCTGGCTTTCCAAGGAGTGTCCCCACCCTCCTGGATTGTCCCCAAAGCCACAATCTCCCAAACTTCCCTGAGCTCTGAAAAGCCATGGAGCCACCAAATTATCCCCTTGGGATGGAGCTGTGGGAGCACATTTGATGATTTTGGAGCTGCATCCCCTCCTGTTTCCTCTGCCTCTTTCCCAGCCAAGGCTGTTCCTCACGGAATGAAAACTCCAATCTCATGGATTTGGAGCCCATCCTTCATCCCTGGGACAGCCAACAGCCACTGATCCCATTGGGAATCTTTCCATCACCTCTTATCCTTCTTGGCATTCCAAATTTTGGGATATTTTCCAGGTAGGGAGCTGGAATTTTCAGCAGCCCAAATTTAGGAGATCCTTTCCCACAACGCCCCTGCTAAAATTAATCCTGCTTGGAAAATTAATCCACACCTTGGAAAAATGGGAAATATTGTGTCACAAAAATTTCTGGAAATTTTTGTGGCACAAAATCCAGGATGATGGAGGGAGCTGCAAGAGGAATTTTGTCCTGATCCACGTGGCTCAACCCCTCCTTCTTCCTCAGGATTTAGAAGCCCAGGGCAGCAGCTTTTCCCTAAAGGCTTTGAAAAAGGGGCACAATTCCCTCTCCTGCTTTTCCTCAGGGCTGGATCATCCCTGGAGCACTGATCCTGTCAGCCAAGCAGGAACTGGGAGTCTGAGAAAGATGAGGGAGGAAAAATCTGCCCTAAAGGACTTTAGGCTTGGCTTTGCAGAGCCCAGCTCTGCCGTCCCTGGGTAACACCAGCAGCCTCATTTCCCAGATATCCTCAGAGCAAATCCATTTCTCAGCATTCCCCTCCTCCCCTCAGCCTCTCAGGGCCGATTTTCTCCATTTTTTCCCCCCAGTAATGGGAAATGATTTTGGGAGAAAGCACTCACGGAAAGTCCCGGGTCTCCCTTGGCTCCTTTCTGCCCCACGGGACCATTTTCCCCCTGTTGAAAACACTTTGATCATTACCAAATCTCCAGAGATTGCCCATGAAATGCTCTGGGAATTAGTGCTCCTGAGGGATGAGAGCTTGGGAGGGAGGTGGGCAAAAAGCCTCACGTGTTTTCCTGTAAATTTTAGGGATATCTGCGAGTAGCTCATCCAGATCCCGGATTTTTTGGGAGCTCAGCCCCCTAACAATGTGGATTTTAACACCTTAAGTCAGGTTTAAGAGGTTGGATACATGGAGAGGATCTGGCCTGCACAGAATCTTTGGGAAATCAGCTCAAGCAGAAGATTTGAAACTGGAGTTGCAATTCCAGCTTCCAATTTCCAATTTCTTCAGGGCTGGAAAAATGAGAAAACCAGGAGATGTTTAGCTTTGTCAACAAGGGATAAAAACACCCTGGCAGATTTTCCACTCAGAACTGCTGGAAAGTGGATTTGTGCATTAAGGGGACTCAAAAATATTAAAGGACAAGGAGCACAAGAAGGATGATCCCAATTAAAGCTGGGAGGATCATTTTTCTCAATCCACGCTCACTTCCAGTGCCAGGAAAAATCACATTATCCACCAGCAGCACATGGAGTTAAAGCAGTGCCACTCCTGACCCTAAAATCCCTTTGGGACATTGGGATTTGTAGGGACTGACCCCAGACAGGTTGGGATTGAAGCTCTTGTTGGAATTCTCTACTGAACAGAGAATTAATTAATTAATTGCACGTTAATTACTGATTATTGGTTCATTCCTGCTCTGCCTCGAGGATGTGCTGATCCAAAGCTGGATGTTTTCCCCAAAGGAATCTTCCCCCAGGCAGAAATTTGGGATTGCCTGGAATTCGGGATTCCAATATCTCTGCTCTCGCTGTAAGATTTGGAGAGCTGAGAAACAAAAACCTGGAAGATCCAAGGCTCACCCAAGCCCAGTCTGGAATTTTGGGATGTGCTGAACCCCAGTGATCATTCCCATACTGACCACTTCTCCTTTTGGCCCATCCACGCCCGGGGGTCCCTGCAGGCAGAGCTGGGATCTCCCTCTTCTCCCTGGTGGACCCTGGAGAGGAAAAGGAGATTTCAGCCAGCACTCCCAGAGATATCCCACATTTCTTTGGGATTTTCCCCCTAAACCCCAACCTGGCCATCAGTAGAAGACACTCAGGTGTTTTCCAGATGGGATGGGATCAGCACTCTGGAATTTTTTTCCCTCTGTCCCAACCCCACAAGGCATTCCTGGAGTTTCTCCTTTAATTCCAGGAGAAGCCACAGGAGCAGTGTGGGTGGAAAAAGTGGCACCTCACAGCCTCTCTTTAATCAGTGTCCAAAAAAAAAAAAAAAGTCATTTATTATCCCAGACAGGCTTTTCTGGGCTTGCTAAAAACATAAAAAATTCCAGCCTTTTTAAATATCCATGAGGGAATCTTGTACCTTTCGGCTCCCTCCTCCCTCCTGTGATTCCTTTGATTTATTTTTCATGGCAAGGCACAGCCTGGGGAGCAGGAGAGGGAAGAATAATTTTGTTTCCATGGGCTAAAGGGGGATTTAATCCATATTTTATTGTTCTGGAAGGACCTTTTTCCACCTTCTTCCTATAAGCACCCTTCAAAATTCCTTTTAAAGATCCCTGTCACACTCCCAGCATCTTTATTCAGTGACTTCAAGCTCTTATTTTTAAGGAAGATGCCAATTTCCAGAGGTATTTTCCAGGTAAAATTCAGCTTCTATCAGGCAAATCAGCAGGGAGAAAATTCAAGTCTCTTTGGGGGGGG
>JAOTQP010000870.1:1285322-1298373 GCA_026413545.1 Cichladusa arquata
AGCTAATAGTTAAAAAGGTTATTTATTACAAAGCACATCTTATTACAAAGCACATCAGTCTCAACAGGCAATAGCAAGAAGCAATGGCAAAGCAGCAGCAATAAGCAATAAGCAAATGGCTAAAGCAAGTAGCTAAAAGCTGAATGGCTAAAAGCAACAACTCTCCCCAATACTAACTCTTATACAGGATTTTTCCAACAAACTAAGATACAAGCTCAGACCACCACTCCTTAACCTATTAGAATTCCAGTTTCTTAGCACACCTGGTTAAGTATAGAACTATGCATACAACCCATCTTGTTGTATCTAAGAAATGACTCACTGACTCCAAGAGAAGTTGGAGTTTGGAAAAGTTTGTTAAAGCCAATCCATACCGTGATTCCAGGGGGACCTGGAGGCCCCGGCCGGCCCGGCCTGCCCGGCAGCCCAGGAATGCCATCCTTCCCAGGGAGACCCTAAAAACACAGAACATATCAGTGTGAGGGGGGAAGCAAACCCCAAACACTTGAGACCATTCCCAAATCCCAGAGCAGTTCCCTTTTCCTGGATTTTCAAAGCCAGCACGGAGCAGGAAGAGCAAAACGCTGACAGAAAAGATCTGAGGGCGATTCTTTGCTTGAACTCGTCTTTGGTCATAATTTGGTTGTATTTAGTGCCAGAGAGCAGGGATAGATGGGATATTGGGAAGGAATTCCTGGCTGGGCTGTGGCTGCCCCTGGATCCCTGGAAGTGTCCAAGGCCAGGCTGGACAGGGCTGGGAGAAACCTGGGATAGTGGAAGGTGTCAAGGTTGGAACTGGATGATCTCTCAAGTCCCTTCCAACCCAAACCATCCCATGATTCCATGATATTAATTATCTAAGTGGATCATGCTGTGGGGTCATTCCCTAAAGAGTTGGAGCTGATGATCCATGTGGGTCTCTTCCAACTGAGAATATTCTGTGACTCACCCGCTCCCCTTTCTCTCCCTTTGTAGTGGAGCTGTGGGGGTCATAACCCCTGTGAGCTGCTGAATCCCTGGAGCTCTTCAATGGAAAAGAGAAAAAAAAATTAACAGGGAATTAATATCCACCAAAGGATGGCAAATAAAACCAGGAAACACTAAAACATTCATTAGCTTAGGCAAAAAGGGGAAAAGCAAAGTTGACAATCAAGGGGAATTCTCAGACATTTAAAGTCTATTCCTATGAATTTATAATATGAATTTTTAATAGCTCTAAGTGTTCTGCAGTGGCTTTATCCATCAAAACACTCCCAGCTCTATCCTGGCATGGAACTTCCCCAGTTCCACTCCCTGGATTTCAAAGGTTTTGCTCTTTAGGGCTGGACAGTGACGTGAGGATAGGACAGGGTGTCCTAAATCCGCTCTGATTTCCTAAATCCGCTCTGATTCTGCTTTGAAACTTCCCTCAGGGAAGAAGATTTTCCTGTGCCTGACCCACACCAAGCTGGATTTACTCCCAGAAGTAGGAACTCACCTTTTCCAGTGGGATTTGGGTTCCTGGAAGCTGAGGATCAGAACAAATGGTTTCTATCAGCTCTTGGAGAATTTGGGGGAAGTCATCGAAGGTGCTGACGTAGAAAACGTTCTGGGGGTTCTGCTGCAGCAAGATCCTGTGGAGCTCCATGGGGTCAGCTCCTGACACCCCCACAGCAATGACATGGAGCCCTGGAATGACATGGATTCCACCACTCCTAATTCTTGGGATCAGAGTTTCCAAACCCCTACCTTGTAAAAACCTCTGGTGGGATCAGGTAGAACCCACAGAGAAGCCACCTGGAGCTGGGTGTGGGCCACAGCAAATCAAGAGAAGTTGGGAAAAGGGAAAGGATAAAGGGGAGAAGGAGACAACAGTCCCCTCAAAGTGACTCCTCACACAGTGCACCATCCTCAAACCCCTGGAAATCCAAGGAGAACCAAGGGAAACCCAACTGGGCAACCTCAACCTGCAGGAAATCCATGGAGAACCATGGAAAAAAAAGAGGCAACCTCAAACCCCTGGAAATTCGTGAAGAACCATGAAAATAAAATGAGGCAACATCAAACCTCTGGAAATTCATGGAGAACCAAGGGAGACACAACAGGGCAACCTCAACCCCCAGGAAATTCATGGAGAACCATGGAAAAAAAGGGGCAACCTCAAATCCCTGGAAATTCATGGAGAACCAAGGGAAACACAACAGGGCAACCTCAACCCTTTGGAAATTCATGGAGAATCAAGGGAAACCCAACTGGGCAACCTCAACCCTCTGGAAATTCGTGGAAAACAATGGAAACAAAATGGGGCAACCTCAAACCTCAAATCCATGGAGAACTGAGGGAAACAAAACGGAGCAAGCTCAACCGTCTGGAAATTCATGGAGACCCATGGAAAAAGAATACGGCAATATCAACCTCTAAATTCATGGAGAATCAAGGGAAACACAATGAGGCAACCTCAACCCCCTGGAAATGAATGGAAAACCATGGAAATACAAAACGGGGTGACCTCAACCCTCTGGAAATTCATGGAGAATCTGGAAACAAAATGGGGCAACCTCAAAACCCTGGAAATTCATGGAGAACTGAGGGAAACCCAACGGGGCAACTTCAATCCTCTGGAAATTACTGAAAAACCATGGAAATACAAAGCAGGGCAACCTCAACCTCCTGTAAATTCATGGAGAACCATGGAAACAAAACAGGGCAACATCAAACCTCTGGAAATTCATGGAGAACCAAGGGAAACCCAACTGGGCAACCTCAACTGTCTGGAAATTCATGGAGAATCAAGGGAAACCCAACTGGGCAACCTCAGCTGTCTGGAAATTCATGGAGAACCATGGAAACAAACAGGGCAACCTCAAACCCCTGGAAATCAATGGAGAACCATGGAAACACAATGGGGCAACCTCAAACCCCTGGAAATCAATGGAGAACCATGGAAACACAATGGGGCAACCTCAAACCTCTGGAAATTCATGGAGAACCAAGGGAAACCCAACTGGGAAGTCCTACCAAAAGCATGGGCTGCTCTGGCTGGGGGCAGCACGTCATCCTGGGATTGTCCATCAGTCACGAGCACCAGGATGTGAGGAAATCCCAGTCTCATCCCTCTGGAGGGCTGGAATAATTCCTTTAGCACGTAGGATATGGCACGGCCTGAGCAGACAGGGAGAGACAGGGTGGGAGTCTGGATTAATTCCACAGGTTTGGACTCTGGATGTTCGTCCACAGGTGGAGGATGAAGGGAATTCATCATAAGTGTAAAGCCCTGGGCTTGGGACAGCATCTTTTGAAGGGTAACAGCAGGAAATCAGCTTGGCTGGAATGGTTCTGGGGGAATCAGCAGATAGTTTTGGAAAAGGGAAACCGAAATATTCCGAAAATTGAAGCACTTTTCGTACACTTCCAGAAAAAAATCCACAGAATTCGCATTTCCAAATGTCTTTGGAAAGATCAAGAAAGTTTCACAAAGAAATCTCCCACAGATTGAAATGGTCAAGAAGCTCCAAAACACTATGGAAAGATTCCTACATGGAGTAAAATGTCTTTATTGACATAAACTCCATAAAAAGAAGGATTAAAGGCATGGTTAGCCAGGAATTTCTAGCTTGACTAATTCCATGCCTTCTTTCCCTAAGCAATCCCATGAAAATTCCTGTATTTTGACTATCCCTGGCTTTTTGTGCTCTTGTCCAATATCACTGAGGCAAGATGAGGGATTTGGGTGCCTCAAAGCTTTCCTGATGTGAAGAATTCATGGAAAAATCACAAAACTACAGAATATTCCAAGTTGGAAAGGATCCAGAAGGATCATCGAGTGCAATTCCTGAATGGTCCATAGGGGGATCAAATATCTGAGTTACTGGCACCAGGTTCCAAACAACTGGGCTAAATTATTACATTTAAATTAACCATTTTTAATTTATCTTTCCTGGTTGTGTTCCTCCAGGTATTCCCAGTCCAGATGAGAATGAGCACATGGGAAGTGTCATCCCTCTCTGAGCTTTTTAAATGTGACAAAATATCTGGATTTTTGGCATGCAAAAACACTTCAAATCAGCCATGTTTATGGTGTAAAAAGCTCCCTCACGTGCAGGAAAAATCATAAAATAATGAGGAAAACCCAGGGGGAAAACCAGGACATGAATAAAGCACCAAGTGGTTGCAAAAACCACTCCCGAAAATTAAACTTAATCCGTTCTCAAATTTAAAACAACTTTGAGCACAACGTTCCCACCAAGGAAACGGCTCCAAACCACTCAGAGAAATGTTTTCCTTGGCTTCCAGGTTCTGTCCTGGGCCAGAAGGATCATCCCAGGTGCCCAAGTCCCCTCCCAGACCTGTTCTGGTGTTGCCTCCGCTGTAGCTCAGCCCTTTGATGGCCCCCAGGGCTCCGTTGCGGTCGCGGTGTTGGTTGAAGTGAAAAGCTGCCCTGGGCTCCTCGCTGTACTGGGCAACAGCAACCTGCCAAAACCAGGGATTAAATTCCCCAAATCCACAGGAAATGGGACAGACTGCCTCGAGTCAGAGTGTGGTGCAACAGGAATGGGAAGAGGTTGAATTCTCTGGGAAAAGGGAGTCAGATCCTCAGCTAAATTAAAAATTTTTTATGTTCCCAGAGTTATTTGTTGACCCAGGGTAACTTCATCATTCACCTAAAGCCTCCAAGCAGGGTCCAAGAAATTCACATAAACTGAGCTCGGTAACTCTCCCTTCCTAATTTAAATATGACGTTAAATAAAATTAAATAAATGACCCCAAATAAATGAGGAACTGAGTCTTCCCATTGTCTTTGCTGCCATTAAATCCTTCAGGCTTCATTCTCCCTGGAGGTGATTCCCATCGTGACCTGGGGCTTTGGTTCTCTGTTTGTTGGAGGAGGGAGCTGCTGGGACATCCTGCATTTCCCACTTGGATCCACACCTGGATTTCCAACCATCCCCACTGTGGTTTCATAACCATCTCCTCTCTGGATTTCCAACAATTCCACACTCTGGATTATCAACAATTCCCCACTCTAAATTTCCAACCATCCTCACTCTGGATTTCCCAACCTTTTTCACTTTGGATTTCCCAAACATTTCCACACTGCAGTTTCACAACCATCCCCACTCTGGATTTCCAACAAATCCTCACTCCGAATTTCCAACCATTCCCACTCTGGATTTCCCAACCATCCCCACTCTGGATTTCCCAACCTTTTCCACTCTGGATTTCCCCAACCATCCCCTCTCTGAATTTCCAACTGTTCCCACTCTGGATTTCCAACCATCTCTACTCTGGATTTTCCACCATCCCTGCTCTGGATTTCCAACCATCCCAAGACTGGATTTCCCAACCATTCCCACTCTGGATTTCTTACAATTCCCACTCTGGATCACCAACTGTTCTCACGCAGATTTCTAACTGTTCTCACTCTGGATTTCCAATTGTCCTCACTCTGGATTTCCAACCATTCCCACTCTGGATTCCCAACTGCTCACTCAGATTTCCTGCTGTTCTCACTCTGGATTTTTTACTGTTATCTCTCTGGATTCCCAACCATTCCCACTCTGGATTTCCAACTGTTCCCACTCTGGATTCCCAATTGTTCCCACTCTGGATTCCCAACTGTCCTCACTCTGGATTTCCCAACCATTCCCACTCTGGATTTCCAGTCATTTCCACTCTGGATGGAGTCAGAAATGGGATCTGAAAGGGGAATATGCACCCGACAGATCTCTGGGCTAACCTAGACAGCATTTTAGGTGTGGAATTTGCTTTATTCCTGATAATTCATTCTTGGAAAAATAGCCAAGAAATGGAAATCTATCTGAACGGGAAAGCTGGAATTGATGAGATTTTAATTCCTGTCTTTTTTGCCCCACACAGTTCTTTCACTGGCCTTTCTGCTCCACAGCTCCTGGGTGAGCAGACTCTGCTCCAGGCAGGGCTGAGCAGAAGGAGAAAACAGAAGGAAAATAACTTCAGGAAATGGAATAAGAAAATCTTGCCTGTGTCCCTTGAGGCCCAATCTTGGGGAAATAGGAAACGATCCGGAAGAGGAAATCCTTCACTTTATTGAAGTTGTTCTGGCCGATACTTGAGGATTCATCCACCAGGAACCCAACATCTGCCTTGAGCTTCCCACAAACTGCAGAAGAAAGAGAGGAATTCCGTAAGCTGAGGGGTCCTAAAGCAGAATCCTGGGGTTTTGTGTGTTCAGAGCAACAAAACAAACCCCAAACCTCTTGTGATGCCAATTTTGGGGTGAGCAGCAGCACAGGCACCCCTCAGGGTAGTGCTGAGGCCTTCACCGTGTTTATGGGGTTTGGGCCTTCCCTGACATGGTCCAATCTCGTTATTCAGGGAATTACAACTGGTTTTAGCTCCTGGGATCAGAGAAGATCTTGGCCTCTGGGATCTTTGACTATTTCTACATCATCATCTCTCCATCATCATCATCATCAACATCATCATTTCTACATCATCGTCTCTACATCATCATCATCATCATCAACATCATCATCTCTGCATCATCATCATCATCATTTCTGCATCATCATCATCATCTCTACATCATCACCATCATCATAATTTCTACATCATTATCATCATCATTTCTACATCATCATCATCATCATCTCGACATCATCATCATCATCATTTCTACATCATCATCATCATCATCATCTCTACATCATCATCATCATTTCTACATCATCATCATCATCTCTACATCATCATCATCATTTCTACATCATCATCATCTCTCCATCATCATCATCATCAACATCATCATTTCTACATCATCATCTCTACGTCATCATCATCATCATCATCATCTCTGCATCATCATCATCATTTCTGCATCATCATCATCATAATCTCTACATCATCATCTCTACATCATCATCTCTACATCATCATCACCATCATCATCATTTCTACATCATTATCATCATCATTTCTACATCATCATCATCATCATCATCTCTACATCATCATCATCATCATTATCCTTTCTACATCATCATCATCATCATCATCATCACCATCATCCCACACTCACTCGGCCCAGGCAGGGCTGTCAGCGGTGCCGACACTGTGCTGGTCCATACTGGGAGCTCTGGGAGCTTTGTGCTGGTGGGCACTGGGAGAGGAGTGGTCCCCACACTGCTGGGAGATCCAGACAGAGATTCCCTCGTATCCAACGGTGTCGGAGCCACTGGAGCAGTTGGCGACTCCCTGGGAGCTCCTGCTGCAGGAGCCAAACAGAAAAAGTGAATTTTAAACCTCTTTTAGCCACGATGTCACTCCCCAGCAAAGAGAAAAAGGGTAGAAAACCCAAAGATCAGCCTCAAGAGAAATCCCTGAAAAATCTAGGTCTCCATACCTGTTTTTCCAAGGAGAGTTGTCTCCAACCCCTCCAAGTCTCCAAACACTGGTTTTATGGAAAACAAATACATTTCCTTGGAGCTCAGCCCCGTGACTCGATACGATCGGGAAGCTGCTGGTAACAATTCCTGGGAAAGAGCAGGAGCTGTGGAAAACAGGAGAAACATGACTGGGAGCCAGAAAAACTCAAGAGTAATTCCCATTTCTGTGGCATCACTGTCGGCAAACAGGAATTTGGGGATGAGATGATTCCTGGGATTTGGAAAAGAGGCAAAAGTAAATAATTTACAAAGTGCAATGGTCCTAAACCAGATGAAATGAGGTTGATTTTGTGCATTAAAAAGGAAAAAAAATTTGGAATTGATGAAAAAATTTAGGGAATTTGGTGCAAGTGGTGCCCAAGGCTGAGAGACCAATTTATATCCAATGGTTCTTATGGATAGAAAAAAGATTATTTTTTGGGAATGAATTGAAAGTTTGATGAAGAATAAAATCAAACTTGACTGAGAAATTTGGCTGCACACAATTTGATTTAAAATAATGATACAAAAAAAGGTCGTAATAATGTTTGACATTTCCTAAGTGCTTTACTTTAGAAATAATAAATGATGAATTTGACACTCTTCAAAGAGGAATTTCTACCTTTTTTTATTCTGAAATAACATTCTGCTTTAGAAAAATCACCCAAAAAGCTCAGTTTCTATGGCAAGAAATAAAATCAGTGCAAATAATCTGCTCCACTGTCATCAACTCGTAAAATTAAGGTTGGAAAAGATCTCCAAAGATCGAATCCAGTCTGTTCTCAATTCTCCACAAAAAATTTTGGAAGGGAGGTTGTCCTCCTTTAAATAAAATAGCAAAATCCCTCTTGAAATTTGACTTAAACTCTTGCGCTTCCCTCTTTTTGGGAAGTCGAGTAAAGATAGCCATAATTGGTTTATTTTGTCTGATCCACAGGTGGAGTGATCCCAAGTGGAATAGAAAGGGATCCAATTTTTTTAATGGGACAGACTGGATGGAATCATCAGGGAAAAGGGCATTAAATGAGCTTAAAAAGGAGCAAGCAAAATGTGTAATAAAAGAACGTTCATTTAGGGAAAAAAAAATCAAGTTTCGTGGAGGAAAATTCATCAAGATGAAAAATAAGGACCAAATTCTTAATTGCTTTTATGCACCAATTTTGGCAGCGGGGATAATTAACCAGGAAAAATTGGAATTACTCACTCAGGAGCATAAATTTTATCCTATGGAGAGGTGGGGTCAGGATTGATCTGCTGGTGATGGGAAATCAATATTTATAAACCCATTTCAGCAGGATCAATGGAGGGAGGGCATGGGGGGACTGCCAGACGTGGGATTATCCATTCCCCATTCCCAGACAACTCTGAAATCAGGGATTTCTGAATCCTTCTGGATCAATATTTTAACAGCACAGCACAGGAAGGGGAACAGTTGCTTTAAATCACTAAAATCACCCCAGAGATCCAGAGGTTCCATTCCCAAATCACTTTTCCATAATTTTATCCCAAATAAAATGCTGCTGTCGCTGGACAGTTCATCCTGAGTGACACAACCTGCAAGTATGGAGCTGCCAATCCTGAAATATTCTTGGAATTAAAAAAAAAAAATAAAAAAAAAAAAAAAATTAAAGCTCCTGGTAGCTCCAAAAGCACTGCAGGGAGCACAGGGAATTCTGTTGGATTTGGTTTCTCTATTGACTTTGGACGTGAACTGATCCTAGAGAAAAGTTTGTGGTTGAAGCCACAGGGACAGGAAACTCCAAATTCAAAGAGGATTTTAGTCCAATCCAGGAAAAAATCTTGGAGTCAGTGCTTTAAAAATGCAAATCCTGAAAAGCCAAATCAACTGGGAGAAAGAATGGTGAGGAATGATGAAGCAATTTTTAAAAGCTCTTTTACAGTAGAGCAGAGATTTTAAACAGACAAGAATGAGGTTTTATGGATGACAAAATTCCAGCTTTTTTTGTTGGATATGATGGACAGGAAGTGACACAGCTAATGCCAAAATTCCTTTTTCCTGAGCTATTCCCACCCCTCCTCTTTTAACCCCCCAAGGATTTTGCAATGTCCAAATGGGATATTTTGTGAACCTCCTCCAGCTCCCATTTCTCCCTCTTTTTCACCCAAAGGGAGAAGCTGAGCTGAAGGAACCCATGGAAACCCCCAGGGTTCTCCTGCTAAACCTGATCCAGAGGAGCTCAGGAGATGGATCAGGGTTTCCTTCCCTCACCAAACATTACCTGAGGCCAATCCCCACGTCAGCAAATACAGGGATGCTCCAGGAACTGCATCCCAGGACAACAAAACGCTGGAATCCGCAGCCTCCTGCACCCTGAATTCCGTCACTTTGGGCAAATCCACTGTTGGAACAGCAAGGAACAAATTTTAGGGGCAGGAAATAGCTTTGGGGACATTTCTGTCTCCTGAATTCCATTATTCTGGTGAGAGGAAGGAGTTCCTCCAGCACTTCAGGTGTTTTCCAAGAAAAAATCTGGTCTGAGTGGGAATGGTTGGGAAATGGGAGTTGGGAAATGGGTTGGGAAATCCGAGTGAGCAGTTGGGAATTCAGAGAGGGGATGGTGGGAAATCCAGAGTGGGATGGTTGGGAATCCAGAGTGGGAATGGTTGGGAAATCCAGAGTGGGAACAGTTGGGAATCCAGAGGGGAAATGGTTGGGAAATCCAGAGTGGAAATGGTTGGGAAATCTAGAGTGGGAATGGTTGGGAATCCAGAACCTGAATCAGACCAGGTTCTCATTTGGTGGGAATTTTGCCAGATCTTCAGTCTAGACTCTAAACTGACTGAAATGTGAGTTTTTGGGATGGGTAATGAAGTTTCTCCTGTGATTTTTTTTTTCCCAGATGCTCCCTGTAATCCCAGTGTTGACTCCAGACCCCTTTCTCCTCTGTTTGATCTCCAAACCTGCCCATTTTGGCACAACTCCTGAGGGATGTTGGCATTTACCTGCTGGAAATGGTCAGGATATTGCATAAAGAGGGGATTCCAAGACAATGTTCCTCAAAAAAATGGGGATTATTGGCAGGGGAAGACAGGGAAATGCCAATATTCCTCTGTAATAAGAAGAAAGGATCAATGCTGTTTTTTGGTGTGATCTGAGAAGAAACAAGGTTGAGTTGGACGGGGCTTGGAGCAACCTGGTCTATGGAATGTATTGGAAGCAGATGATCTTCAAGACTTCTTCCAACCCAAAACACTCTGAATTCCAGGAATAAGGTGTCCATCAGCCAAAATTGCTCTTTTTACTCCCACTCCCCTACGGAGATGCTCTTATCCCAATCCATGAATCCCACACTCACAGGTTTTGGCCGTGAGGACCGTGGGGTTTCCCTCCTGTCCCTTTCCCACTGCAGACACAGAGATGGTGTAGGTGGTGTTGTCCTTCAGTTTGGGAATCGTGAAGGAAACAGCCTCTGCTGGGACCAGCTGGGAGGATTCTGAGTCACCTGAGAGGAGACATCCCAAAAAAAATCCGTGGAGTCCATGGAAAGGGATCCCACAAACCAGGGGGTTTTTGAGCTTTCTGGCACTGACTCCCAGGAGAACACTGCTTTGGACCTAAAGCCTTGGAGAAGCTTCCAAATTTGAGTGATGGAGTTAAAATCACAGGTGTGCAGTTATGTAGAAGTGTGTGATTTCACATGGTGAAGGGTTTGCAATTTGAGGTTTTTATAATATAGTAACAGGTATGAGCCATGCTGTAGGATTTTGGGTGGTGTCTCTTTGCGTGCTCATCTTCCTCCTTCTCCATGATTTCAGGCAGTAGTTTCTGGTTGAACAGTTAGTGCTGCACTGAGGGTCCCTGTAGAATTTGGTTGTTGGGTTAAAAATATAAATAATATAGGTGTTATTTCTCTATTGGACTGTTTAGCTTTAAGAGACCTTGTAGCATCTGGATCTGTCTCCATTTTGCTCCCTTCTAGCTGGTAACTAGAGGTGCTGCTGAACTTTCTGTACTTTAGGTAAGATTTAATAAACAACCAAGCCCAAACACGAGAAAATCTGTTTCCTTTGTGTGTTTTTCAATCCTGGCTCTGAGTGAAGGCAGAAGAGGCTTCAGACAAACCACAAATTGAGTGGTGCAAACACCACCCTGTTACAAGAAGTGTAAAAGTCATTGCTGCCTCACACACATCTGACAGGACCTGGCCAGGGAGGAGAGTTAGGAGCTCATTCTGCCCATGGGGAAACTGAGGCACAGGCAGGATCTGGTCACAAATGTGGGAAGGAGCTAATTCTTGGAATTCCCAAATCCCAACTATATTTATATCCTTGGTTAGAGCCTGAAGCTTAGCTCAGGGCTCATTTAGAGGAGTTCAACCTGTCCCTGTAGACATTAAAATCCCCACCTACCCTGACCACTGATGGAAAAAAGAATTTCCTGAGCCAAACTCCCCATTTTTGTGGCTTCCCTGACCAACAGATTGGGATTTTTACCATTGGATGGCTCCCAGGATATCTTGTAGTGACTTATCCCAGGAAGCCTTTTCCAAGCCAGCTTCAAAGTGTTTACACCAGTGTCAGTAACCTGCAGGTCCTGGATGGTCGGGATGGGGTTGGGGTCTCCAGAAGGAGCTGGAAAAATGAACCAGAATAAGATTTCAGCTCAGAGCTGAAATAAGATATCTGATCTCAGCTCAGATTTCTGCTTTCAGCTCAGATAAGATTCAGTCCCAGAGCAGCACCATGGCTCCAAGTTGTAGTGGAGGAGAAAAATTTGGGCATTTATTCAATATCTACTTTCCAAACATTATCCAGGATGCCAGGCTGAAATTCCTAATGGATCCATGGATTCCAAGCTGAGGAATCTCGTCCTCATCTCTTACCACCCACACCAAACTGGTGACACACAGAGGGACACGAGAAGAGCTCCAAGAGAGGATGGATCATCCAGACACATCTTCAAATTCCATGAAAAACTCATTGAGATGGACTCAGGTGAAAAAGACACTGAAAGGAGCCAGAACTCCGTGCTGGAAGAGGCACAATCCAAGGAATTCCCAGAACCTCAGGAGTGAAGGCTGGTAGGTGATGCCTGCAGAGAGGCTCCTGCATTCCTGAGGTGGTTGTGGATAAATAATTCTGGGAATTGCCTTGATAAATCCAGGATTGTCCAAAGTGCCAGAAGGATGGGATTATTGCCACCATGGATTATTGCCACCAGCAGTGAGGGCTGCTCGTGCCTCCAGGATCCACAGGATATCCTGAGCTGGATCCACCAGGATCACAGAGCCCAACTCTCAAATGGATGAACACGAGGACTGAACCCAAAACTTTGCTGTTTTTATCACCAGATAAAATCACTCAGTTGGTTTTCATGACCAACTGAGCCAATCCCACACCCAAGACCAATCCAAGCTTTGCATCCCAACTCAAGGTGAAACCCTAATCTTAGAAAATTAGGATTTTAGTTACCTTGCTGAAAATAATGAAAAGTTAGAAGTTAGAAAGGAATAGTTATCTGAAACTTAAATAATTGATTGTCTGTCATTTTATGTTTGCTCAGCTGCATTTACAATGGGAAAAGACAAAACTAGTGAGCAGACCCAAAGGAACAAAAACAATGCAACCAGATACCCATTCTTTGAAAAATTGGACTATCCCCAGAAATCATTTGTATTCAAGAGTTTAGGGTGAGGAAGACTCACCTT
>JAOTQP010000870.1:1342760-1359348 GCA_026413545.1 Cichladusa arquata
GCCCCAATCTCCCCTTTCCCAATTCCCTGTGTCCTGTCCCTCCATCCCTTGTCCCCAGTCCCTCTCCTGCAGCCCCTGCAATGTGCTGGAAGCTCTCCCTGGATCCTTCCCTTCTCCAGGGGAGCACCCCCAGCTCTCCGATAATAATTATTATTTTGAACAGCAAAAGAATTCTTTGGCACAGAATCCTTAGGAACTGCCTCTATCTGGCGTTTTGGGGTCACTAAATAACCCCAAAAACTCAATTACGGGCTGCTCCTCATCACAAACAGCGCTTCAGCGGCGCCTCCCCCTGACGCCACCTCAGCGCCGCCATTACACCTTTCATCTCAGAACTACAACTCCCGACACGCTCCGCGGCGGGGCGCCTACCAGGAGCCGCGCTGAGGCGGCGCGGAGCCTGCCGGGAGTTGTAGTCCTCACTGCGGCGACGCGGCGGGCGGGGAGCGAACTACCGGCGGCCGGAGGAAGCGGGGGCGGCGGGGCCGGGGCCGGGAGCGGGGCAGAATCCCGGGATCGGGATGCGGGCACGGCCCGGGACGCCGCCTCGCTGCCCAGAGCGACACCATGCACCCGGCCGTGGCGGTGGGGCTGGTGTTCGGCGGCTGCTGCAGCAACGTGGTGTTCCTGGAGCTGCTGGCCAGGTGCGGGGCCGCCGAGAGGGTTTGAGGGGATAAAGGGTCAGCGAGCCCATCCCGATGGGTTTGTGAGGTGCCGGGTTTGGGGGATTTGGGGTGTGCGGTGTCCCTGTGGGGGTTTTACCCCCTCAGGCTGTGGGGCTCCTCATCGCTGAGCCCACACCGGGATCATCGCCGTGTGTGGGGCTCCGGGGGGTTTTTGGGGTGTTTTGGGGTTGTCCCACCCCGTTCCTGCTGAAATCGGTGAGGAAGATGTGCCTGGGGACAGCAGGGAATGTTCTCATCTGGGACCGGAGCTTGGGAATCGTCACTCGCTGCAAAGTCACCGAGTCCCCTTGAATTCCGATGGTTTTGGGGACCTCACCTTGATGTTTTTGGGGATCTCACTTTCCTCACCCTGATGTTTTTAAGGGATCTCATTCTGATGTTTTTGGGGATTTCACCCTGATGTTTTTAAGGGATCTCATTCTGATGTTTTTAGGGTTCTCACCTTCCTCATCCTGATGTTTTTGGAGATTTCACCCTGATGTTTTCAGGGATCTCACTTTCCTCACCCTCATGTTTTTTTGGGGATCTCACCTTCCTCACCTTGATGTTTTTGGGGACCTCACCTTCCTCACCCTGATATTTTTAGGGATCTCACCCTGATGTTTTTAGGGATCTCACCTTGATGTTTTTGGGGATTGCACCTTGATGTTTTTAGGGATCTCACCTTCCTCACCCTGATGTTTTTAGGGATCTCACCTTGATGTTTTTGGGGATCTCACCTTTCTCACCCTGATGTTTTTAGGGATCTCACCTTGATGTTTTTGGGGATCTCACCTTTCTCACCCTGATATTTTTAGGGGCCTCACCTTTCTCACCCTGATGTTTTTGGAACTTCACCTTCCTTACCTTGATGTTTTCGGGGATTTCACCCTGATGTTTTTAGGGATCTCACCTTCCTCACCCTGGTATTTTTGGGGATCTCACATTGATGTTTTTAGGGATCTCATTTTGATGTTTTTGGGGATTGCATCCTGATGTTTTTAGGGATCTCACCTTCCTCACCTTGATGTTTTTAGGGATCTCACCCTGATGGTTTTGGGGTTCTCACCTTCCTCACCCTGATGGAGGAAGGCTGGAAGGGCTTGGGAAAGGGCTGGGAGGGCCTGACTGGAACAAAAAAGTGATGCCTGCACTGGTTTGGTGTGTAAAATCCCAGTGAGTCAGCGTGGGGCTGCACCCCCTGAGCCCTGAGAGCACTTCAGCTTTCAAAACCAGCCCTTCCTCCCTTCCAGCCCATCAATATCCCAGATTTTTCATGGAAAAATGGACTGCAAAATCCAGCAGTTGGGATTCAGGTGCTTTCACACCCATTTGTACAATCCCTGGATAAATCAAGAAGCAGTTCCTGGAAAAGGAGATCTTTTAGGGAGTTGTCTTTCCTCTCAAGGATTGCTCCAACCTCTGCTTTTCCTGCTTGACTTGTCTTGCATCATCAGTGCCAGAGCAGGAATGAACCCTTTGGAAGCAAAGAAACCTTTGGATTTGGCTTTTTGCCACCCTTGGCTCCTCCAAGCAAACCTTAAACCAAAATATTTGGCCCTATTCAAAGACTGAATTATTCAAAGGTGGCTGAACCCCAGAGCAGCAAATTCCACGAGTCCAGTTGCAGACATCAAGGAAAAAACTACTTTTCACACAAAACCTTCTTTTAAGCAGCACCTCTCATCCACTTTAAAAATTCCTCCATTCCTCACAGCTCAATTCCTGTGCCTTTTATTTGCCCTGCTCACCTTTAGTGCCAAAATTGGGGTAACACCAATTATTTTGTTGGATTTTGGAAGGAAAAGTTCCTCCTGCAGATGAATATTCCCACAACAAACAAAATCCTGGAGCAGGAAAATGCAGTGAGCAGGCTGGTGAGGAGCAGCAAAGGTGATTGGGAATAAATTTGCTCAGGATTTATAAGGAAAATAAAGGAATGAGAAGTGTTTAGTCTGGATATGCCTGAGGGCAGACAAAAGACTTTAAATGTGTGGAGAGTGGCTGCAGAGGAGAGAAATATTTCTGCTGGGCTGTGGAGGCAGAACAAGAAATCTCAAATATCTTGATTTAAGGGGCTTAAATTGCTGTAGAAGGGAGTTAAATCAAGCCCTAAAAATCAGATTTTCTCCCTTTCCATGGAGAGAGAGCAGGGAAACTTCTTGCTGGGAGGACTCTTTTCAGTTGCCTACAGCTGAAGCAGATCTTGGGTGGATAAATCCAGATTTATCTCATTTTTTAGGTGGATCTGAGTGAGGATTGTGAGCCAAAGACGGGGCCCTTTCTTATCTCTCTCTTATCAGCCAGCACAAAACCCTGGGTGCCAACACTGCTGATAAAGTGGGGTCATGTCCTGGGATCTGTGATCTGGGAAGAGGCAAAGTCCAGTGCTTGGATCCCAGCCTTAGAGCTCCTTGTGATCCTCTCTGGAGATAAGATTGGAGATAAGATTTACAATCCTGGAGCTTCTGGCTCTGCTTCCTCCCTTTCTCCGAGGAACTTTTGGACCTTTTCAGCCTCAGGGATTGAAGTTTTATGGACAATGATGTGGGAATTGCCTTGTGGGCAGAGGGGAGTGGCTCAGGGTGGTGCCTATCCCTGGGGAAAAAAAAGCAGGAAAAAGGGATTTTTCCAGTTCCTGCATTCCCCAGGTTGCTGCTGCTTCTAAGAGCTCTGTGGGATGACTGAGGAGAATTTGGAGGAGAATTTGGAAATTCCTTTTTTCCAGGGCATTTCCCAGCTTGAATCCTGCAAAACTGCATCCAGCATGTTCCATGAGGAGCAGGGCTCTCCCAGGAATCCTTGGGCTCAGTTTCTGTCTTGCACCAGAAAAAAAAAGGAAAAATTCCCTAAATCTATTTCCCAGGAGTTGTTTCATTATCTGCCCTGTCACAGCCTCCTCTGAGCTTCTGCTTCTGCTTCCCAAGAAATTCTTCCCTGGGAGCTCCTTAGGGAGGATCAGGGTGCAGGGAAGGTTTTGTTTGAATTCCCTGGTGTGGAATTTCTATAAATAAACACAAACCTTGGTTTGCTCAGTGGCATTTCTGCATTCCTGGGTTCTTCTAGGAGGGGACAAAAAGGGATTAAGAGAGTCCCTTTTGAGCTCAAGACAGAATTTTTTGGGTTTTGAAGCCTTGTGGAGTTGGTGTCACATGAACAAGATTTGGGGATGTCACGTGGGATTTACTGCCAGGACTTTTTTGGGCTCTTGTGAGGAGTTTTAGTCCCTTCTAGAACTTACAACCAAAGTGGTTTTTTGGGCATCCAGAAATCCCAGAGGAGCTGAGGCTTTTTTTTTAGAGGAAATCAAGCAAATCTGAACCAAAGGACAGCACAGACTTGAGCTTGGTAGGAATGAGGAATATTGAATTTCCAGCTGCCTTTTCCCTGACCTCTAACACACACAGCAGCTTTTAGGAAGGGACAGAATCCTCCTAAAGCCACTTGCCATGGGAAAAAGGGAGATCCAGCAGTTTTTAGTTTTGCTTCTTGTCCTGAGTGAGCAGTTCCTCTTGTGTCTGCACAAATTCAGGTGAACAAACCCTGAGTAAAGCCTCTCCAGGGTGAGGATCAGGAGCTGCTGCCTGTTTTGGTTGATCCCAGAGTTTGTTCTCCATGGAATGGCTCTGATGTTTGTCTCTCCATGCCTGCAGGCAGTTCCCAGGATGTGGGAACATCGTGACCTTCTCCCAGTTCCTCTTTATTGCAGTGGAAGGTTTTATCTTCGAGGCCAACTTTGGGAGGAAGCGCCCGGCCATCCCCATCAGGTACAACCCCAAGGTTTTTCCCAAGCAGGAATTGTACTTGGATCTCATTTCTCCGAAAAGTTTTGTATAAAATGGCTTTTCCCCTTATCCTGTGTAATCCCATCTGCAGAGCCACAGTGGGAGGGAAGCTGCCAGGCTGGATAAAATCCAGGCTCGTCTATCAGGAATTTTTAATGGGAAATTGCCCTGTCATGGGAAGAGTTTTGCACAGGGAAGAGTTTGCTGTGCAATTGCTTTGACATGGGAAGAGTTTTGCACAGGGAAGAGTTTGCTGTGCTTAAAGAGCTTCTTATCTCTGGGTTTTGGTGTGGTGGGAGTGGAAAAATCACCCAAATTCACTTTGCATTTCTCCACTGGGGATGAACTTGGTGACACACCCGGGAGTTCTGCTTTGCTCCAGACCTCTCTGTGCATCCCATGGTCATTCCTGAGGGGTCTCTCAGCATCTCAGGGAGGTTCCTGCTCATCTCCCAGGTATTTTTCCACGTTTCAGGAACTATTTCATCATGGTGGCCATGTTCTTCACCGTCAGTGTGGTCAATAACTACGCCCTGAACCTGAACATTGCGATGCCGCTGCACATGATCTTCCGCTCGGTGAGCCCCCTCCTCCTCCTCCTCCTCCTCCTCCTGGGGCTGCCATCCCATCATTTCTGCTGCACTTATCCCTGCTGCATGTGTCCTGCCACCTGAGAGCACCAAACCCCTTTGGAAATCCTGAATTCCAGCTGGTGGGAGAGCAGCTTCGCTCCAAAGGTTTCACTTGATGGTGTTGATGGTTAAATTGCAGCTTAATTGTTAAATTCCCAGACAGGGAAACAGCCTCAGACAGGTTGTGGAATTCCAGAGGTGAGGGGGAAGTGGCAAAAACCAATCCCAGACTCTGGCTGGCCAAAGGGATCCAGCTTTTCTTGCCACCAAATTAATGTTCTGGTCTTGAATGTCTCAGGTTGGAGAGCC
This sequence comes from Cichladusa arquata, assembly GCA_026413545.1. Lineage (NCBI taxonomy): Eukaryota > Metazoa > Chordata > Aves > Passeriformes > Muscicapidae > Cichladusa > Cichladusa arquata. Next base: position 1,348,152 of record JAOTQP010000870.1, read on the forward strand.
CTGTTGTGGGAGTGGATTTGGGATTTGGAATTTGGCCTAATTCCACCTGCACAGGGTTTTGCTTTGGAAAAAAAACCCAAACATTGAACTGCATCTTCTCTTAATTGTGGATGAGTTCCAGGCTAAAAGATCTTTTCAAACCCAAAGAAATGGAGCCCCAGATGTTGGGGATAACAAAATCTCCTGAAGGCAGCTGTTTTCCCTGGGGGTGGAATATCTGCAGTCAGGAGAGGTTCCAAAGGATAAAACCAGCCCACACTGAAGGGATCTCTCCCCATGAGCTGTGAGGGGTGGTTCTGGTCCTGCAGTCAATCCCTGGAGCTGGGCTCCTGTTCCCAGTTAAACCAGTGGGATCTGGCCAGGTTCTGGTCACACACTAAAGAAAAAAAAGGAGAAGTCCAACCCAGTGTCTTTGTTCCCAAGGCACTCAGCTCACCTTCTCCCCTCTTCCTGGATGAAGGCACTTCAGAATCATGGAATCACTGAGGCAGAAAAAGAACTTTAAACTCCTGGAGTCCAACCATTCCCAGCACTGCCAAGGCCACCACTGCCCCTTGTCCCCAAGTGCCACCTCCTCATGGCTTGAATTCCCTCCAAGGGGACTCCACCTGCCCTGGGCAGCTGTGCCAGGGCTGGAAAACCCTTTCAGGGCAGGAATTTTCCCAATATCCAACCTTAAGGAAGCTGCTCCTTCTCCCTATCAGTTTTCCTGCTTCAAACCTGTCATTTCTCTTTGGCATCCAGCACACTTCTTTGTGTTTGCAGTGTCCCTTTGGATTGAGCATTCCAGTCTGGGGAATTCTGGCCTGCTGACCTCCTGTTTTGGTTTTCTCTCTTTCTTTTTTTTTTTTTTCCTTTTTTTTCCCCAGGGTTCTCTCATAGCAAGCATGGCTCTAGGGATCATCATCCTGAAGAAAAGGTAAATCACAGACTTCATATCTTTGGGGAATGCTCTGCCATTAAATATTCTGATTTTAATGATGGGAAACTGGGACAGAGAGCATGGAACAGAGGCTGGAACAGCTCCTTCTGCATTTCCACCTCTCCCTCCTTTCTTGGATGGAATTATGGGCTGGGAAGAGATTTTTTACACAGCTGCAGGCTCTGTTGTCACTCCTGGCTGTTGTGGAAGTGCTCTTGGGGGATGCTGTGCTGGCTGTGGCTGGGATGGGGCTCAGTGCCTCCCTCCTGCTGGGGATTGTGGCTCCAGCAGTGCTGAGAACAGGCTGAGAATGCTGCTGGTGTGGCTGGCAATGAGCTGTGCCTGCACAGAGCCAAGGCTGGAGCTCTGGGAGAAACTGGGGTAAACTGGGATAAATACTGGGATTAACTGGGATAAATATTGGGATAAACTGGGGTAAATATTGGGAGAAACTGGGATGAATATTGGGAGAAACTGGGTAAATATTGAGATAAACTGGGGTAAATATTGGGATAAACTGGGGTAAATATTGGGATAAACTGGGGTAAATATTGGGATAAACTGGGTAAATATTGAGAGAAACTGAGATGAATATTGGGAGAACCTGGGTAAATATTGGGATAAACTGGGGTAAATATTGGGATAAACTGGGGTAAATATTGGGATAAATTGGGGTAAATATTGGGATAAACTGGGATAAATGTTGGGATAAACTGGGATAAATATCAAGAGAAACTGGGGTAGATATTGGGATAAATATTGGGAGGAACTGGGGTAAATATTGGGATAAACTGGGATAAGTGTTGGGATAAACTGGGTAAATATTGAGAGAAACTGGGGTAAGTGTCGGGATAAACTGGGATAAATATCAAGAGAAACTGGGGTAAATGTTGGGATAAACTGGGATGAATGTTGGGATAAACTGGGATGAATATTGGGAGAAACTGGGGTAAGTGTTGGGATAAACGGGTAAATACTGGGATAAACTGGGATAAGTATTGGGAGAAACTGGGGTAATTGTTGGGATAAACTGGGGTAAATGTTGGGATAAACTGGGGTAAATATTGGGATCAACTGGGATAAATATTTGGATAAATTTGGTATATATTGGGATAAACTGGGATGAATATTTGGATAAACTGGGGTAAATATTGGGATAAACTGGGATAAATATCAAGAGAAACTGGGGTAATTGTTGGGATAAACTGGGTAAATATTGGGATAAACTGGGTAAATATTGGGATAAACTGGGATAAATATTTGGATAAACTGGGTAAATGTTGGAATAAGCTGGGCTCAGTGCTGGGAGAAAAGCTGCTTTAGGTGCTGGGCTGGGCTCAGCTGCCCCCCGGGGCTGGGAGGTGGCAGTGGCTCCTGTCCCAGCGTGGAGCAGGGAGGGCCAGCAGCCAGGCAGGGCTGGTGACATGTCCCTTGTCCCCTGTGCAGGTACAGCGTGTCAAAATACACCTCCATAGCCCTGGTGTCCCTGGGCATCTTCACCTGCACTTTCATGTCTGCCAAGCAAGTGGTAAGGCTGATTATCCATGAGCTTTTCCTCCTGGTTTTATTTTTCCTGTGGTTTGGATGCATAGACTTGTGGTTTCATTTAATTACAGGTGTCTGTTCATGCTGCTTTTTGCTGGGAATAAATCTCTTTTTTTTTTTTTTTTTTGGCCTCAGAGGTAACAGAAAGAAGCTGCTTTTTTTTTTTGCCTTGTGTTGCAGGCAGGAGCAGGTGAATCCTAAATAAAACTCAGCCATCTGAAATCCTCCCTCAAGAGATTGTTGCCTTTCAGGCTGGATTTTTCCCTGCAAATAAAGTGCCTGTGCTTGGAGAGCAGGAGGGAGGGAAGCAAATCCTTGTGGAAAACACTCAGAGCTTTTCCTGGGGCAGCACCCACGGCCTGACCCTGTCAGCTGATGACAAAAAAATGGCACAAAGCCGTGGCCAAGTGAAAATTGGCTGCACTTAATCCAGCTCAGAGAGGTTGGGAATGAAAGGGAGCTGTCAAAGCTCCAAATTCCCCATCATTTCAGAGCTTTTTATCCTCAGAATGGCTGAGGAAGGGCTGGGCTGTTAATCCACATCAGCTCCCAGCAGGGCTGGAATTTTGGGATAGAGCTGACAGTTGGGGCAAAGGTGAATAATTTGATTTTCCCTGAACCACAGGGAAAGAGCTGAGGCAAGTCAAGTTGTGCCCTCAGTGTGATTTCCTCAATTTCTTGACCATAAACCTGGGTTTAGATCTGTTTTTAGCTCCTGACTGGGGCTTGGCCAGAGTCAAGGGGACACAGGAACTGGGAATGGGGACACAGGAACTGGGAATGGGGACACAGGAACCTGGGAATGGGGACACAGGAACTGGGAATGGGGACACAGGAACCTGGGAGTGGGGACACAGGAACCTGGGAATGGGGACACAGGAACTGGGAATGGGGACACAGGAACTGGGAATGGGGACACAGGACCCTGGGGATGGGATGGGGACACAGGAACCTGGGAATGGGGACACAGGAACTGGGAATGGGGACACAGGAACTGGGAATGGGACACAGGAACCTGGGAGTGGGGACACAGTAACTGGGAATGGGACACAGGAACTGGGAATGGGGACACAGGAACTGGGAATGGGACACAGGAACCTGGGAATGGGGACACAGAACCTGGGAATGGGGACACAGGAACCTGGGAATGGGGACACAGGAACTGGGAATGGGACACAGGAACCTGGGAGTGGGGACACAGGAACTGGGAATGGGATACAGGAACCTGGGAATGGGGACACAGGAACTGGGAATGGGGACACAGGAACATGGGAATGGGGACACAGGAACCTGGGAATAGGATACAGGAACTGGGAATGGGATGGGGACACAGGAACATGGGAATGGGGACACAGGAACATGGGAATGGGGACACAGGAACTGGGAATGGGACACAGGAACCTGGGAATGGGGACACAGGAACCTGGGGATGGGATGGGGACACAGGAACCTGGGAATGGGCTGGCTTTGAGAGCTTGAAAGGTGACACTGATTATTTTTGTGCTTAAAAGGGTTGAGTCTCATCAAACCAGGCTGTTCCTTTCAGGAAAAATCCTGATTTGATCAGACTCTGCCCCTTTTCTGCTGGAACCTCTGCATCCCAGGAGCAGGGACCTGCTGCCTCTTGGTGACTCTTGTGTCTCCCTTCAGGCATCTGACTCCAGCTTAAATCAAGAGGATGGACCCCAAGCTTTCCTCTGGTGGTTGCTGGGTATGTGGGGGCCACATTTCTGGGATGCTGGCAGGATTCCTGGAATTCTCTCGGCCAAAGCCTGGAGCAGAGAGGGAGAGGAGAGAGGCTGGGGCTGCTCCAGGTGTTCTTCAGCACAGGATTTCACAGAGGAGGCTTTAAACTCTGCTTTTCCACCTCCAGCCTGGGTCTGTTGGTGGCTTTTTGGGAAATCTGGGATTGATTATTATCAGTAGTGGCACAAACTGCATTCCTGGTATTTTTAAGAGATCTCTTGGATCTCAACCTATAATCAAACCCCAGAACTGTTACCAGTTTTCTTATCAAGTCTGGGAATTTTGGGGGTTTTTTTGCCCTGAAAGCCGAATCTGGTGAGTTGTAGCTGCAGGGCTGTGCTTCCCTTGCAGGTATTGCTGCCCTCACCTTTGCCCTGCTGATGTCTGCCAGGATGGGGATTTTCCAGGAGACTCTGTACCAGAAATTTGGGAAGCACTCCAAGGAAGCCCTGTTCTACAACGTGAGTCCTTGGGGCATTCCCTGCTCCAGGCTCCCTTCCACTGCTGGATTGGGCACAAAAAGGATCCCCCACTGCCAGGATGGAGCAGTGAGGAGCCTGTTCTGATCCAGCAGGGAATTGGGGTGGATTCCCACCCCTGATCCCACCATGGATTTGTTTCTCCCCCCCAGCACGCGTTGCCACTCCCAGGATTCCTGCTCCTGGCTCCCAACATTTACCAGCACGCCGTGCTCTTCAACCAGTCTGGTGAGGATCTGTGCTCCTGGGATTTGCCTTTCCTCTGGAAAATCCCTCTGGGAAGTTTCCCTCCTGCAGTTGTGCATGCTGCCAGCTCGGGGTGTTTTCCAAGCCCTTTGAATTTTGAGGAATTTGCAGGAAGGAATTCCTGGCTGGGAGGGTGGGGAGGAGCTGGGATGGAATTCCCAAAGAAGCTGTGGCTGCTCCTGGATCCCTGAAAGTGTCCGAGGCCAGGTTGGACAGGGCTTGGAGCACTCTGGGAGAATGGAAAGTGTCCCTGCCCATGGCAGGGGGTGGAATTTAAGGAACCATTCCATGATTCCATGATTCAAGCCCAAGTTTCTTTCTAATTCCCATACACCAGCCACCAAGAGTGATCCCTGGGAAAAGGAACGTGGTAGCTCAAAAATCCTAATCCTCAATGAGGGATGTAAACATGAACCTGCTGGGATTTTGTTTTTTTTTTTGCAGCTGCTCCTCAGGATTTGCCATGGGAACAGAGGGAATTCCTCCAGCACGAGAGCTCTGACACAGGAGAGCGAGACAGAGCTTTTCTCCTAATATTTTCCCAAGTTTTTCCTTATTTTCCCTCTGGAATTGCAAGTCTGCAGGGGGTCCTGGATCATGGTTAGTCCTGGGAAGGAGGGAAACTGCTCCAGCAGTGATCTCATCCCATCCTTTATTTCCTGCAGAGCTGTTCCAGGTGCCAGTGCTCGGCCTGACCCTGCCAATCATGTGGTTCTACCTCCTCATGAATGTCATCACCCAGTATCCTTTATCCTTTATCCTCTATCCCACTGGGGTGGCACAGCAGGATTGGGCTGGGTTCCTAAATCCTTGGAGTCTTCCCTGCCCGCAGGAGCTGCTGTTGGTGTAACTCCAAAAATACAGGTTTTTGGTTTTTAGGTTGGACTCGATGATCTCAAAGGTCTTTTCCAACCTAGTTTGTTCTGGGATTCTGAGACTTCTGCTCCATGGAAAGGGAGGAGTTTGGAGCTTCCCTTTGTCCAACTCAACCCCAGCTTCTAGTGGGGGAATCTGAGATTTGGGGTTTTTCTGAGTTTGTAGTGTCCTGTTCAACCCAGCTGATCCCAGGAGGGAATCTCCCCCATATCCACACCAGGCTGTCCATTTCCCTTCCCATTCCCAAAGGGAATCAATCCCCAATGTCCTGCCCTCAGGAGCTGCTGGTGGTGTAACTCCAAAAACATGGGAATTTTTGTTTTTTAGGTTGGACTTGATGATCTCAAAGGTCTTTTCCAACCTGGTTTGTTCTGGGATTCTGGGAATTCTGCTCCATGGAAATGGAGGAGTTTGGAGTTTCTGTTGTCCAGCTTAGCTGCTCCAGTGGGACAATCTGAGATTTGGGGTTTCCCTGAGTTTGTAGTGTCCTGTTCCAACCCAGCTGATCCCAGGAGGGAATCTCCCCCATATCCACACCAGGCTGCCCATCTTCCCAAAGGGAATCAATCAATCAATCAATCAATCAGTCCATGTCCATCCCTTAACCCCCTGCTCCCAGGTACGTCTGCATCCGCGGCGTGTTCATCCTGACCACGGAGTGCACGTCCCTCACCGTCACCCTGGTGGTGACGCTCCGAAAGTTCGTCAGCCTCATCTTCTCCATCCTCTACTTCCAGAACCCTTTCACAGGCTGGCACTGGCTGGGCACTGCCTTTGTCTTCGTGGGCACCCTGATGTACACCGAGGTGTGGAACAGCCTGAGGCCCTTCCTGGCCCGCTGCCGGAGCAGGAGGCTGAAGGAGGAGTGAATCCAGGGATTTTCTGCAGGGACCTTTTTGTTGTTGTCCAGAGCAGAGCAGCAGGGAGCCCCCTTCCCCAGGGGGTGTTTTTATAACAGGTATTGGCTGTGCCAAGCTCCTGGGAAAATGGGGATCCTCTGCTGGGAATGGATTATGGAGAAACAATCCAGTTATTTTTTGCGAGTCGGCATTTTTTAATGTGACCCCTTTTGCTTCCAAGTTTTCCTCTTTTTTTTTTTTTTTTTTTTTCATCCTTTTTTAAGGAAAAGCTGACTCAGAGCTTTGTTGGGAGCCCAACTTTTGTGTTGTTGGCTTGGATCAGTTGGACCCTGAGCCAGTTTGGTGCCAGCCTTTAATTGTCCCAGAGTCTGGAGCTGATGGCTGAGCCCCATTCCAGTGGGAATCCCTGATCCCTGTGCTGGGAGGCTGTGGGATACAGCCCCAGCTGGAGCTGCCAGTGGATCCTGAGAGGGCTGGGTTTATTCTCCCTTTCCCAGTTGGGATCAGCTTCCTCATGGCTTTTGTGTCAGCCTGGCACCGGCTCCTTGTCCCTCAGTGTCACCCCTGGTTGTTTCCCTGGAGTTTCCCTGCAGTTTTCCTGCAGCAGCACCTTGTTCCCATTCCTGCTCAGCTGGGACAGTTGAGGCATCCAGGAGGGATAAAGGAAAAATGATGGGAAAAAAAAAATCCCAACATGATGGAAAGGCAACACCCATCCCAGGCATTCCCTGAGCCAAGGTCACCTTTCCAAAACTACTTCCTTCTATTTTTACTGCTGATTTTTATCAGCTGTCTGGGATAATCCCCTTCCCAGCTTTCCTGGCCTCATCCTTGCTGGGAGGTGGGAAAAGGGGAAGGCTCCATGCTGTGCTGGGAGCACTGGTTTAGCCCCAACCCTAAATCCCAGTGTGGGAAAAGGGAGAGCCAGTGTGGTGCTGCCAGCACCTGCAGCTCCATCTCGAGGTCCTGAAGGATTATTTTTTCCCAGTTTCCATTTTTCCTGAGCCTGAAAAAGCTGAATTTCAAGTGCCATGGGATTTTTCCAAGGATTTTGTAGATAGGGAGGCTGAGCTGGTGTAGGTCAGGTGTTGTTCCAGCTGTTTGTGGTGGCTCCAAGGACACAGAGAGAGGCAAAACTTTATCCCTGATTTTCGTTTTCCAAGCTTTTCACACGGAGCTTCAGCTGGGACTGGGGAGGTGAGGAAGCCAACAGAAATTTGGGATGAAGGATTTTAGGAACAGGGTGAGGTTCTTCAGAGATCAAACACGGTGGGGAAAGAGTGGAGCCATAACTCCATGGTGTGTTTTATCCAGGGATTGTGGGATCCAGGGATTGTTTGATTCAGGCATTGTGGGATCCAGGGATTGTTTGACTCAGGCACTGTGGGATCCAGGCATTGTGGGATCCAGGGGTTATAGGATCCAGGGGTTATAGGATCCAGGTATTGTTTTATCCAGACATTGTTGGATCCAGGCATTGTAGGATCCAGGGATTGTGGGATCCAGGGACTGTAGGATCCAGGCATTGTGGGATCCAGGATTGTGAGATCCAGGCATTGTGGGATCCAGGATTGTTGGATCCAGGCATTGTAGGATCCAGGCATTGTGGGATCCAGGATTGTGGGATCCAGGATTGTTGGATCCAGGCATTGTGGGATCCAGGCATTGTGGGATCCAGGGACTGTGGGATCCAGGCATTGTGGGATCCAGGGACTGTGGGATCCAGGGATTGTGGGATCCAGGGACTGTAGGATCCAGGCATTGTTGGATCCAGGATTGTGGGATCCAGGCATTGTTGGATCCAGGATTGTGAGATCCAGGCATTGTGGGATCCAGGCATTGTGGGATTCAGGGACTGTTTTATCCAGGGACTGTGGGATCCAGGCATTGTGGGATCCAGGATTGTGGAATCCAGGGACTGTTTTATCCAGGGACTGTGGGATCCAGGCATTGAGCAGAGCTGACACACAGCTGTAACACTCCAGGTGTAACATTCTGTCCATACCTTGGGTCGCTCTTCTCTCCAGGACCTTGTGTGTGGTCCCCAGTTCCCATGGGACACGGGAATATTTGGGGGATTTGGGCATTTTTGGGCGTTCCCCTGTTTTTTTAACCATGTGCTTTTCACTCCCAACACATCAACTGTGAGTTGTTTGTTGCTGTCAGGGATTTTTTTTTTTAACTTCCTGGCGTGATCAGTGTTTGGAATATTTATAGGCAGCAATTCCCTTCCTGCTGGAGGACAGAGGAGAAAAGGTCCAGGCAGAAGGGCTTTGTTAGCCAAAATGAATTAAATCCAGGCTCCCCCTCCAGGCTGGGGGCTGCTGTTTAGTTTGGTTTTAATGTTTGTGTAGAGATCAGAGCACCTATTTTTAGCAGAGGCTGGAAAAGGGAAGGAGCCCGACCGCTTTTGGGGTGGCTGGTTGGGTTTAGGGTGGGGTTTGGGATGGTTTTTTTAAAGTGAAATAAATCTGTATCCTCTTCAAAGGCTGTTTGGTTTGTTTCTTGTTTCATGCTGTGCTGGTGACTGGAAAATTAATGGAATTATGTAATTGTTTAGGTTGGAAAAGCCCTCTAGGATCATCCAATATTCCCAGCAGTGCCAAGGCCACCACTCATCAATGTCCCCAAGTGCCACATCCACACAGCTTTGAAGGGATGGGGACTCCACTGTTCAAACCTTTTCCAGGAAGAAATTTTCCATGAATATCCAATCTAAGTGAAAACTCACCATTTTTCTTTAATATGAGAGAAAATAGGAAAGACTCAGCCTGGCTGGGTGGGGTTCAGGAGAAGAGCCCACCATGAGATCCAGGGACACAGGGAATGGCTCCCACTGCCAGAGGGCAGGGATGGATGGGATCTTGGGAATTAGGAATTCCTGGCTGGGCTGGAATTGCCAGAGCAGCTGTGGCTGCCCCTGGATCCCTGGAATGTCCAAGGAAAGGTTGGACATTGGGGCTTGGATCAGCCTGGGACTGTGGGAGGTGTCCCTGGATTTAAGGGATGGGATTTAAGGACCTTTCCCACCCAACTATGCCATGATTCCATGGTTTGCTGCAGGATTTTGGGTGATTTTTCAGTCCAGCACCTCACTGAACTGCCATGACCAAAAAAAAAAAAAAACAAACCGATTTTGCAGTTTTGGGTCTGAGCTCCCTGTGTCCCAGTGCTATGGAATCACTTCTGCCAAAATCCACCATGGAAATCTGGAGCCTTGCAAGAGCTGCTGATCTTCAGCTTGAGGATCCAGCCAGCTGCTCCATGGAAAGGGCTTCCTAAAAAACTTCAGAATTTGAGGCTCCCTGAATCTGAATTATTCACCCTGAGCTTGGTGCAATTTGTCCAATTTCATCAACAAAACCCCTTGGCCACAAGGGACCCTTTGGGCTCTTCCATGGCTCCAAACTGGGAAAAAATTCCATTTTCTGTGCAGGGAAAGGGCTCTGAGGAGGAACCTGCTGAGGCCAAAGGGCTCTGGAAACAAAAGGCAACGAAAATTAATTGGGACAAACATTAATTCAGGAGTTTTTTTGTCTTGTGAAAACCCAAATCTTCACTCACATCTTACCCCTTCAGCTGGCTCTCAATACTTCTCATTTTTGCTGAGGTTGTTTAAATCCACTTGCAGATCAAATAATTGTGACTCGACCACATTTTATTTAAAGAAAAGCCCCAACTCTGAACTGCTTTTCACTCCCAATTTCCCTCTGAGCATTTCACAAAATCACTCTTCTTAATAATTCACCAGTCCTACAGTACAGACAATATTATCAGAAGCCCTGGTGTTTCCACACCTCAATTAAATCTATAATATAGGAAGGGGAAGAAAGAGAAATTAATGGAAGATACAATTCCATGGTTAGGAAAAAATCTCCACCATTTCCCAGCTGAAAGTGCCCAGGGAAATAATTTCTGGCTTTGGGAAATACAGAAATTACTTTTTAATAAAGTTATAAATAAATATTTTTTATTTTTTATTTTTTTGAGGACGAGTTAATCAGAAATGCATTCAGCAGTAATATTTGATAGATTTTGAAGAGAAAGAGATGAAAAGCAGGGTTAGAAAGAGTGAGTGTGACAAAAAATGGAGATGGAAGTGGCCATCAGGGGTTGGTGTTTGTCCATCCAGGTGGGATTGGAGGCAGGACAGGTTTGGAGTGGGAGCCTGGCTGGGATTGGAGCTGAGGCACAGGAGAAGAACCCAACCTGGCCTTGGGAGAAGAACCCAAAGCCTTGCTGGATTTTCTCAGGAAATTCTCACCAGGCACAGGAGAGGAACCCAAAGCCTTGCTGGATTTCCTCTGGAAATTCTCACCAGGCACAGGAGAAGAACCCAACCTGGCCTTGGGAGAAGAACCCAACTTGGGAGAAGAACCCAAGGCCTTGCTGGATTTTCTCAGGAGGTTCTCACCAGGCACAAGAGAAGAACCCAACTTGGCCTTGCTGGATTTCCTCTGGAAATTCTCACCAGGCACAGGAGAAGAACCCAAAGCCTTGCTGGATTACATCTGGAAGCACTC
>JAOTQP010000870.1:1418992-1431517 GCA_026413545.1 Cichladusa arquata
AATCTGACAATTTTAGTATTATAAATAATATCCTGACAATATTAATATTATTTCTTTAAGGACAGACTGGAGGTGACAAGGTGGGGATTGGACTTGGTGATCTTGGAGGGCTTTTCCATCCTAAAAAATCCTGGAATTCTGTGGAATGTGATCCAGAGGATCCCTCCAGAGCTCTGGGAAACTTGCCAGGGGAAGGGGAGATTTTTGCTCTTTGTGGGACCTGAGCAGCTGAACCTTCTGGAAGCTTCTTAGAAAAAAAAAAAATTGGGAAGAGGTGGGAAAATGGTCAGAATTCCTCAGTTTCAGCAGCGAGGAAACCCTTGAACTTGGGAATGGTTCTGCATCAGCAGCTCCTCTGGGCTGGAGGGGGATTTTTTAGGATGTTTTTAGGATTTTTTTAGGATGTTTTTAGGATTTTTTAAGGATGTTTTTAGGATGTTTTTAGGATTTTTTAAGATGTTTTAGGAGCTGGAGCCCCGTTGATTTTGGGATAAAAATATTTACACGTGATGGACTCCAAAAGTTGGAATGGATCCCATTAAAAGCTTCAGCTGTCACAACTCTCCTGGTTTTCTCTTCAGCTAAATTCTCTTTTTTAACAGCAGGATTTTCCCCAGGTTTGTCCTGCTCCCCAGTTTGGGGTGACCCAGCCTGTGGAGCAATCCTGGCAGCTCCTGACCTGGGGGAATGGGATGAATCCAGACCCAAAATCACAAATTCTCCTGAATTTCCCTCTTTTTACTCCTCACAGGGAGTATTCCCACCACTGGGAATGTGCTCCAGGACTGAGGCCAGGAATTTTTTTAATTCTCTGGGCAGCTCCTTCCAATTCTTATCAACCCTTTCCATGAGGAAATTCCTGTTCCTGGAGTCACTCCCTCTGGATTCCACCTTGGGATGTTGGTTCAGATTCCCAGATTTCCTCTCTATTTCTGGCCTAAATCTGCTTTTATTTCCCACGTTGAAACACTCCCAGTGAAATCCTGCACCTTCCAAATGGAAAATCCCATTCCCAGTGTGATTGAGATCACCTTAAATTGAGAAATCCCCAAAAAAATCATCAGTGCTCCAAAGGAGATCCTTGATGGAATTAAAATTCCAATTCTTTTAATGAAATGGATGGATTCTCCAAAAGAGACCCTTGATGGATTTTAAATTCCCATTTTTAAATTAAATTGATGGATTTTCCAAAGGGCATCCTTGATGGATTTTAAATTTCCATTTTTTAATGAAATTGGTCGATTCTCCAAAGGAGATCCTTGATGGATTTTAAATTCCCTTTTTTTTAATTAAATTAATGGATACTCCAAAAGAGATCCTTGGTGGATTTTAGATTTCAGGTTTTTTAATGAAATAGAGGGGTGCTCCAAAGGAGATCCTTGATGGATTTTAAATTCCCATTTTTTAAATGAAATAGTGGGGTGCTCCAAAGGAGATCCTTAGTGGATATTAAATTCCCATTTTTTAAATGAAATTGATGGATTTTCCAAAGGAGATCCTTGGTGGATTTTAAATTTCCATTTTTTAATGAAATTGATGGAAACTCCAAAGGAGATCCTTGATGGATTTTGAATTCCCATTTTTTAAATGAAATTGGTGGATACTCCAAAAGAGATCCTTGATGGATTTTAAATTCCCATTTTTAATGAAATTGATGGATTCTCCAAAGGAGATCCTGAAGCCATTTTTCTATTTTTTTTTTTTAATGAAATTGGTGCAGGGTGGGAATGTTTGGAATTGTTTGCCATGGATCCCATGCAGGGTCACACTTTGATGAGGTGTCACCTCTGGCTCCTGGAACTCATCCAGCTGTGCATTCCCTGGAATCCAGCTGTGCTTGGATTCGCTCTGGAGATTAAAATACCTGACCAGGGGACCAGGACTGGTCCCATCCCCTCATTCCTTAATTAATTTTCCAGAGATTTGGAGCAATCCCCTTCTCCCAAACCATGTCACTGCTCCAGGGGGAGCTGCTCTTGTTTCCCTGGATCAATCCTTGGGTAGCTCCAGGCATTTTTGGCTGGAAGAGGAGCAAATTTTGGCATGGCCATAAATAAATGAAAACTAGGAAAACCAGTTCAACCAGTAGTGGGGAGGAGGACCCATCCCATTAACACTCCTTGTGGGGTTGGTCATTCCAAATAATGTTTATTCTCTGTGTTTTCCATAAAAAAAAAGGAGGGAGAGGGTTTTTTTATGTGGATATAGTGACAGGACACAGGGAATGGCTTCAGATTGGGAAAGGGGAGATTGGGGAAGGAATTCCTGGCTGGGCTGGAATTGCCAGAGAATCCCTGGAATGTCCAAGGCCAGGTTGGACACTGGGGCTGGGAGCAGCTGGGATAAGGGAAGGTGTCCCTGGATGGGCTTTGGGGTCCTTTCCCACCCATTCTGGGATTCTAAACCATCTTTTTTGGGTTTTCCATGGAGCAAAGTGGGGGAATTCCAGCAAGGAAAACACCTGGGAACACAATTTTGGACCGGATCAAAAGCCACTCCAGCAGTTTGGAGGCCAAATTCCTCAAACAGGAGCCTTTATCTCCAATTTGGGCTGATAAGAACCATCCCAGGAGCTGGAAATCCTAAAAGCTCCACAGGGCTGAGTGAGACCTCATGGAGCATCTTCACCCCAGCTCTGCTTGGCCTCTCTGTCCCATCTCTCATCCCAAAAAATCATTTTTTGGGTCTGCCCTGCTGCTTTCAGGGCCTTGGGAAGAACAAGGGGACAGAAACAGGGGCTGGGGGCCTTGCTGGTGTTTTTTCCAGAGGTGTTTTGGGATCAGAAAACACTGCTGGACCTTTCCCAGCTTTTATCTGATGGATGAAGTGTGGCTGCCAGAACTTTTTTGCTTAATATCAAGCCTGAATTCCAGCAGATGGAAATCCTTCCCTCTGCAGAGGGGTTGGAATTTCAGGAAGTGGCAACTGCACGTGAATGCTCCTCTTTGTTTGGCTTGCCTTGGCCCCATTGATTGCTCCCAAATATTCCTGATTGCTCCAGGAGCTGAGGAGCCTGGCTTGGAAACTTCCCAGATTTGCTTCAGCACCGTTTATTTTTGTGGTTTCCATTTGGCCTGAGTTTGATGTTCCCCTCTCCTGTTCTTTTTTTTTGTTTGTTTTTTGACAATTAAAGAAATAATTTTGTTCTTCACCCCTGCCCTGGGCCTTTGAGGGAACCTGTTTGGCTCCAGGATTTGGGAATAAAAGCACAGAATTGTTCAGCTCCAGATGTTTCCATCACACCTGTCAAGAGCCCAGCATGAAAATTCCACGTGGCCCGAGCCCAGATCCATGGGGAAAGGTGACCCATCCCAACATTTATGGGCAGGGACAATTCCCACTGTCCCAGAGTGCTCCAAACCCCAAATCCCAACACTGCCAGGGATCCAGGGGCAGCCACAGCTGCTCTGGCAATTCCAGCCCAGCCAGGAATTCCTGCCCCAATCTCCCCTTTCCCAATCTGAAGCCATTCTCTGTGTCCTGTCCCTCCCTCCCTTGTCCCCAGTCCCTCTCCAGCTCTCCTGCAGCCCCTCCAGGCCCTGGAATGTGCTGGAAGCTCTCCCTGGATCCTTCCCTTCTCCAGGGGAGCACCCCCAGCTCTTCCAGCCTGGCTCCAGCCCTGGAGCAGCTCTGGGGGCTCCTCTGGACTCTCCCCAGCAGCTCCAGGTGCTGCTGCTGTTGGATCCCAGCACTGGATGCAGAACTGAAGATGTTCTCTGCTCTTGTAAGAGATCCCAGAGTGAGGGACCAGAGCGGGTCCCTCCTGCAGGGCAGGTTTGGGATTGGTTCAGATCCATGGTAAAGGAGGTTCCTGGGATTTTTGCACAGTTTGCAACACCCTCTTGTGGTTTTTTTCCCTTTGGGAAACCATCTCCCACTGCAAATGTGTTATAAATTCCCTGTGTGATTCCCATAGGCTGGGATGGAGAAACAGGAACCAGACAACAGGAAAGGAAAAATCATTGCTGGGAAGGCAGAAAAACTTCCCAAGAGCTGCTGCTTTCAGGAGCCTTGAGCTTCTCTTCCATCCCTAAGAACTGATAAATCCAGGACAGCCAGAGCCTGGACAGGACCATGAGGACACCTGAGCACCAAGGAGGGACTGGGGGACTCAGCCCAAACCCTAAAGTGTGGTGGTTCCTCTGTGGACACTCCTGGACCAACCCCTGGTGACCAAATGTGCCCTCAGGGGACTTTCCAAACCCCTCGGGGGCCTCTGGTGTGTCAGAACCATCCTCTTCTTCAAGAGGAAGCCCCAAGTGTGGCTCCAGAGGCTGTGTGGACACGGTGAGGAGGGGATTGTCTGAGGACTTATTTACCCCCAACCAGCTTGTCTCTACCCACAGCCCAGCTCTGTAAACAAAAACTGTTCCCAAAAATTGTTCCCAAAATCTCTCCCCCACACCCACGGTATCTCCTGTTAGTGAGGTTTGAAACAAACACCAGCACTCAGGCCAGGGTGACCCCCTTTGCAAGGGGATTTTTTTCCCTTATATCCAATTTAAATGTTTCCTGGTGAAACTTGAGGTTGTTTCCTGTTGCTTAGGGGAGAAGAAACCAAATCCCACCTGGCTACAACCTCTTGTAAAGGACTTGTAGAGAGTGAGGAGATCCCCCCCTGAGCCTCCTGTTCTCCAGGCTGAGCAACTCTCTGTGATAACCAACTCAATTTCTGGGCTTCAAAATCACAACATCCATGCTGTGTTACACTCAGGGTGGGAAGAAAACGTGGCTCATTCCAAAACTGCCTTCCCAGGAAAAAATATTCAGTAAGGATCATTTGATGAGGATTCTAAGATGCTGCTGCAAGGAAGAATCCTGGAATTAAGGTTGGAAAGGACCTCTAAAATCATAGAGTCTAATGTTCTTGTGATGTAGAGAGGAAGCTGGAGCAGGGAATGTCCATGGGGGGCTGACTGTGATCCTTGGAGTATTTACTTCCCTTGTGAAGGTTTGGAGAGGACTGGGAGCCTGAGCTCTTGAGGAGACACCAATTAATTGAAAACTCAAATTACCTCAGTTGCAAAATCTTCTCTTTCCTCTCCACCTGCTGTGGGTGAGTCCCTGAGTGTCACTGCTGCTTTGTTTACACCCTGTGGGGCTGGGATGGACAATGTGAGGAGCAGCTCAGGGACAAAGTTTAAATAATTTGGTTTAGACTCAAAAATACTGCCAAAGATGAGATTTTCCTGATTTTATCCAATCTGTCCTGGCCTCCACCAGCACAGCTGCTGGGTGGGTGGGAAACGTGGACTGCAAAGGTGAGATCAGCACAGCAAAGCCTCGGGTTATTAAAAAATTAATAATTAACCAGTTGCACACAGGGCCACAGCAGCCCAGTGTGAATTCAGAGCTCCTCACACATCACTCCCACACCTCAAAGGGTCTGAAATGGGATTTCCTTAATGGGATTTCCTGAACAGCTGAACACACATCTGTGGTCCCAGGAACATCCCATCACCACCCCTCATGGAATTCTCCACCCTCCTGCAAACCCATCAGGGAAAGGAAGCAACTCCTGCAGTTGGTTATTGACATGAGAAAAAAACTGGATTTTTAATAAAATGAGGGGGGAAAACCTCAGAAGATTCCTAACAGCAAGAACTGATGGGTTCTGCTTCTTACATGGATGATGAGAAGTCTCTTGAGCTGGTCTGTGATAGCTGAGGGTTGGTCTGAATGACTCAGAAAATAATTTCCACTCTGATGGAGCCTTGGAGAACACTGAATTTGGGCCTGGAAAGGAATCTTTTAAACACCTCAGGAACAACAGCTCTTAAAAAAGACAAACCACCAGAGCCTTTAAACATCCTTTAATTCTGCAGTTTCAAGGTTGACACACAAAGCACCTACAGCTCAGAGAGAATGTTTCTCAGCACAGGAAACCCACCCGAGTCCCCAATTTTCCTGGCAAACATAAGTGCAGTGGATTCTGATTTTAGAGGA
Organism: Cichladusa arquata; assembly: GCA_026413545.1. Lineage (NCBI taxonomy): Eukaryota > Metazoa > Chordata > Aves > Passeriformes > Muscicapidae > Cichladusa > Cichladusa arquata. Next base: position 1,424,939 of record JAOTQP010000870.1, read on the forward strand.
GTCAGGGACATTTTGCCAGGTGAATTTAGAGGGTCAAGGCAGAGCAGAATTGGTGCCTCACACCCTGGGTTTGGTGCCCTCCTGCCCTTGCTGATCATTGGTGCTGAGCTACACAACCCTGCCTGTCCTTCCAGTGCATCAGGAGTCAGCCACAAAATATCTCTGCAGCTGAGGGGGACTCAAAGATAATATTCAGAACAAGCGAGGGAAATTTTTTTATTTTATATTGGCAATTTTATCCTGCAGCCACCCGGTGCCAGATGGTTCTGGGATAATGAAAATGGAGAAGTGGAAACAAATGGTCCCATGTTACCTCCCTCGTGGAGAACTGGCTGATCACCACCTGAAGGAATAAACAGCCACATCTTTCAGCAGTGGAAACAGCAGAAAACTTCATGTGGGTGCAGCCTGGAGAGAGCAACAGCAGAGCTGAGCAGGCTCCAAAAAAGATCTCCAAACCATCCAGATCCCACGTGTGATCAGCAGGTCTGGGATTGACTGGCAGGGTGCTGATTTTTTAGTGTGGTCTGAACTTCCACGACCCAATTTTCCCTTTTTCCACCCCACAGCTCCCTTTCCATCTGAAGGCAAAGCAGCAGCAGCAGAGCAAAGCCGAATATCCCACCCCAAACCCCCCTGGGGCTCCTGCTGCGGAATCACTTTTGGGAGAACACTGAAGAAGCGTTACATGGATACACATCAAAACCACCCCAACCCCAAATCTCCAATGGAATTTCCCTCCTCACAATGCCCAGAAGATTCCCACTTTTCCTTTGATTAAAACAGGAAAAAAACCAACAAATAATCTCAGAGGTGCCACCGCCAGCCGCGGGTGACGCGGGCGGCGGGGGAGGGGTCACACGGTGGTGATTTTCTTGTCCTTGGTGGCCTGTTTGATGGCAGCCTGCTCACAGATGATCTCCTTGAGGCGCTGCAGCCTCATGTTCTGCGTGGTTTGGTCCCCCACGCCCGTCTGGCTGCGGTGCAGCAGGTTCAGGGCGTAGATGTACTCCAGCTCCGTGTACTTCACGCCCTGGTCCACCACCAGGTTCAGCAGCTCGTCCGCGGTGTTGTAGAGCATCTCGTAATACTGCCTGCAAAGAGAGGAACACCCTGCTTCACTGGGCTGCTTGGTGGCCCAGACCTTTACTTGTGCAGAATTTTCATGAATGGTTGATTTTATTCAGAGAAAGCTGAACAAAGCACGGACATCTTCCTGCTGGACTTCATCCTAAAATCCCAGGATGGTTTGGAATAAAAAGGTTTTCTTGTTCCACTCCCTGCCATGGGCAGGGACACCTTCTACCATCCCAGGCTGCTCCAAGCCCCAGTGTCCAGCCTGGCCTTGGACACTTCCAGGGATCCAGGGGCAACCTCCAGCTTTTCTGGTCAACCTGTGCCACGTGTGGGCAGGTCTTAAAATCAAAGTGACAGAAATCCCCTTTATTGAGATTCACAGATTAGTTTGGGTTGAAAGAGACCTTAAAGCCCATCGAATTCCACTCCTGCTTTGATCTCCTCTCTCCTCCCTCCAGATATCCCGTGGCTGAGCCCTGGAAGCTTTTCCTGGAAGCTTTTCCTGGAAGCTGTTCCTGATGATCTGGGAAGGGTAAATCAACTTCCCCATACTCAGCTGTGCCCACATTAAAGCCAAAAGAAAGCTTGGGGAGCTAAATTTGCTCTTTGGTTAAGTTTGCTAATCCCACATAATTATTTATTAATGTATTTGACAGATGATACACTGAGCTTTTGATAACTTTTAATTATTTTCCTTGGTTTTAAACCTCAGCTGTAAAAACACAAAACATTTGGCCAGCATTCCACGGAGCAGATTCCCCTCACCTGTCCTCCATTTATTTATTCCCTCCATCCTTTACAACTCGCTTTCTTCAGCCACCTCTTGATAATCAAAAGAGGGTTTATAATGGCAGGGACAAACACACTTGTGAAAGGAAAATGAAGAGCCTAAATAAAAAATCACAGAACAAGAGGCTCATCCCACTCCCTCTTTCATATTTCATTATTTGATAACATCAGAGGCTGAGTCCATCAGAGCTGCTTGGGCGAAGGCAAACAGCAGCCTGTCTGATCAATATTTATTAATACTTTCAAAGACAAGGAAGGCAAAGTTGAGCAGACTCTGTAATGGAGTGAATAATTACTCATGCAAATCGGGCTTGGCCGCGGGCGCTGCCACGCCGGAGCGGCAGGTTTTTAATTGCACCCAATTAAAAATGCACACCTTGTGCTCCTTCCCTGCTGCCTCGCTTGCTCCCCTTCTCTTTTAGAGGAAATTTTTAATTAAAAAATAATCTGATCCTCAGAAGAATGACAGATGAATCCCGCGTTTGTGAGGTGCAGGAATTCTTCGGATTTAGGACAGGTGGGGAAGGAAGAAGAGAGGAGAAGATGGGGCTTGTCCAGCGACCAGTTTGTGCAGATTTAGTCCTTTTTTTTGCCTTTTTTTCCTTTAAGGAGCTCTGCCACCTTGGGTAGGCCACGGGTTTTTTTTGTTTTGGAGCAAAATTTCCCTGCCCCTGGATCCCTGGAAGTGTCCAAGGTCAGGCTGGATGAGCTTGGAGCAGCCTGGGGTAGGGGAAGGTGTCTCTGCCACGGCACTGGATGATTTTGGACTCGTTCTAGCACTATGGGAATGCAGCTGATGGGAACAAAGTGTCCCAGGGACTCATCCCAACAGGGAAATCCTTTCATGTCCATGTTTTCTCTCAGTTCTCACTTACTTGTGTTATGCTGAAAAGCACCGAAGGGATTTGTTGGGCTGATCTGACAGGAGAGATTTTACAACAAAAACACAGAACAGGTTCTTAGGGAGCATCTCCCCCGAATTCCTATGGAATGAGTTGCTCTTTACAAGGGAATTGATCTGCTCCAAACCTTCAGCTTTTCAGGATGGTAAAAAAACTTCTCCACTGGCATCCAGCCCCAGTGTTGATGGCATATTTTGGGGAACGAGGAGTGAAGGATTACCTGAGGTATCCCAAATTATTAATATCCTGCTCATATAAGATAATTAATTAATTTTGATGGTTTGGATGACAAGGATTTGTTGATTTTTAAAAAATAAAATCCATTTTAATGTAACAAACTCACATCCCAACCAAGACACCCATGGCTTGTTCCTCTGACCATTGGCAATGGGATTGGCTCCAAAAGATGCCCTGAATTTTTATGGGCATTTTTTAGGACAAGCCTAAGAGCAAATAAGACAAAACTGAACTCTCCCTGCTCCCTTTATCCATCTGTAATTGCCCCTGGAAGATCTGTGCTAAGAGCAGATAGGGAAGGTTAAATATCCCTTTAATGGGACAAAAATTGTTCTCAGCTGCAGGAAAAACCATCCCACAGGCAAACCAGAAGTGCAGAATCCACCTGACCCCCAAACCAGTTTGTTTTGTTGGATTTTAAGCAGCACTTTTTGAAAGAAAACAGCAAATTGTCAACCACAAACCCATTTTGCAAGGAGACATTTTGAGTTTATATATAGATATCCACATTAAAAAATGGTCTCTTGAACTCTTTTCTTGGAGAAAGAGAATAAAAATTAAGAAGCTTTCTCATTTAGGGAAAAAAAAATCTCAGGAAAGGCAATCAGGATGAGCCCAGCTCCTCTGAGGGCCATTAATACCATTCTCCATTTAAATGCTAATGTTCACCTCTAACCCAAAAAAAAAAAAAAAAAAAGTTTTCAAAAGGTGGCCAGGTGAATTCCAAATGAAATCCTGATTTCCCTGAGAATGACTTGATCTCTTCTTCAGAGGAGGACCTTGGGTGGGATGTTTCAGAATAAAGGATCCCACTTTAATTATCCCTTCCTGCTGTAGCTGGGGGCTTGCTCTGCATTAGACAGGAATGGATTCAGGAATTCCAGTCTGGGAGCTGAATTAGCCAAAGGGACCAAAAAAAAAGAAAAAGGAGAAATATAAATTCTGTCCCTTATCTCCCTCTCTTTTGGAGATTAGGGAGGTGCTTTGGCAGCACCTAGAATTGCTGCTCTAATGGGAAAGTCAAAAAGGTTAAGTAGGAAGCACTTATGGAAAATCTGGATAAAAACTAAATGAGAGGAGAGGGAGACAGGATAGGAGGAAGATTTTATGATGAGGGTGGGGAGACCCTGGAATAGAATTCCCAGAGAAGTTGTGGCTGTCCCTGGATCCCTGGAAGTGTCCAAGACCAGGTTGGAGCATCCTGAGATGTCCCTGCCCACAGCAGGGGCTGGAATTTGATCATCTTTAAGGTCCTTTCCAACCCAAATTCTGTGATTTTTATGAAAAACCATCAGATAGAACAAGCAAGAAACTGAAGATGATAAAAAACCCCAAAGCTGTGGTTATAAAACCACTCAATTTTTATATTTGAAGATCATGGTGGAACCATGACATTTAAATATAGAGGGGCATGTGTGAGTGAAAAAAAAAAAGGAAAAAACAGCAAGAAATGAGATTACTTCAGTCAAGTAATGCAAAAGAAATGGATTTTCAGGCCTGGCTTGACCAAAAAGAAAATCCCATGAGGCATTTTACCCTTTGGAGTTATTAGAGGTGGGAATGAGGAACAGCTGAGAATAAGGATATGGGGCAGGAGAGGTGAGTTCCAGCCAGGAGTTTGCAAAGATAATTTTGAAAGCTCAGAACACCAAAGGAAAACCCAGGTAAAGCAGCAATTACTGTAATCTCTGCACCCCGTGAAGGCTGTGGGGGTGTTTGCACACACACATCAGTGAGCAGCATTTTAAATCCAGAATCTGCAAATGGGAGCTGCTGGTTCCATCTCCAGAGATTCTGATGGCGAGATGGAAAATAGGGATGGGAGGTGACAGCTGAGTCACAGCTTTTCATGGAGTTACAGATGGTTTGGGTTGGAAGGGACGATAAAGATCATCAAATTCCCACAGGGACACCTTCCCTATCCCAGGGGGCTCCAAGCCCCATCCAGCCTGGCCTTGGACACTTCCAGGGATGGATCCAGTTCCACTTTCCAACCACTGCTCTTCCCAAATTGCATCTAAAACCCTAAAATAAAGGGCATCACCCTCATGAGGGAATGTAAATCCTGACTGAGTTTTCTTCAGATTTCTTCCTTGATTTTCAATTAACCCAGAGCAGTTCTGGGGACAACAACCTGAATGTTCCTTCTGTGCCTCCAGAAGAACCCAAAGTGCTTGAGGGGAGTTCACATCAGAGATGGTTTTGCTGTTCTGATGCACCTCAGACCCCACACCAAGACCTGGACACTTCTTCTGAGTGTCTGGGGTGAGGAAGAAGCCCCTATGTGGCTCCATGGACTGAAAAAAACCCCAAAATTAGGTTAAAATGTTCCTGTCACTGTGATCTCCATCTTCTCTGTGCTCAGCTCATCCACAGCCCCTTGGAAGCAGCTGCCCCATCACCACATGTGGCACAATTTGGGGCAGGAGGCACAGATGGCTCTGGGGATGTGTTACCACAAAAACATAAAAAAAAAAAAACCACTAAAACCCCTAAAACCTGCAAACTTCCAAGATGGGAAATGATTTGGGAAAGAAAACAAAGCACGAGAGGAAGAAATAAAAGAGAATTTGGAGTACAGTGGTGCTTCATGCTCCTGTAGCTCTGCAAATCACAGCCCTTAATAAATAATCAAGGGATGGAAGGATAATATTGGGTTTAAAAAAAAAAAAAAAAAAGAATAATTATAATTAAGCCATTTATCCACGGCAGGAAGAAGTATCAGAGATAGGAAGCCCTCACCCCTTGCTCAGAACCCACACAGGGCTCTGATCAGGTACAGAGTCAGGCAAGAAAAACAAGTGTATTTATTCAAAAGGGCACAAGCTTAGCCTTCTAATTAGAGACAACCTCGTTAGAAAATCCAATTATTTTCCCTTTTAAAGTTTAAGCCACAGAGACAGCGTATGGAGCCCTACATACAAATCAGCTCACCTGGGGGTTGCTTTTTATACAGATGAAGCCATTTTGGATAAAAAACCCCAGCCAACACCTCTGGGTGCCACGTGCAGCTCTGTCACTGGCTTTGTCACCACTGCAGAGCTTTTTGTCAAACACAGATGAGAATTCACCTCTTAAATGCAGAATTGATTAGCAAAGGGAAGGGTAAGGGACGTGCAGAACATCACCACCCTTCCTAAAGCTCTCTTCTGTTCTACCTCCTTTTTATCCTGCTATTTATCTGCCTCATCTATTATTTTCTCATTAATATTTCTTTTTTATTTCCTCTTCCCTTCCTCCCGGGGTTCATCACCCGGACAACGCTGCCCTGCTGGGAACACGAGCTCCAGGGGAGGCTCGGGTGGGAGATCAGAAATTTCCTCATGGAGAAAGTTGGTAACTGTTGGAAAATGCTGCCCAGGGTGGTTTGGAGTTCCCATCCACCCAAGGAGGTGGCACTGAGGGGTCTGGGCTGGTGACAAGGTGAGCATTGGGCACAGCTTGGATTCTGTGACCTTGGAGGGCTTTTCCAACCTCCCTGTCTTGGGTTGCAATGCAGGATGTGGCAGCAATGTGTGTTCTGTCCCCATCTGTCACAGCCGGGTGGGGCAGTGACCCTGATCTCCTGGCACAC
>JAOTQP010000870.1:1496576-1507974 GCA_026413545.1 Cichladusa arquata
GTCACTGCCCCACCCGGCTGTGACAGATGGGGACAGAACACACATTGCTGCCACATCCTGCATTGCAACCCAAGACATGTCTGACCTGGATGAAGCATGGTCAGCTCTGGGCACCCACCAGCTCCCTCCCTGCTGGATCTTGGAGTCCTGCAGAGATGGAGGCTGCACAGCCCCCATGGCACCAGGTCCTGCTGCTTCTCCTCCTGGTGAGAAGCATTTCCTGATGTCCCTCCTGGCTCTCCCCCTTCCAGCTGATGCTGTTGTCTCTGCCATCACTCTCTGTGGTGAAGAGCTTGGCTCTGTTTCCTCAATTATCTCCTTCCTTGGCTTGAGAAGGTCCCTGTGTCATCTCCAGCCCATCTCCCACCATGGCACACACCCTCCTGTTCCTCTGGGTGGCATCCACTGCTCTGACCCCCAATCTCTGGAGTCAGGGCCCCACACCTGGATGAGTTCTCCTCACAGAGGCATTTCAAGAAGACGGGACAGGGAACTTCAAGCCCTGGATAGCTGGAATGAGTTTCCAAGCCAGGACAGGGTCACAGTTCCACATTCCCAGCCGAGGCTCCTCAGGCTCTGGAGACAAGAGCTCATCCAGCTCCAAGAGCCACCTGTGTGCCCTGTCCCTGGGATTTGCCATCAGTGGTTTTTAATCATCAGGCAGAGGATGGGATTTTGGAAAGCTGGGTCCGTTTGGGAAGCAGGTGCCACTGGATAAGGCCATGAACAGAGGGGACAGGGACACGTGGGTAGCACTGCCCAAGCATGGGTTTGCTTTCCAAACCAGCTGCTTTTAACCCAAATCCTGCTTTTAACCCTGTGGCACTTGCTGTGCCTTCCCCTTTTCCACCCCGCAGGGTTTTATCGCTTTTTATCGGCCACATCAGCGCTGTTTGCTCTCCTGCCAGGCTCCCCAGGGTGAGTAACTCACCAGCTGCTGGGGGGTCACAAGACACCAAGATAAACCTGTTAGACTCGATAATCACCACAGCAGCAGCAGCCAGTGCTAATCTCTGATCCTTCAGGGCCTCCTGAGCTCTTTGCTCTTAATCCCCAAGAAATTTGCAGGATTAACAGTGGAACCAGGGGCTCCTGAGGTGTCCTCACATCTCCATCTTCCCTCCAACCACACCCACTGGGAATGTGTGGGAGGGAGAAAAGGGGCAGCCAGATGTGTGGGGGTGTACATTTGAGGGCAGTGGTCGGGGGCCTGGCAGGATCCCGAGGCTCATTAAGGGAAATTAAATTCCTTTAATCAGTTCCGTAGCCTGGATTATGCTGGTTAACACCAGGCCCTCTGCACCAGCCCCTTCAGCCTGGAGAAGGATCCAGGGAGAGCTTCCAGCACATTCCAGGGGCTCCAGGAGAGCTGGAGAGGGACTGGGGACAAGGGATGGAGGGACAGGACACAGGGAATTGGGAAAGGGGAGATTGGGGCAGGAATTGCTGGCTGGGCTGGAATTGCCAGAGAATCCCTGGATCCCTGCAATGTCCCAGGAAGGATTGGAGCAGCCTGGGATGGGGAAGGTGTCCCTGCCCATGGCAATGGTTGGAATTTGATGATCTTTAAGGATTTTTCCCAACCCAAACCATTCTGGGATTTTAGGAAGGTGCCTGGTGGCACCTTTCTGATAATTCCCATGGGATACCAGCAGCTGGAGCAATTCCTGCCCCCTGGATCTGATCTTCCCTGCCACAGGCAGCTGAGCCTGATTTCCATCTGCTCCAAGATCCTGCAGAGCTCCTGGTGCCCCCAGAGCTGAGCAGGACAGAGCAGATCTGTGCAGTTTCAGCTTGGGGATGGATCTGAGCCCAGAGCTGATCCCCAATCCCACATTCTGCAGGAAGGACATGGACACACCATCCAGACCCTGCTGTCCCTCGGTGCTGATGTCCAGGCTAAGGATGGGAAGGGCCGTTCTGGTGAGAATTCCAAACTTTTTCCAAACTTTCCAAACTTTCCTGTGACACCAAGAGCTTCCATGAGCACATCCCAACCTCAGATGCCAAATCCGTGGATACATTTGCTCTGGGAGCAACATGATGGATCATCCCAGTGGTTTTTTTGGGCATTTTGCATTCCCTGGATTTTAGTTTGCTGGAATTTCTGCTGGGCCTTTTCCTTTGGGGGAAGAAATTGGGAATTCCCAGCTTATTTTTCACCTGAGGAGTTCCAGTGCTGCCTCCTCCCTCTCTAATTTGCCTGGAATGATGGTGTTGGAAGCAAGTTGGATGGACAAACCAGGATTGAGCTCTCCAGCCTCAATTCTTTAGCAAACAGCCTGGAAATGGCTGATGAGCAAATAACACCAGAGAGCTGGCACGGAAATAGAGTTGCTATAGTGATGCTGGAGTTGGCATTCCCAGAGGGAAAGGCTCAGGCAGCTCTTGCATCAGCATCTCCCCAAAAAAATGCATTTAAATTAAAAAATAAAGGACAAATGGTTTCATCAATTGGCAAAAATGGCAAATTTTCCAGTCCTGGGGTTTGGTTAGAGCCAGGTTTTAGTGTTGCCATCTCTCCTTCCGCCCCCTCAGTGATTAAATCCGAGCTCTGCTGAGCTCATCCAGCCCTGGGATTTTTTTTTTTTTTTTTTTTCCTGTGGTCCTTCCTTGGCTGGCTTTGGGTCACTGCGTCCTTGGGAAGTTCTCATCCACATCAGGATTATCCAGAGCAATCAGGATTGGATTAGGTGGAAGAAAGATTTTTTTATTTTTACAAGTGAGGGTAGGGAGGAGCTGGGATGGGATGGAATTCCCAGAGAAGCTGTGGCAGCCCCTGGATCTCTGGAAGGCTGGACAGGGCTTGGAGCAACCTGGAATAGTGGCAGTTCCCTCTCCATGGCAGGAGGGTGGAACTGGATGATCTTTAGTGTTAGACTCAATAATCCCAACATTAATTCTTTGATTCTAACCCAAGGATAGAATTCTTTGATTCTATCCCATCCCACACCGTGAAAACTCATTATTCACCAACCCCATCTATCTGGGAATCCTGTTTCCACCCAAATCAGGATGGGCCAAGGCCAGGAGGTGACCCCAGCTCATTCTGTGTGTGTGTCCCCAGCCCTGCACGTGGCCAGTGGATCCTGCTCCAGGCTGGGCTCCAGGACACTGTTGGAGTCAGTGAGTCAGGGGTCTCTCTGAATTCTTCAGAGAAATCAGAGTGCAGGCATTGAATAAATCTTAGAGTGAGTTCTGATGTTTTTAGTGAGTAAAAGGTCTCAAATGCCACAGTAGCAGTGAGTGTTCTAGTGAAGGTTGCAAACACACTGATATCTTCAGTAGAGGCTCCAGGCCCACAGTTGTAGACAGGATTTAGATATAACAGAGTTATAGTAAGAATCTTGCTGACATTTCTTAGGTAGAACAGGATAGAGTGTATGTGTAGTGTTATATGTAACCTGGTGTGCTAAGAAACTGGAATTCTAATAGATTAAGGAGTGGTGGTCTGAGTTTGCATCTTAGCTTGTTGGAAAAATCCTGTATAACAGTGTGTGTTGGGAGAGTTGTTGCTTTTAGCCATTGTTGCTTTTAGCCATTCTGGCTTCCAGCCATTCACTTATTGCTGCTGCTTTTGCCATTGCTTTTGCCATTGCCTTTTGAGGCTGATGTGCTTTGTAATAAGATGTGCTTTGTAATAAACAACCTTTTTAACTGCTTTAAAATAAGCTGCTTTGCTTATTTTAAGATTACCTGACGAACTAGGAGCCTTAGAGCACCTTGGGGGTTAGAAAGAACCCCAGCAGCAGATTCCACATCTGCTGCCCCGTGTGAGGATCGAACTCACGACCTTCAGCTAATGACACACCACTGGACCTAAAAAATGTCCAAATAACGTCGGTCAGTGGAGCAGGAAAGGACAGAAGGAGATCTGGTCGCTCAGCTGCAGCCCACTCCTCTCCCTGACAGAGCCACCTCCCCTTCCCAGCAGCCAGAACATCTCCAGAGTCCTCCCAGGCAGTTATGGGTGGCGAGGAAGGAACGCTTTGTTTTACTCCCCGGCGCTAACGACGCTCCGGTGATTGTCCCGTGGATAAATCCATGCAGGGATTCAGTGGGAAAGGCAGGAGAGCCAAACTTGGCTGGGATGGAGCCCTCCACACAAAACATTCATCTATTAACCAAGCAGCAGCTCTTCCAAACCTGGCGGGGTCACCGCAGAGCCCCGCTGGGAAACAGGAATTAACGCGGAGCGGAGATCGCTTGTCTCTGGAATGTTGTCATTTCTGTTGTCATTTCTGTTGTCATTTCTGTTGTCATATTCGTGGATGAATTCCAGGCTTTATTGGGAAGGCAGGTGGCACTCAAGATCGCTCATGGGAGAGCCCTTGGAAGGCAGAGAGAGCCGAGGAGAAATTCATCTCCCGCGGATGGAATGGAGGGAATTCATCTCCGATGTTGCTGCAATTAACGGCAGCAAATTGCACTCAGTTCCACACAGAAGAAGCAAACTGGAGTAGCTCAGTTATTACCAGGTTACTACTCGCTCAGGTTTTTGTTTTACATCTATGAGAAAATAATATTTTCCATTTTATCCAGAAAAACACACAGGGAACACGCATCAAACAGTGGAAGTGTTGGAGAAATGGGACAATCATCCCACCTGGGGTCTGTAAAGACAAATTGGGTCCATCACTGGGCAAAAAAAAAAAAAAAAAAAAAAAAAAAAGGAATTTTTAGGGAGGAAAGAGGAATTTTAAATATTCAGTGGTTGCTGCAACACGAGGTCAATCTGTATTTACAGATCTTCCACTTCAGCAGGACGGAGGTGGTTGAGGGATGTGGCTACACCAACTTCCCAAAAGGAATTTCCTGAACTCTGTGCAAGTGAAAAGCCAATTAAAAACCCTCCAGAAATTAATTTTTTTTGGCTAAACTGCTTTCACAATCTCCTGCCCCTCAGCAGAACCACGGTGGCTGCACAGAGCACCCTGTGTGAAAAAGGAGAATTTTCCATCCCATCCTCACCTCCATGTCCCAGGAGCCATTCCCTCACCAACAGGAATCCAGGAATTCAGAGCTGAGGGTTTACAGAGAATTGAGGGGAACTCAAGGAGAGTTTTCAGGGTACAAAAGTGAGGTCAGTGCTCGAGGTGGTGATGAGTAGCTCAGTTCCCACAAAAGTAAAGCGTTCTGAGTCCTTCCAAACCATCCTTGCTAAGACCACTCTTGGTGAGAAGAACTTGGAAATGGCTTGTGACAAACCTGAGCCCTCTGAAAACAGCTCAGCTTTCTGCTAGATCAATATCAACCTCAAAAAATGCTTTGTTGGTCCAGTACTTAAGAAAAATAATAAACTGAAATTCTAGGGCAAGACACAAAGTTTTTAATCAAAAACAAGTTAAGGGACAGCCCAAATTATTCCCACTGAGTTTTTGTTTTCAGGTCCAGCACCTGGAGGTCTAAAACCCCAGCTCCTGCACATTTTGGCAGTTCATATTCCAAAATATGATATATATATTTCAAAATTTTAAATTAAATATTTTAATTAATGAATGGTGTGAATTCCCCAGGAAATCCTGGAGCAGCCCCAGCATGAGCAGACCTGGGACCCCCCAACAGCTTCATGGTGAGAGGGAGAAGCTTTTCCCTTCTCTGCAGTGCAGATCACACAAAGCAAAAATCCCAGCACAAAAGCAGATAATTTGAAAAAATATATATATATAAAAAATTACTATTCTGACAGCTTTGTGTGTGTGAGGGAAACTGTAATATTATTTTATTTTAAATTTTATTTTAATGGGAAGTCTCTATTTACAGACTAGAACCAGGAGGGGAAACTTTTAATTTACTGCCCTCCCTCAGCTCTTTCAGATGTAAATTAGAGAGCAATGAAACTTCCAACTGCAAAGTTTATCCACTTCAGGGGGAAGATTCCAGAGGCAGGCTGCCAGGAGGAATATTCCAGTGGAATGACAACATTCCTGAGTTGCTGTTCCTTTTATAAATTCTCCTGTTGACAAGTCCCTGCCTCCAAAATCCCAACTGCTCCCACTGAACGCTGCTTGTCAGGGAGGGGCAGCCCCTGCTACACACACCAAAAAAAAGAGCTTTTTACCTTCCCTTTCAACAACAGATTAATGTCTCTTTTGTTCTGCGGCAGAGCTGGGTGTCAGATTTCAAAATGCACTTTTTAAAACGGGTATAATTAAACCTCTGCGAGAGGAGGGAGGCAGAGAAATGAGCAGCCAAAGGAGGAATAAAGGCATTTTAGAGGGTGCACGAGCTGGAAGGAGCCTCATCCCTCCCTCTCCCCACACAGCTACAATTGCATTCCACAGTGGAGGAGGGGAAAAAAAAAAAAAAAGTAATTATAAAAATGAACCTTTCCTGGAAAAATGAGCACGTTGTGAAAGGATGAGTCCTTTGAACGTCGCAGCACTTCAAAAGGAGGATGAATTAGTGCTGACAACTCAATAAAGTGGCCATCAATTATTCAAAATGTGATGGCTCTTCTCATGCAGCACTTGTGATTAGGAAAACATTTCCAAACCTGGGAATGAGAGTTATTCTTCCTCAATGAAATGGGCCCAGGCTTCAGAATGCGAGGGAAGAAAAATAATGGCACTGTGGAGGTTTAATCTCTTGGAGCCATCCATCAGGTGCTTCATGTGAGGCTGTTCCAGGCTGGATTTGGGATTTCTGGAACAAAAATCCCAAATTTGGGAGTGGAACAAGCAGAGGGAAGGGAAAAATATCTGGGATGGGACAGGGGTACCCAAATTTCAGCTGATGGGTGCAGAGATCTCAGGCTCCACATGAGCATTGGTGAGTTTTGGAACAGCAAATATTAAACTTCCCTAGGGAAAAGAGAGTTATGGAAGAACCAGGATTCCCAGAGAAGTTTTTTGGGAGTTTTTGATGTCCCAGCCCTGGAAGTGTCCAAGGCCAGGGCTTGGAGCAGCCTGGGATGGTGGAAGTGTCCCTGCCCATGGATGGGGTGGCACTGGATGGGCTTTGAGGTCCCTTTCTACCCAAACCATGCTGGGATTCCATGAAAGAAATTCCTGGAGGAATGCTGGTGATGCAGCAACACAGCTTCCTTTAAATGAAGTTTATCAGATCCCACCTGTCCAGTTTCCTCCTGGAACTGCAGCTCATCCATCACCAAAACAACCCTGGTGAAGGCATAGCACTGGTTTAAAACTGCAGAAATCTTGGAGGAAAAAAAAAGGAGGAAAAATGGAAAACTGGGTGGCACTCACTTGGATCTGTGGCTTCACACTGGATTTTCAGCAGCACCCTTGGGCTGAGGAGAAGCTGCTCAGCATCCCAGGGTCCTGCTCTGCTGCCAGGAGTTCTTAATGAGTTTGCAAATGAGGAATGTGCAGCTGGAGCTTTAAACAAGCAGAGGGTGGCCAGGCTAAATGGCTTCTCCTCTGGCCAGGGAACTACCAGGGGCTGGGGCTGACACCACCCCTGTGAGGCAAAATGAGGATTTATGAGAGCAAGGCAGGGGATCTTTGAGTAATTAAAATAATCTATCAAGGCTGGGGTGGAGGATGGGGGCAGATATGTGTGGTTTGCTCCCAGCTTCTGAGGAAAAACTGAAAGCAAGAGGGAAAAAAAATGAAAATGAGGTAAATTACAAGGAAGTTTTAGTGGTTTTATGTTGTAGACAGGTAGAGAAATTATAAAAGAAAGGCCTCATAAAATCAGGCCTGCTCTGCCAAGTTCAAGCTAGCCTGCCACTTCTTCTAAGTGCAGATTGAAAGTTCCCAGGCAAAAGTAATCTTGGTATGAAAGGTTCATTAACACAACAAACTATGAGTGAAAAACAACTTTACCTGGGTAAACAATGGATTTGTCCCATGAGAATCAGTGAAGAAATAATTCCAGAACAGAGAGATTTGATGGACAAGTAAAATACATTTTACTAACCAACAGAGTAATAGGCAAGAAAGAAATACTAACCAATTAAAGTTGCACACGAGGTCTATAAAATGAGTTGTGTGAATAAAGAATTTGGCTTTTCCTGCATGAAGAAGATGGCTGAGACCTTAAATCCCATCCCATTCCACCTCACCCATGGGCAGGGACATTTTCCACCATCCCAGGGTGCTCCAAATCCTGTCCTGGGCACCTCCAGGGTTCCAGGGGCAGCCACAGCTTCTCTGGGAATTCCCTTCCCCACCTTCCCAGGAAGAACATGGCAGATTCTTGCTGAGGTGAAACAAAACAACTTGGTGGCCTCAGATTGGACCAGGACCAACATTTTGCACCCAGCTCTCAGTGGAAATGCTCCAGGCCAGGCTGGATGGGGCTTGGAGCAATCTGGGATAGTGGAAGATGCTCGTGGCAGCAGGGCTGGACTGAAAAGCCTTTAAAAGACCTTTAAAAATCCTTTTCAACCCAAAATATCCCACAATTTAATGATTCATCACTGAGCAAACGAGGGCTATCCAGTTCCTGACCAACTCCAGTGCACAACATCCAGTGATTTCAGGGATTCACAGGATCCAGAGACCTCAAACACGACTCACACCTGTGGGATGGTTTGTGGAGCCTGACTTCCCTTCTGCAGATCTGAAGAGGACAAAAATAATTCTGCCTGCCAGGGGCACTGCTTGAAAATGTCCACACGCAACTCCCCTGCCCTGGGATGCACTCAAAGTTGAGTTTTTAAAATAAAAAGCCCTTCAATTTTAAAATTGAAGCCCTGACACTCTGCCTAAAGCAACTGCTTTTGTGCAGCTCTGAGCTCCTCACACATCTGCAGCTGAAAGCTTCCACAAAAGGCAGGAACTGCACTAAATGTCCCCCCTCCAAAAAAAGGGGAAAATTATCTGAATAAATATTGGAAGCAACAGGGAGAGTCAGACTCCCACTGAGAGTCATTTTAAGCTGGAAAAGGAGATTTAGCACAAATTCTGCAGTGGGTGACATGAAACACGTAAACAAGAGCTGAAAACATCTTGGTTGTAACACCATGCCACTGCAAAAAAAAAAAAAAAAAATGAAATATGAGGCTCAGAACCATTAAAATTGCTTTAAAATTATCTTTGAATGGGAAAAACCCCAGTGGATCAGCCATGCCTGTTCCTTAATGGATGCTGCTGGCTGGGAGCCAGCCTGGAAAAATAATTAATTTGTTTACACTAATAAATAATAGCATCCAGCCTCCATCAAAGCATGGAGCCATCAGCAGTGGTGAGCCATCAAAAGCTGCTGGCTGGGACCATTCTTCTCCTTAATAACCACTCATTTGATGGGAAGAAAACATTCCAGAAGCTCTCAGGGATGTCTCCTTGGAAAGTCACACGTGAGTGATTCCCTGCATGGAGTGGGTGCTGTGGTAATTAGCTCCAGCAAGTCATTATCCTGCAAAACAGCTGCACTTTTAAGAAATTTTTTTTTTTTTTTTTTTTTTTTTTTTTTTTTTTTTTTGGGATTTTCAGCTGCTGGAGTTCGGCCAGAAAAGTCTCAGGAGCATCATCCACACCATGCTGAGATAAGAAACCACAGAGGCTTTGAAGGGAAGGAAAATTCCCACTCTGCTGCTCCAGAGAGAAGCAATTTGCATTTTTTTGGAGATGGACCAACAGGTTTTTTAAGGCCAGTGACCACCTGGGTGGAAAGATTTATCACCTGGCTGAGAACCCTACAAGAACAGGCTGTAAGAAGCTGTCGAGGCACTTGCAGCCTAATTTAGGATCGATTTAAACAATTACAGCCTGAAATTTAATGCTGAATCATTTTGAGACAAATGAGTTTCACGGTGATTCAGTCGCTCTGCAAAGGGAAAAGAGTTTCAAGTGCTTTACATTTGAGGAGGGAAGAGTGGAAAACAAGGTGGTAAAATGGAATATTTAGAGAGGACAATTTTTTTTTTTTTTTTTTTAAGGATAATCTTTGCAGGAATGGGTGATTCATCTGTGAGGACACAATGCTGGAAAATCTCTTATCTCCCACCTAATTTAGCTTAAATATGTGCTGATAGTGATCCCAAAATTCATGTTCCAATCACAGCCGAAGAGGCTTCAGAGAGATTTAGGGAAAAACAGGAAAAATCTGGGGGAAAACTTAATTCCCCACATTTCCATCATATCCATGAGGTGATGAAAAAATTCAGGTTCCAGCACTGTTATGCAGAAATAGCCTTTTTTAAAAATTTTTTTTTCCTCCCCTACTTTAATGGAAAATCAATAGGATTTATTTTAGGGAGCTATTTGGATGAGTTGGTTCAAAGAGCAGCAATTTTTCTTCTCTTTTCACAGAATTACCCTTCTCTAATGTCAGGAACAAGGAGACCTCCTGACCACAGACAGTTTGACCAAGAATAATTCCAGTTCAAAATCATTTCCATCCGTCATGAGAAACAAATTGTAGGAACAGGACAAAAAAATTCCAAGCTACTCTGAGTCTTCAACCCCTAACGAGCTTTAAGGAAATATATTGAAATATTTAAGGAAATATATTTTCATGTGAAATGAAACCATGAGCCAAAAAAAAAAATCTTTATCCATATTAAGGCTGGTAAAGCTTGGGAAGGAAACAATCTGTGCAACTCCAAAACATCATTTTGACTCCTGCAAAGAGAATTTTGGCCCTTTCTAAAGAAGCTGTTTCCCTCTAGAAATTTCTGAAAATGCTGTTCTGGAATTTGATTTTGCTTTGGCTCTGAAAGGACCATCCTGCACCCAGACAGGCAGAGTTAGTGACCATTAATCCATCAAAAATTCTGGAAATGGCAACAGTAATAACAGTTATTGCTATTATTGCATGGCATTATAATATCCCTGTGTTTTACAGCTCTAACGTGGGAGAGAAAATCCAGAAAAACCTTGGGATAAAGGTGCTGCTTCCCAAGGACTCTGCCAGTATTATCCATCCCTGAAAAGAGGATTTCCCAGGAGAGAGGGAATAAGTTCAAAGGGTTAAAAGAGCTGGACATGTCCAACAGCAAGAGTCAGTTCATTCCTTACAGCCCAGGCAACACATAAAATCCAGGATTTTGGGGTGGGATTCCCCCAGTCCAGTTCCCCATGGAATTGTGGTGACAACTTTTCTCACTGCTCCGTGCTGGAGTTCAAAAAAAGTGTTTCAGAGGAGAATTCTCCAAACACTCCAGCCCCAATCCCTCACATCTTTTTCTGGTGGGGGGAGCTGTGGGGCTCCACATCAATCACCAACATGTTCTGGAGGACTGGATCCCATCCCTGCTCCTCCTGGGGAGCTTGGAATGTGTATTTAGCCTGATCCCACAGCTCTGTGACTGCCAGGTGTGCCCAGAACTTCCAAGGGAGACACAAATGAAAATATTCCATCCCAATATTCCATCCCAATACCCAATTCCCCTGCCTGAGGCAGTGGGAGCCATTCCCTGTGTCCTGTCCCTCCATCCCTTGTCCCCAGTCCCTCTCCAGCTCTCCTGCAGCCCCTCCAGCCCCTGCAA
>JAOTQP010000870.1:1671891-1686227 GCA_026413545.1 Cichladusa arquata
AAAGGGGAGATTGGGGCAGGAATTGCTGGCTGGGCTGGAATTGCCAGAGAATCCCTGGATCCCTGCAATGTCCCAGGCCAGGCTGGATGGGGCTTGGAACACCCTGGGACAGTGGGAGGTTCCCTGCCCATGGCACTGGATGGATTTTAAAGTCCCTTCCAACCCAAATTATTCTATAATTTCATGTCTTGGAGCAGGAAGAAGCAGGAATTGCCACTTCTCCTTCCCACCCAGGATTTTATCATTCCTCCTCATCTGTTCTCTTCCTAAGGGAATCAAACCCAACTTTTCCAGCCTCTCTTCCCAGGGCAGAATGTGAATGTGCTACAAACACCCCTAACCCCAATCCTAATTCCTTCCTGTCCTGCAACATTTCAGACACCAGTTCCTGGCAGACACCAGTGAGGCTGCCAGCATCCCTTTCTATAAAATAATATAAAATTTCCTTGGATATCCATCCTTTACACTCCCCACCATCTCCCAGTGTGAATCACACTTTGCACATTCACAGTAGCTGCCACTGAGCCTCCTAAAAATGACACTTTCCTGCCTTTGCCTCATTTAGAACCATGGAATCTCCACAAATAATTTTATTTTCCCTGTCAGCACACTTATGTAAACATCTCACAGATCCATCAGTCCCTTCTTGTCCCAAATAGCACAGAAGATTTTGTGGCAGGAATCAAAATTTGCTGTCACCCTGCACAGCCCTTTTTGAAGCACCACAAGGATCATCACCAAACCAGAATTAACTTTTTTTTTCTTCCATTATGATAATTTCCCACTGATTCTTAGCTTACATCTCCTGGTCATTTTTTTTTTGGTCAATTAAAAACAAAAAAAAAACCAAACCAAACAACCAACAAAATAACCCCATTGCAAAGTTCTTGATCCATTTCAAGTGCTCTGAGTGATTAAATAAATAAATAAACCTCACAAGAGCCAATTTTTCCACTACATAAATAATTTGCAGGCTCTTTTGTAGATGGAAATAAGACATTTCTGCTTGTTCTCCAATCCTCAGCTGGAGGCTTTAAGGAGAGGCTGCTGATCTTTCCTGGCTCCTCAGTGATTTTAGACTCCTCCTTCCTAAAAAAAGTCTTTTGACATCATGCCTTGGAGCTTAAATTCATTTTTAAGTTCTTTCTAAAGCCTCCAGCTCTGCCTGGGTGTTTTTATTATCAGAAGGGAAAACTTTCGGGGTTGTTTCCTCATCTACACTCTCACAGTTCCAGACTGGTTTCAAAGAAATCATTTCTCTTTCCCATAATGTTGATTTTTTTTTTTTAAACACAAAATCTTGTGCAATTCAACAAACCCACGATGCCTTCTGCAGGTGTCTTGTTTTTAAGGGTCTAAAGACCCATCAAATAGATTTGATCCACAAAACCCACAACACTCATCTTCACTTCCCTCCTACAGCCTCCTCTCAAAAATATCTCAGCTTATCAGCTCTCCTGGGACTTGATTTCTGTATTTTAAGTTATTTGTGCCAAATAAACACAGCTCCAGCCTTGGCAGCTGCAGTGTTTTTCTGTTTGGTGCTTTTCTTTCTCTCCAAAGCAAGAGCATTCCAAGGCTGGACAACTGAGAAGCAGCAGCCAATGAAGAATTTTGCTTTCTTTGCCTGTTCAGGACTCTGGAATTTGAGTTTTTGCTTTGCTTCCTTTTCTGTTAATTTTATTATTGGATACTCAGCCTGCTCCTCTGGATGTTTAATCACAGATTATCCTGAGCTGGAAGGAACCCACCAGGATCATCCAGTCCAACTCCTGGCCCTGCACAGACATCCCAAAATTCCACCCTGGGAGTGTTGTCCCAACGCTCCTGGATCTCTGGCAGCCTTGGGAATGAGCCTGGTCACCACCTGAATGAAGAAATCCAGCCTAAACCTCCCCTGACACAGCTAAAAGGAAAAATCCCCCTCCATTCCCAGACAGAATTCCTGCCTACACCCTGCAGCTCCCACAGCACAGGGGGTTTGTCCCTGGACGTGGCCCCTCTTACTCTCAATTTTCTCTCCCTAGACAGAGGAATTCTTTAAATAAAGGCATGTTCCTCCACCTCCTACAACAAGTCTGTCTTGTTGCCTCGTCTGCAAACAGCTTTACAGATTCCCACTGACATTTGTCATCTCTCCACCTTTGCATAATGCAATCTATAATTTGGCTTTCTCCATCACAAGGGAATCCATCCACCTCGTTTTGATTTAACTTCTAGGTTTATTTAGTGCCTCCTTTTCATTCAGTGGCTTCATCTTTAATTTTTATGCCATTTTGTTCCTCCTCCTCCTCCTTGCAATATGGTGTTGTTTGCAAGCAATTTGCTCACTGATGGGGACAGGTAGATGGCAAATATTTACTTTACCACCCAGGACAAATATTTGACATCTATCACCACCCAGCTTTCAGATGGATAAGAAAATGGTCCCTCTTGAATTATCATGACAAGATGCATCCACATAATACCCCCTCATCTGCCTCTGACTGAAGAGCCATCACGGATTTTAGACATTTCCATTTGTAAAGATAAAACTGGAGAAGGTGTTTTCTTTGTCACTGTCCTACTACCTTTAAGATCTCACATTTAAGTTGTGTTTGCAGAAAGGGCTTATTATTCATTTTTGTTTTCTTAAAAGAAACAAAAGAACAACAACAAAAAAAGTCCCACTTGCTCTCTCAAAAAAAAAAAAAAAAAAAATCAGTAAAAAATCTCCTTTACTCTGTGCCCTTAAGCTGTTGGGTCACTGAGCTGTGTTGGATTTTATTAGCAAGAAGGTGTCTCCTGCCTTCTCTAATTGCTCCCCACACTCTGCAGCAACTCCTGTGCAAAAAGTTCCACTTGAATCCAATTCTCTCAACCCAGGCCAGGGTTTTAAAGTGAGGATTTCAGAAGTGCCTGAAACACGAACATCATGGGAGCTGAGCAACCTCTGGACTCAAAAATTCTTCTCTTTTTTGGGGAAGCTCATGAGTTTGGAGAACCAGAGGAGGAAAAAAACCATCACAACCAAAACTCCAAAACTTTTCTACTTTTCCCACATTGTTCTTCCTCTGCTGAGAGGTTGAGGGTTGGACAAGATGATCTGGATGATTCTGTGATTTAATTGGAGCAGTAAACTCAATTTTCAGTGCAGAGTAGGGCTGGAAGAAGAAAATGCTGTTATCCATTCCCACATGGAAACACAACAGCTCTGCCACAGGTGCCTGGCTCCAGCAGTACATCCAACCCCTCCACTTCTTGAGAAATGACATTTTTAATCCCCAACGTGACAGATTTTGTTAAGTAAATAATGAACTGTTATCCCCAGATCCCCCTGTTTGCAGGCTGACAAACAGCAGAATACAAATGACAACTTTATTTCCTTATCCTCCTGGTCCAGGAGTGCCAGAGATACTCAATAAAACACACTTGATATTCTATAAAACACACTCTGAACCTTGGGAGATTCAGGCTGGGTTATTTCCCAGTAAAGATATGGAAATGAGCTGCCAGCACCTTCTGGAAAAGGCTGGACTTTGTGGTTATTTATTATAAAATATTTATAATAATCACAGAACACCCTGAGTGGGAAGGGACCCACCAGGATCATCCAGTCCCACTCCTGGCCCTACTCACACACCTTAAAATCCCTAAAATTTTAGGGGGAAAAAAAAAGGGAAAATTAGGGAAATTTTAGGGAAAATTAAAATGATATAAAATACAATATTTATTATATTGCCTTTATCCTGCAGGGTGCTGGGCAGCCTGGCCAGGAGCCAGCAGAGCCCTCAGGCATCACTTCCAGCCTGGGAAGGGTCCCTCCATCAGCCCATCCCATTAATTGCTCCTCTGGATCAGAGCCAGAGCCCCCACACCATAAATCAAACCTCCCTGACAACCCTGAGACCCCCCCACCTGCAAATTCAGGCACAGGAAAACCCAGCTCAAACATCAGAGAGGAACAGGTGATTTCTAAACTCTTGGCTCAGTCCTGGAAACAGAACATTTTGCAAGAAGCTGTTCCAATTCTGACAGAATATGGCATGTGGATTATTCACCTCTCTCAACAACTCACAACTTGCAGGGCAATATTGGAAATAAATCTCTCTCCTCCTCAAAATGTTCCTTTTCCCTCAAGTCTCCACAAGACAGATCTGACAGTGACTAAATTGAATTTCTTGCTCTTTTTTTTTGCTCTCAGTAAACAGTTTGGAGAACCACAAAATGGAATAGGAAATTTAATTCATAACATAAGGGGTTTGTTTTTTTTTTAATTTAAATGAAACAGCTTTTCCTGCTGGCTGAAAACAAAGCCAGCCAAAGAGACAGGAATGCACCAAGTGGCCTTAATAAAATGACAACTCCCCAAACAAGAGTATCAAACCTCCTCAAATCAGGCTACAGAAGAGATTTTAAACAATCTTCTAGATCTGAGGAAGCCCAAACCCTTCTCTGAGCAAATTACTTCCAATTCCTCACAACTGTGCTCAGCAAAGGAAATCATCCCCAACACACAAAATCAATAGGAAGTATTGCAGACAATAATGCAGCAGCAAGGAAGGAGCAGAGCAGTAAATTCAGGGGAGATGGGAGTTTGGGGAATGAGGAAAACACAGCCTCTGCCTCCATCTGACACTCCAAAATAACCCAGCCTGTTCCATCAGCCAGCTGACAGGAGAACAAGGGGCTGAGAGGATATTACAGCACCTGAGATCCAAAAGAAAACAGGATTTAAATCCAAGATGTTTTCACTCTGCAGCATCAAGTTGTACAAATTGTATTTACAACTTGTGTGTTTCCAGAGCACAACCTCACCCTCCAGTGAAATACAGCACCATGGAGAGGGAAATCACTAAAATATGAAGAATTATCCCAGCAAAAGTGATCCTAATCCAAGGATGGGATGGGTCAGGAGCTGAGGGAGAAGCCAGAGGAGTTTGGGTGAGGGGAGCAGCCTGGAGCAGAAAAGGCTCAAAACTCATCAGTGTGTGCCAATATCACCCATTCTATGACTCTGTAAAAACTCAGATACAAAATGAGGCAGATAAAGCAAAAAATTAATGATTTCAACTCAAAATCTCCTTTAAAGCAAACACAACAACCCAGGGCTGCTCTGCTGATGATAAAAGGAACAAGTCAGCTCTGCTTAAGAGAAACTCTAATTTAGCCTCAACTTCTTTTGTCCAAAGGGATGGTCAGGCTCCCAGCAATTAATGAGCCATTTTCAGGCTTGCACAAATAAGCTGAGGTTCAGCAAAGAGGGGGTGGAAATGATTTCAGATTCATTAGAGTGCACAGGGCTCTGTTCTGCCAAGCCAGCACCTCGCTGCAGTGCAGGCTCCCAGGCAGCCTTGCTGGCCTCCCTCTGCAAACCCAAATTCAGCAGCTGCAGAAATGCCAACATCATCAGGATCTGCCCCAGGTGCTGGGATTATTTTGACACAACCAGACTATTTAGCAAGGCAAAAACCTCCCCAAATACAAATCAATTACAGTGCAAAAGGATCAATTTTTCCCCGATAATGGAAAAGCCATTGATTTTTTATTTTTCCTTCCTTAATGCCACATCAGCACAACATCCCCAAAAACCCCAAACATGGCACTGTGAAGCTTCAAAGGAGAAACAACTCCTGCAACCACATTTTCACCAGGCAGCTCTTTCAACATCATGCAGAGCCTTTTTGAGCAGATAATGACACCCAAAAAAAACTCCAAAAGTTTCAGTTCTCTGCTCACAAAGGTATTTTAAATCCTCACCACACCCTCAGGAAGTTTTGCCTTTCCAATATCTCAGCCAGGACTACAGTGGAAAGATAAAAGTCATTTTCAGGAATTCATGGACACTGAATGGCAGGGAAGGTGGGGGTGTGGAAGAGCCCCCTGCCTGTTCCTAAAATAGAAAAAAAAAAAACCCAAATTACTGAATTTCCCCTAAATTTAACTGGCTTGCCCTGCCCTGGATGTATTTGCTCACTAGGCTGCTCCTGTTTTCCAGCATCTACTCCTTCAGCAGACTCTGAGTTACAATTTTGAGGGGGCTGTAGCTTGGAAATGTCAAAGGGATTCACATTCTTTCTACACCACCTTTCAAAATAAAGCCAAAAGCCCTCAGGATCATGAATACAGCACAAAATTATGCATCCAGAAGAACAATTCCCTACCAGATCACACAATAATCCTAGACAGGCCATGAGGAAATATCACAGGAGAGGCTGCTTTTAGACCATCAATTAATCTGTGAACCCTCAACTTGATCTTTAAGGAAATTGGTAATTTTATAGCTCACAGCAGAACGAAATGTAAAAGAGAAGAAGAATGTTTAACCAAACATTCAATTTGAACTCCTGGCCTTAAAAAAGCACTCCCAGAAAATGCCAAGGCTGGAACCTCCCAAGGGGCTGAGCAGCACACGAGGAATGACCCACCCAGAGTGACAATAAAGACTCCTAGAAAGGCACAGCACAATTTGGTGACCTTGGGGATAAATCTCATAAAATCTGAGCCTCCTCTGCACCTGCAGAATCCCTGCAGCCCGTGTTTGATGTTGGGATTTTCATCCAAGTGACTTTGCAGCCAGTGTCAAAGCCTGTTTGGGTGGACTGTGAGCACGAGGAAATCGTTCTGCTGCTGGTGCTGGAGCACAGAACACATTTCAGGCTGTCAGTGCAAAAATTCAGATTAACATCTGGCTGGGCTCAGAAAACACAGCTAAGAGATAAAGCAAAGGGAGCAGAGGCAAAACAGCAGATATGAGGCACAAGTAACAAAGAACATCGCTCAAACTCAGTCTCTGAAGAATATTAAACCAAAGAACATTATGCTGAAAGAATCATTGCTAAGGAAAGAGGGATTTGGGAATAGGAGGATCAAATTCTAACCTGCTTTATACAACCTGCAACCTCAGAGAATTGAAGGAATCACACAGGTTGCCATTAAGGGAAGGCTGACTGTACAAATTCCTGCAAATCACCTCCTCTGATCTGCATAAACCCAGATGCACTGAGGTGCCTGTTGCACAAAGATCATAAAATCACTGAATGGGCTGGGAAGGGACCTTAAAGATTCATCCAGTTCCAACCCCCTCATGCTTCCAAACAGCTCCAAAACACTAAGATTTGAAAATGACAGATTAATAATTAACAGAAAGAGAGTCACAGTTCTGCTCCAGGCAAAGTATTAATGAGTTGCTGGTGTGACAGCCCTGTCCTGAACCACACATGAAGGCAGGGATGGAATTCTCTCTCCTTCAATCCCACTTCCCACTAAAAAAGCTGAATCAGGATGCTCAAATTCTGCTTGCAGGGTGATGTTTTCCAGGGTTTTGGCCCTTCCCCACACCAAAAGCAGAACAGAAACCTCACCATGCACTGGAAATTATTTTCACAGTAATTTTCACAAATGTGCTGGAATCTTTGTTTTGTCCACTATTCTTTTGAGTGTGAAGGCAAAAGTGCAGATTTCCTGAGAAATACTTTCAACTCTCTGTTTTCTCAATGCCCAAGCAGTGCTGGTGAGCACTGAAGAACTGCATGGCAGGCAGGACACTGAAAAAATCAGTGTGGACTTGGCAGAGATGAACCCTCACAAATCCACACTTTACAACTGGTCCCACTGGAAAAAAAAGTGTCCTGTGGCAGAGCTGCAATCCCCTGTGACTTTACCAGGGAGGAATCAGCACCACTCTTCCTGAGAGATCACAAAGTTCTCAGAATATTCTGTGAATTCTCCACCAGAGCTGTCACATCCACAGAATCCCTGGGAACATCTTCATTTTCCCACCTGAGCACCAAGATGGGCTCTAAGGCAAAGTCACCCTCGTGAATTAAAGCAAATCATCATGAGAGGAGCAATTCAGAGGCACCATCATCTATCACTTTGGCAGGAAAAGGGGCTGGAAAATGGAGTTTTTCTAAGAGGGCACCAGGAATGTGACACCCTGATTAAGCAGCAAGCACCAAATCACTGTAATAAAGTGAGATCATCCTTTTAGTGTGTCCCAGATAAATCTGCTGTGTTGTTCCCGTGTCCTTTGTCAGTGAAAAACAGACAGATTTTGGATATTATGCTAAAGGGACCGCTCTGATTTATTTATTTACTGTCCTGCTGGGAGGTGTAACTAATTTTGATTATTCTCCCTGTCACAGGGCAGCAAATTCCAACTGTTTAAGCCCAGGAGAGAAAATTAATGGCACAATTAACCTCTGTGCAGTTGGAGTGCATCAGACAAGAGTCCTGCTCGTGTTCTCATCCCAGATATTGCACAGGGCCACAGGTCAGCCCTTGGAAAAGGCAGCATCCAGCCCATCCATCCAACCTCCTGCTCCAAGCTTCTTCCAAAGGAGCTTCAACACAGGAGAATTGGCCAGGAAAACAGCTCTCCTGTCTATTAAAAATAAGTTAAAAAAAATTACACCAAATGTTATTTTTCTTGGAGGTTTACCTTCTTTTAAAACCATGTTATTATAATACAAAATTAGATCTGGGATTTTCCAAAGAATCCAAAGTAATTAGTTGTCCAATCCCCACTAGATTGCCAAGGGAGTTAGATCCTAAATGCCTTTGGCCATTTTGGAAAACCTCATCCATCACAGAAATTCACAGGGTGGTTCACCAGAAAGTGCAGGAAAGCCAGGTCTGAGTTAACAGATTGAGAATTATTTTTATAGCACCTTCCAGGGCTCCTCAGTCAATGCTGCACTGGGAATAGTGGGCACCAGCACCACATTTTTCACTGGAAAATAACATTTCACCCACAGGAACTGTGGCAAGAAGTGATCAGGGCTCT
Source organism: Cichladusa arquata (assembly GCA_026413545.1). Classification (NCBI taxonomy): domain Eukaryota; kingdom Metazoa; phylum Chordata; class Aves; order Passeriformes; family Muscicapidae; genus Cichladusa; species Cichladusa arquata. Next base: position 1,680,659 of record JAOTQP010000870.1, read on the forward strand.
GGAACACTAAAAATAAAGGGCAAAGCTCCACTCAGTAAAAGCACTGGGCCCACAGAGTGGAGCAGACAGGGATTTTTCCTTCTCTCCTGGTGCTGCTCTTTAATATTTTGGGGTTTTTTTTTCAAGCAAATGCAAAGCAGAGGGAATGCAGCTTTTTTTGATTGGAAAGAATGGATTAACAATGCAGCACTGCTGTAAAAACTTGGTTTTTAATCAGATTGCAGCCACAGCCACAGTTCTTTGGCCTCTGCCAGTAAATGAAGACCCCAAAGAGCTTTCCAAGGTATTTAATTACACCCTGAGAATAAAAACACTGTGAACAGGACACATTTAATTACCTGATTCCCTCCTGTCCCCTGTTCCAGGTGGAAATGGGTTTCCAGGGTTCCTAGCATGGACACAGTGACTCCTTTCCAGTTGTTTGATTACAACCAAAAATGAACATGTTGGTAAATCCTGCTGGTTTTGTACTTATATTCTGTATTTTGATAGATAAGGGTCTTTCCTGTGCTAGAATCACAGGATGGTTTGGGTTGGAAGGGATCTTAAAGCTCATCTAATTCTAGATCCTTTCCAACCCAAAACCATTCCATGATTTTCCAATTAGCAAAATTCCTCCAATCTAAAAGCATGTAAAACCACCAACAAAAAATAATTAAAGTGAGCTGAAACAAATTTAATCCTTTATTTTAGTTCAGATTTTTGAAATAAGTTTTTCAGTTCACTTAAAAAGAGGAAATCAGAACATTTATAATAAAGAAATAAAAAATAATTCCAGAGTCTAAGTCACAATGGCACTTCCCACAGAGGAAGGATAATATAACCAAGGGAAGAAATGCAATCCAGATTTTCCATTTCAGCCACGAAAACAGAGGGAAAGCAGTTTCTCCCTAGTTTATTTCTGACAAATAATTGGAGTTTTAAGTGTATGCTTAGATGTCCAAGAACACTGAACCCACAGAGCCACAACCAGAACCCCACTGAGCAGAACAGAAGGGTTTGGGGGTGGAGGGGGACTGGCTGTTCCCAGCATGAACTGGGAATTTGTCATTTCCCTCAAATCTGCAGGCTTGGAGCTCTGCAGCCTCTCTCAGCCCTGAGAACACCAGTGAATCACCAGCCACTTGCTGCTGCCTTGTACAGACACATTCACATGAGTTCTCTGGAAGCAGAAAATGCATCCTTGTGGAGCTGAGTGGCTGAAAGTTGGTACAGCAAATATGGCTGAAGCCAAAAAATGAATGTGAAGTCATTAAGAAAAAAGTTTTGAGGCTGATGATGTGCTTAATGGATGGACCTGCCCTTAAGAATCACAGTCCCACTCAGGATTTTATTATTCATCATTTATTATCTATGTTTTATCTACTGAAACCCTTGTGTACATAGAAACCCAGGGATCTATTGCTCAAAATCCACTGAGAGATATTTGCAGAATTCCTAAATAAAACCACTTCAAAAGGCAGCTGGGCAGCACAACCCTAAAAAAAAAGTACAAAATAATATATCAAAGCCTACAGATGCAGGTTGGATGGGGCTTGGAGCAACTTGGTCTAGGGGAAGGTGTCCCTGCCCATGGAACAGGATTGGAATGAGATGATCTGCAAGATTCTTTCCAAGCCAAACCAATCTATGATGCTGGAAGAATTTTGGTTGATGCAATTCTGTAGTTTCCTACATAACAATAAAAAAAAAAAAAATCCTTCAGGCCCACAAAGTAAAAGCAGAGTTTTTCTATAAGGAAAGAAACAGCAAGAGCTGGAAAACCTCAGGAAAAAAATAAAGATTCTACCCTAAGGCTTTGCAAATGTCACACATGGTAAGCACAAGAACAGCACAGGAGCAGAAAAGGCTTTTAAGCAAAACAATTTCCAAACATTTCCCTGGGAGATCAGCTCCTCTGTCCCATTAGCAGGAATTTGCCTGCATGGATCCCTCTGTCAGAGCAGGAGTCCTGCAGGGAGGACACGAGGAGTTTTTGGCCTTTTTCCTTTCCCACTGGTTTGATGGTGCTGGGAAGGGAACAAGTCCCTGCCTTTAAAGGCGCTCACACAGGGACAGAGCCTGAGCTCAGCACATCAAAAGAGAGGTTTTATAGTCCTATAAAACATGTCCACAAATGCTGATGAACTCCTTGCAGCACCTCCTAATTCCAGCTGACAGCAGGGATGAAGTGCTGACAGAAAACTGGGGGGAAAAAATTCACATCAGAGCTGACAAAACTGTTCAAAAATGAGTAAAATAAAGATATGGCACCAATCTGCAGCAGTTTCCACTTCTTCCACATCATCCCAGTATTTATCAGCTCCAAGAAGATGAAGGCTAACAGGCCCTGCACAGGCAGGGAATTCTGCATCTTTTACTTCCAAAACTCAAATTCCTGTTGGAATTACAGAGATACATCAGGTGTGGTGGTCACTTCACACTCCTCTTAGTCCTTGTCACAGAATCTTCCAGAAAGAAAAGCTTCCAAGTGGCATCATTGGGGAAAAAAAAGCTGGAAAAAATTCTGTGTTCTCAAGTTGTATCAATTAGAAGGAATTTAATGATGGCCCAGGGTTCACAAGGCACAGGTTTCATGCCAAGTACCAAATATCAAAGTAGGGAATGTGTCATTCCCTATCCTGCATTCCCAACCTTCTCCTCTCAGCCTAACACCCAGCAGAGCTGACTTTGACTTTCACAACTCCACCAAACAGCTTTTTGAAATTATTTCTCTCTACAAGAATTTGGGCACCTTTTTTGGCACCTTCAGCAGAGCTGAAGTTGCTTTTTAACTCTCATGGATTTAGTTACATGAATATTTAGGCAAAAACTCCAAAACCCCTTTAAAACCATAATATAACTAAATGTGATAAACAAGTAAAAGGAATTAAATGAAGTTCAGAGTAGCTTGATCTCTACAGCATGGAACAAAGATAATGAATTTTTTCCTTGCTCATAAATCTGCAAACATTTCATTAAAGGAGTTAATATTTTTTCAAATCTCCCCAAAGCCCACTGACCTCTGCCATGAGCTGCACATGTGACTGTGCATTGTTCAAACAAATAATTTTTATTCTGGGCTTGATTTCTTTGAACTTCAGCATAAATGTTGGTGTTTATGAAATGCAATTGGATCAACAGCTCCAGGATAAAAAGTGTCCAAAACAAAAGTTGTTCATGCAGGAGTATGGGAGAAAAATTCTGCTCTGTCACCCTGCTAACAGAATGGAATATAAAATATGGCACAGCTTGGTTAGAAGGGCCATTCCTGGGAAAGGAAATAATCCAATGTCTCCAGCTCAGCTCTGGAGCTCACCCAGGTACCTGTTAGCACATAATTCAGTTTGTTTTGAACACAGCTCAGCCAGGATCATCCTGTCAAAGAGAAAACAGATCAATCTGGGGCATTTCTACTTCATATCCTTTGTTTTTAAAAGGCCAGGATGCCACTGCCATCTGTTGATTGCATGAAACCTCTCTGCACTTCCTGACATATTTTTTCTCCTTTATCCAGGCCATTTCCACCATCCCAATTCCAAGTGCATCTTCTTAAGAGCTTGAGAAAGGTACCAATTTATTTTCTGCTTGAAATTGCAAGAAGACTTCAATTTTTAGGTAAATTGGAGCAAATCCATAAAACATTTTAATGCAGAGGGGAGGCAGGACATTACAAACCTTCTTGGCAAGGCCAAAATTTAAAGAAATACCTTCCTGCAAAATCAACTGGCCCCTTCTTAGATCCAGAAAGATGAAATTCTTCCTGGGTCATCAACTTCCCCAGAAATTCTCATGTTCTTAGCAGCACATATTTGCAGAAAACACTGTAACACCCTGCTGGATTTATTCCTGCATGTGCTGAGCTCACTTCAAATAACAGGGGGGAGGAAAAAGTATCAAGTGACCTACTCTAATTATTTAAATTCCATTTTTAAATATCAGCATTCTGAGGAGTGGAATTCTCCCTCCTCACTTTCTCCTGCTAGAGACTGAGTGAAGCTGTATTTTTTTTTTTCTTTTAAAGCTGCAGACAAATCCCTTTTATGACCAATGCTCTCTCAATGAGATGAGCATTAATGAGACAAACCAGTCAGGAGTCCAAGGGCAGCAGTTCCACACACTTCAGACCATTTAAAAAGAACCACAAAGACTGTCAGGCCCATTATTTGGAGGATGACCACAAAGCCATTAAATATCTGTGGAGACACTTGGTGAAAAATAACTGCTTCAGGTTCAAAACATCACCTGGTGAACCTCCCAAAGGCAGCAGCAATTTCAGATATTGCTCTGACATTCCAAGCAGGATTTATGGCACATTAACAGCTCTCATGCAAGGAGCTGATTTTACTTTCTGAACAACCAACTGTGCCACAAACAGCTCATTCAGCTTTTAAATGCAAAGGTTCAGACCTGTGCTGAGCCACCCAGCAAAAACCACTTGGGTTTTCCATGAGCAGCAGCTTCAGCTGGCAGAAAAACCCTTCCCTTGCCAGGAAAAATCCCTTTTCCATGGTGCCTTCCCTCCCTGTCCTGCTCCTGTGCCAGCCCTGCCACAGTGCAGGGACCTGAGTGAGCAGAAAAGGCAAAGCCTTGGCCACATCAGCTCCCTGCAATCAGATTCCTGACAGGAGAATGAGCTGTGGAAAAGGATGACAGCACAGCTGGCACAGGCTGGGATGGGGCTGGAACCTCTCCACACCTTTCCCACTGAGCAATTGAAGCTGCTGAACAGCACAGACATCCCCCTGCTCACCTGGCTGCTGAAGGGCACCAGCATTTTATGCCATTCATTCCTTAAAAAACAAACAGGGGCTCAGGTTCCTGCAGCACAGCCCTGAAATCCATCTCCAAATGCTCTCCCAGGATTCCTGGACAAGTGTGACACAGCAAATGCAATTTAAATGAAGTTTATTCTGCAAGATCACCCCCACTGCCCACCACCAGACCCAGATGTGAGGTACAAAATGCTCCCATTTCCCTGCTCCCTCCATCAAATTCCTTTTTATAAGGAATGATCTGAGGGTGGTGGAGCATCCTTAAGAGAGGTTTCTCAGTGCTCAGTGTCTGATATCCCCAGCTCTGCAGCAGCACAACAGGAGTGTGTGGGCAGAGAGGAGGCTTCAGCTCCTCCTTCCCCAGTTTCCTTATGGTTTCAGCAATGTTTGGGCTGCTAAATGACACCAATTTTGGAAAACACAGGAAAGCATTAGACAGAAAAACCCCCAAAAATGGAACATATTAGTTGTCAGTGTCTTCTCAGCAGACAGCCCACCAGAGAGCCTGCTAAAGATTTCTGTCCCAGAGAAAAATGTGTGATTTTTCCTCTCTCTTCTGTGGGAGGGAAAAAAAATACAGACCCCAAAAAATTGAGAATCATCAACTACAAATTCACCACTAAGAAAGGAGAGAAAATCTTTTTCTTGGAGGCAAACAGCCCCAGCCTGAGCTGTGAACAGGTCATGTTTAACAGGACAGGTCATTGGTGGCTTCTCCTGCAGCAGCTTCTGCACCACTCCCTGTGTCCTGTCCCTCCATCCCTTGTCCCCAGTCCCTCTCCAGCTCTCCTGCAGCCCCTCCAGCCCCTGCAATG
>JAOTQP010000870.1:1704381-1715791 GCA_026413545.1 Cichladusa arquata
GCTGCCAACACCCTGACTGACTGACGGGTGTCAGCTTGGATTCTGACTCTGGCACTGTTTGGGATTGTTCTTTGTAATACTGCATTTCTATTTTAATTTTCCTAGTAAAGAACTGTTATTCCTATTCCCATCTCTTTGCCTGAGAGCCCCTCAATTTCAAAAATACAATAATTTGGAGGGAGGGGGTTTACATTCTCCATTTCAAAGACAGGCTCCTGCCTTTCTTAGCCAACACCTGTCCTTCAAACCAAGACAGATGCCCACAGCAAATGCGAAAAAAATTATTTTCTAAACAAATCTGGAGTCTCCTCCACCTCTATTTTCAAGTCTATGGGGAAGATTCAGTTTTATCACCCTGTGAATGCAGCTCAGACTGAAGCACTGGAGAAGCAGCTCCATTTCCATGGAATGGTTTGGGTGGAAAGGGAACTTCAAGCCCACCCAGTGCCACCCCTGGACACCTTCCACTGTCCCAGGGTGCTCCAAACCCTGTCCAGCCTGGCCTTTGACACTTCCAGGGATCCAGGGGCAGCCACAGCTTCTCTGGGAATTCTATTCCAGCCCCTCCCCACCTAGCCAAGAATTTCTCCTTCAAACCTCATCTAAATCCAACCTTTTCACCTTAAAGCCATTCCCCTTTGTCCTATTTCCCCTCTCTTTTATTCTACAAAGCCCAACAACAAAAATCGCTCAGGTAGAGACAAATCCATGAATTTTCCAACTCCAAATGCCCCCATCCATCCCCATTGAGGTTTGGAAGGTGCTGAATACCTCTGGAACACACACAAACTCAGTGCTGTGAACCTGAATTTGTGGTGCCATCCACACCTCCCTTACTTCATCTCATCCCCTGTCACTTCATTCCCTTCATAGGAGTATTTTTTCCACCAAATCCTGCATTTTGCTGCCCTCCACCCCCTTATATTTTGTACTGTGGCAAAAAATTCATCTACAACCTTTAAGATGATCCATCTACAGGCACCACCCTGCTAATTACACCTTGAACAGGAATCAGATTTGAGATTCAGCAAGAATTTCTGTTTACACTGAGGACTCATTTTCCCCCACACCTTTAGATTATATTATATTTTTTCTTCGTTTTCTAGTGCAGATGAGCAATTCCTTTTGCCAGCCTGCTGTCAGCTTCATACCTGCCCAATAAAACACTAAGAAAATTAGATTATGTCAATTTTCAAGAGAAAACTGTTAACATTAATGAATAATAAATGTTTCATTTCTGTAAATTTGCTTTTTCTGATGCCTCCAGCCAGGCTGGGTGGATAACTGCCTGCCTATTTTACCTGCCCTAGGGCCAGCCCTGTTAAGTGTGATTACTGCTAAGCTATGGATGGCAAACTGAGGCTTAATTATCCATTTCTTGACTAGAAAATTTGTTTCACAGGAAGAACATTGCAGTAACAGTATGTGGGCATTATGCTTCTGCAGATTCCTTTTATGAAGCAAAACTGAAGGAACAGATAATGCAGTTTTAGGAAATTAATGCTCAGTTAGCAGCAAATAATTCTTACAGTAAAGGAGGGTTGAAGACCCTGCTGGTTTTTACCACAACTGTGGGTGTTCAGCACTTTTGTGTCCCTCTGAAAGTCCTTTTTCTTCTGCTCCCCAATATCAGAGCAGACTTATGTAAATATTTGTGGTTAAAGGCAGAAAAGAGTATTAAGGGATGCACAGGTGCAGTTTGGAAATCCAGGAATAATCCTCTTTTCCTTCTGGATCAGGTTTCTTTGAGCGTGCAATTCACTTTTCTTCACTCAGCATCACTCATTCAAACAAAAATACCCATTAAAGACAGTGGGAAACACCATAAAAAAAAAAAAAAAAAAAAAAAGGCAAGCTGATGAAATTTAAATATTTCTCATCTGATCAGGAAAAAGAACATTTTAGTGAAGTACAATTGAACTGAGTGCTGAATCACTGGGGGGAATCAAACAAAGCTCCAATTTTCACAGGAATCCACAGTAAACTTCCCACCACCTGTTCCAGTGCTCTGAGCTGTATCACACACCTTGTTGAGGCTCCCAGTTCCTCACTTTAAAACACCTTTGAAGCTCCAAACACACAGTTTGTGGTACCAACTGCTGAAAGCTGGTCCTGCTCAAAGCTCCTGCTGCGTTTCATGTGTGGCCAAGGCAGGACTCACTGATGTACTGACCTGCTCCTCCAGCAAAAACACCAAAAATCTGTTTAACAACAGCGGCCCTGGGCAAAATCCAGAATTTCTGGGATACACAAGATCCATTCCTCACAAAGAAACTGGGTGAGGTTTTCACTGTTTTATGGTTTGGATGACAGGCAATACCTCAGCACCAGTCCAGATAATAAAATGAACAGTACAGCATTAAAACTATCAAAATCATCCCTCAGGAAAGAAAATTAATGGGATTTTTTTTGTCCTGTTATTCTCTATGTTACACCACAGCAAGCACCTAAAACACAAACCAGAGTACAACAAGGTATAGGGAAGAAAAGTACAGCCTTAGCCAGAAGACAATTGTGAACAACAAAGGATTTGTGGAGTTAAACAAAGGAAGCAGTTGCTGCAAGCAACAAATAATAATTTAAGCAGAGAATTGTGGATGTCTAGAAAGCTCAGTCTCCTCTCTGCAGGAAACAGCTGCACTGTGCCAAGGAAACTTCAGTTAAAAAGTAGAAGAAAAAAAGAGCAAAAAAAAAACCAAAACAAACTATTAAATGCAGTTATTCTCATCAGGCCACTCTTGCTGATGGCTTTGGCTACATAGCAATTCCAGCATTTGCTTTCCCAGCTGGATTTGAGCCCTTGTGGTCCTCTGACACCCAAGGCCAGGCACAGGCACAGCAGAGGCAGCAGGGCCCAGAGCACGAGTGTTGGGTCCCACAAACTTGGGGTTTTTGAGCTTTCTGTGCTCTCTGGCACTAAACCCCAGGAGAACACTGCTTTGGACCTCAAGTCTTGGAGAAGACTTCCTAATTTGAGTGATGGAGTTAAATCACGAGTGTGTAGTTAAACAGAAGTGTGTGATTTCACATGGTGAAGGGTTTGGAATTTGAGGTTTTTATAATATAGTAATAGGTATAGGATAAGATGGAGGATTTTGGGTGGTGTGCCTTCCAGTGTTCATCTTCCTTCTTCTCCGTGGTTTCAGGCAGTAGGTTCTGGTTGGACAGTCAGTGCTGCACTGAGGGTCATGGGAATTTAGTTATTGGGTTAAAAGTATAAATAATACAGGTGTTAATTCTCTATTGGACTGTTTAGCTTTAAGAGACCCTGTAGCAGCTGGATCTGTCTCCATTTTGCTCCCTTCTAGCTGGTGGCTACAGGTGCTGCTGAACTTTCTGTACTTTTGATAAGATTTAATACTCAACGAAGCCCTAACAGCAGAAAATCAGTTTCCTTCGTGTGTTTTTAAATCCTGGCTCTGAGTGAAGACAAAATAGACTTAAACCACTAATTAAGTGGTGCAAAAACACCCTCCACTGCAACACGAGGGCAGCAGTGCCCAGAGCCAGGGAACAACACCGGGAAGAGAGGAGAGCTCAGCGTGGGAGGAGAGAACAAAACATCCGAGATCAGAGTGATCATCTCCCACACCTCACTGCCCAGCACACACTGCCCTGAGCTCCTCAGACACTGGCCAGCTGAAAATGATCCCAGGAATTGCTGCAGCAAGGAGGTTTGAAGTGCAAGTTGTTGGGAGGATCAAGTGTTGACTTCCCAGAGGTGTGGAAGATGCATTGAAATGCTCTGCAAGCAATAACCCATGACAAATGCACTCACTTGTTACTGCCTTCCTCCCCTCCAAGCTGGAAACACAACATCACACCATGGCTGTGACACTGAGCATTTCAAGGACTGGGCCTTGGAGTGAAAAAAACATTTTGAACATGTTTACCTCACCAGTATTTAAGTCCCTGAGTTAATCAGAATTAAATGCAGAAGTGAGGAAACAATAAAATCTACTCCTTTCTGAAATTTGTTCTGAATTTGTTCATTTCCCCCCTGCTTCCAATCTTATTCTCATGGGTGTAAAAACATCCTCTCTGGGGAAAAGAGCCTGTCCAGAGCAGTTCAGCAAAAATTTTTCCTCCTGACTGCTCTTACACCCTATGAGACATCACAAGCAGCTCCATTTCAAGAGACCACATCAAAAATGTTTTATAAAGCTCCCTGGGACAAGAACAACTCCACTTCAACCCACTGTGTCTCCACTGAGCTACAAATTTCCACTAGTTCATTAAACTAAATGGATTTATTTGAATTTTATAATTGAAAACTGTTGTTTTAAAGACAAGTCCCAGATGGGGTGATCTACAGCTTCCAGCACTATTTAACCTCAAAGTGTATAACCTGATAATTCATGGCTGAAACCTCTCCAGAGGCTCATGGAAACCACTGTAAAAGTTGGGTCCTTATAAAACAAAGCCAGACAGGAGGAAAAAAACATAAAACTCCAAAAGGTATTTAACAATTTAACCTGGCAGCAACATGTTGAATGTTTTTTCATTATTTTCATAAATTAATGGATTGTTCCTGTGAAATTCTGGATTTGAGGAAATGAATTAAAGTATTCAGGAAAGATATTTCTTCACAGAGACCATGAGGTGCTGGAAAGCAGGTAGTCAAAAATTATAGTGTCCAAGTCAATGGGCATGAGAAATGAGGAATTCTGAGAACTGATTGAACAATTATAAATAATAATTTTAGAAAGCAGCAAAATCTCCACCAAGGGGAACACAAGGTACTCAGCCTGCAGAGAATTCCCTCCCCCTTGTGCAAAGAAATAACTCACTACAAGAACAGCAGCACCAAGTCTGTTCACAATCCAGTTAAGCACCCAGAGCAAACAGAGCATTTTAAAACATTTTCCTCCCCTACTTACATTCCATTAATCTTTCATGCTGTTTACACAGTTGGTTAGAGCATTTTCAACAGAAGCTGGTGATCTTTTTATCATTGAGGACTTGCAGATGGGTACAGGAGAGATGCAGCAAAAAGGCTGAGCAGCCTCCAGCCATCTAAATAAATACCAGCAGGGAAATCTTTATTTTGCTAAATTAACCAATCTTTAATCAAATTTCCTCACACCAATACAAATGATGCCAGGGGAGTGAGTGATCAGCTGATTTCTGAAACAAAGACTGGACTGCAGTGGCTTCAACAGAATTCCCCTCCTTCAGATGGCTCCACCAGCAGCACAGGAAGAGTTTGAATCCCACACACAGGAAAACCCCAGGGACACCAAGCAGCTGCACATTTTCCATGTAGGAACAGGGATGCAGGAGCAGACAGCCCCAGGAGATGCCAGTGACACCTCCAGGCACAAGCACAAGGACTCAGCTCCCACCCAACTGTGTGAGACCCTGTCCAGGAAACCACAGGGACCAACTCTTCTTTTGGCAATTAATTTTAGATCCAGAAATTAAATCAACCATTCCATGTATTACCACATTGCCAGGAGAAAGTCAAAGCCCTAAGGATCAGGATTCCTAGAGCTGCAAGAGCAGAGGCTGGACAGTGCTACTCAGACCTGTCACCTGGATAATTAAAGCATAAAGAATATTTTGGGAGCTATTCCCCATGCTGCACCATGAACCCATCCTTGGTATCACACCTGCAGGAACCAGAGGAGAACTGGGGAATTTCATTATTCACCTGAAGGTTTCAAAACTGCACCAAGAGCTGTTGAAGGCAACACATTTGAAAGAGTTAAAAGCACAATCATTTCCTAACAAAAGCCAGTATTTCCACTTCCTCGTTTTGCCAGGGTAGGTTCAGCCCCAGCTCTGCACTGGCTAAAGCTAAAATAAGAGCTGAAAAATAAAGTACTTCGAGCTTTTAGCTTGGCACAGTCACACCTCTTGTCCTTTTCTATGTGGTTGTATATTCACATGTGCTGCTTTATACATTTTTAAATGCAACCAAGGGTCTGAATCGAGCTACAACTCAACAGCTGCCAAATACCTAAACATTTTATACAAGTGCCTGGAGATCATTTCAAGGAAATTTATAGTTTACAACTACACTCTGCCATATACAATTTATTTTCAGGGAATTTCTAAAGTACTTTTCTCGTAGAAGAACTGCTACCTTTATAACACTGGAAAACACCATTTGCAATAAAAGTGGTTTTAAGAGACCATTACAGATCAGAATAACTCGAGTTTATTCCTTGTAGCAGCTATTTCTCAAATGCAATGATGAGGGCAACAGCTCCACATCCCTGTTCCTCACTCTCCATCACAAACTGGGATCTCAGCTCTGCTGTTTTAGACACAAAGAGAAGACCAAATGCCAAGTCATTAGCAAAAAATCCATTCAAAAAGTTCACTTACAATGAAAATAATGGCCACAAGCATTAGAGAATCCCACTTGTGAAAAATAAAGTCTGTTCTAGGTTTTTCTGCCTGCCATCTCAACTTCTGCAGAGATCTGTTGGGTGCGTTTGCTTCTGTGAAAGCTCAGCACAAAAATTTCACTGAGGTCTTATGGAGTCACTGCTGAAGTTTGTTTTCCCCCAATTAAAGAAGCTATTAAAGGCCAGTTTTAAAAAATAGCAACCTGTAATTGGGAAGCAAAACGCCCAACAATAAATAAAAGGCAGACACATTCACCAATTAAAAATCTGACAAGATCTCTCTCACTTAAACAAAAAAAAGCTTTTGCTAAATGCCAGGTTGCTTGTTTCAGAACACAAAAGCTGCTTCAACCAGCTAGCAACAAAACAAAAGGTTAAGAAAAATCAATACACAAACACGTGTTTGTCCTCTGAGTGATAAAAGAAAATATTCCCCAAGTTGTCCTGCAGCAGGTCAGCCGAATTTTCTCTGTTATCTGCATGGCTTTTAAAAAGACATTGTCAAAGCCCTTGGGATCAGCAGGAGATTCCTCCAACAAAAGCCTCTGCTCTCCTGTGACAGCATCTTGACTTTACAAAGTACCTTTTATTTAAGGAACTTGAGGGATCTTTCTCATCCCCAAGGAATGAGCAGGGTTTGGAGGTGGGTGTGCTGAGGAATGAGTGCAGCAACTCAGGGATGGAAGCTGTAAAGCCCTGATATCCAATATCCACTCCAAAAGTCACAATCCCAGGAGCTGTTTTCTTGTAGCAAATAATGCCCATTTCCTCTCAGCACTCTGAGGACAAGAACAAATTGAAGATACTAACAATAGCATTAAAGGCACAGGGAAAAGAAGGGAAGCACCCTGGAGCTGCAGCAAAAGTGGGAATTTAAGGGCAGACTTTGCAAAGACTCATTGAACTTTCCAGACACTCTTTACTTCCAAAAGATTTCTTGTTGTGGACAATCTCTTTATTTCTCCTTTGGGAGAAAGTGGCCAAGAACTCAGCACTGCTGGGGGTGGAACTACACCTTCCAAAATGTGGGAATTCCTTGGGAGCTTGGGGCTGTTTTGGGATGGATCAGTCCCATCCTGGGACAGCTGCACATCCCTCACTCCTCACAGTGCTCATGGAACATTCTTCCTAATTAATCCAGCCTCGAGGCTGCCTTTAGTCTCTATTCTTGGCAACAACCAGGAAACCAAGGTGAATTCCACGAGTGCATGGATCCTCCTACAGGAAACAACTCCCAAAGAACAGACGTGTTCCCTGACACAACAGGGAACAGTGACACTGCACAGGGACACAAAGGGGACACTCTTTCCTGTTGGGTTTTCCTTTATCTCACAGCTGCTGACAAGCAGCACCACAGAGAGCAGGGGTAACTTAAAATTCCCAAAGCAGAGCCCCAGACCCCATAAAATTCTATTTCTGACTGGATTTCAGTGCTGCTCTGAAGTTAAACTTTGTCATGGATCTCGCCCCAAACACTCTCCCTGGAAGTGAGACACTTTCTCCTGGGAAATCCAGTCACAAAACTACAAGATTCTCTAAATCTGGGATCACAGAAAAGTCAATTGTTCAGTCTCTTGTGAGAGCTGCTAAGCTCAAGTAAATACCAGAAATTACCCCTTCATTAATAAAATAATTTCTATTTACTGAAGACCTTTCAGCTTCACACTTCAGAGCATTTCATAGACAATATGAAGAGATTTTGCAGACCTAAATAATGATTGTTTTTTGGAAAATATCCCTGTCTTTGTTATAACCAAGTAAAACATCAATACTTGAAGAAGCTCCTCTGGTTTTGTTTATTTACAGAGGAAAAATACAAAGTCTTGCTGTTTTTCATCCACTGTTCCTTTTATGGACCTTTCACACTGCAACAAGGGAGAAATAAACAGCCTAAATAAAACAGGGACATGCAAGTGTAAAACCACAAGGATTGGCAGAAGCCTCTATTATGTATAAATGTTTTGGAAATAAAGGCATCAACAAAAGGAAACTCAGTCACATTTCAAACCAACAGCTCGCTGTTAAGATTTGTAATATTTTTCTGAAGCTGAGTAAAAATTACATTTAAGCCACCCAGGTTTAAACTTGTCTGCAGTGCTATTTTCTGACGATACAAACCACTTAAAAATTCACCTGTTGCTTGGCAAGTTCATCCTCACCTGAGCTCCTACACAACACCAACATACAGAGAAAAGTGATTTAAATTCCTTTTCACACCGTTTGTTTTCTGCACTTGGCTAAGCCTAAGAAACATCAATATTATTACCACAACACTTTTTCCTTCTTCTGCAATCAGTTCTACCCTCAGGTTTTCATGGTCTGGCTCAACCTGACATGTCAAGCTTTGCAGAGAATCTCTACATCCAAACCAAGTTCTAATTAAATTCTGGAAGTTTAGTTATCAGGCTGTTCTATTGAATAACTTTAATTTCATAAAGTCAATAACTCAGTGTTGTGTCTAAACACTGGGCCTAAACTAGCCAAGGCATCAGTGCCTGGAAGCCAAAGATGATGAGACAAACATTTCTTTTTATTTGGAGAACAGAGCACTGTGAGCTCACTCTTCTGTTTTAAAATAAATTTAATAAGCCTGGATTTATTAAAATAGAGGTACAAAAGGAAGACCTTAAAATACTCTTGGAAATTACAGGAAACACGGAAAAAAGATGATTACAACAGGAAATGCTGCACAACCAGTGCATGTTTGTTATTCTTCCACAAACAGTGGCACCAGCTGCTTTTTTTTTTTTTAGAGAACCAACATCTCCCTCAAGATCTGCAAGATTTTAAATGCCAGACTGATGAAAAAGAATGGAATTTTGTCCTAAACATTATCATTCACAGAGCATATTTAAATCAGAACATGTCCTAGATACAGAACTAGTGCTGCAATAACTTCTCCAAATAGGATGACTACAGTTTCTCTCCAAGACATTGGAATAGGATCCAAAATTTGGGAGCCCATGACACCTGACAGCATCCTGCTGGTATGACTGCAGCTGCCCACAGCCACTGTGTAAGAACACTCAAAATATGTAAGAACATTCAAAACATGTAAGAACATTCAAAACCTTCAGTGTGGGCAACCAGCTGCCAATCCACTGGTTTTAAGCAGCACAGAAAATATTTACAAGCAGTTGAATAAAGTATTGGGAGGGGGGAAACAGTGAATTAATGTCCAAATCTATCAGAGAACCATGTTCAGGAACATGGCCAGACAAAAATCAGTGTCTAAACATGACTGGATATTTGTTTTCAATCCCAAAAATACAGACTTGGAAGCAGCAGCACTTTCTGGACTTCCTGGTCCTGCAGATTTCCAGCAGATGCATGTTACCCAGTGCTGCTGTGTTTGACAGTGAGGGCACTTATGGACTCCACAGCAATAATGTGACAGTGCTGCCTTGGCCTTCATGAATGGCATTAAGCTGGTACTACCTGCAGGGTTTATTCACAGCATCAGTGAGTTTGGAAAAGATTTCCAAAACCATTGAGTCCAACCTGTGAGAGATCCCCACCCTGTCACCCACATCAGAGCAACGTCCAGTCTTTTCTTCAAATCCTCCAGGGATGGGGACTCCAGCACTGCCCCTGGAGTGTTTGAAGACCCTTCTGGTGTAGAAATTCCTCCTAAAATCCACCCTGAGGCTTCCCTGTCCCACCCTGAGGCCGTTCCCTCTCCTCCTGTCCCTGTTCCCTGGAGCAGAGCCCGACCTGGGGCTGTCCCCTCCTGGCAGGGACTTGTGCAGAGCCACAAGGTCCCCCCTGATCCCCCTTTTCTCCAGCCTGAGCCCCTTCCCAGCTCCCTCAGCTTCTCCTGGTTCTCCAAACCCTTCCCAGCTCCATTTCCTGGCTCCTCAATGCCCTTCCTCACTTGAGGAGCCCAGAACTGGACACAGCACTTCATCACTGCCCAGCACAGGGGAAAATAACTTCCCCGGTCCTGTGGCAACACTATTGTGACACAGACCTGGAGCAGTGCAGGGGTTTATTGTGGCCAAAACGCAGAAACAGCCCTTGGCCTTGCTGAACCCCTCGAGCCAGCCTGCCCAGCTCCCTCTGACCCCAGGATGAAGCAAAGCACTGGCAGCAGGATGCAGTGAGCGGGCAGGGCTGCGGGACAGCGGGACAACCCTCAGGACAAGGTTTCCTCCAGCACTGCAGCCTCCAGAACCAGCAGGGACCCAAACCTAGGGTCACTCAATGCCCCACATCCCGGAGGCCCGAGCCGGGCAGGCCTCCCCAGCACAGCAGGGCCAGCACCCGGCCCTGGGTGACCCTCAGAGGCGCGGGGGATGCGCAGCGGGGCCGCCCCTACCTGATAACCGAGATGAGCAGCCCCGAGGGGTCTTTGCTCCTGCCCACCGTGCCGCGGTACCTCCCAACCGCATCGCCCGCCGCCATCTTGCGCCCCCTCCGACACGGCGCGCCGCAGCCAATCAGAAGCGAGGGCGGCGGGACGCCATCCAATAGAAAACGAGGAGGGCGGGGCACGCGGATCAAGGTGGGTGCGGCGCCGCGGAGCCTTCTGGGAGTTGTAGTTTTTATGGCAGATTGCCCCGCAAACCTCGGACAGGTGGTTAAAAGTCAATTAAAGGTTAAATAATTATCGACGTGACAAGGTACACCTGTGCCCAAAAGCCGTCATTCACTCTGGGAGCGGCAGGAAACGGGCTGGGGGTATGAGGGACCAGAGTGTGATAATTGATAAATGATTCGTGTTAATCATAGTTTTGGAGTTTGTATAAACCAGAATACTTAAAATAAGAAAAGAACATGGACCTAGATAAAGGGAAGTATATGATTAAACCCACTCTGTTTAAATCTACCTGTTATGAATATTGTGTATACCAGTTTGTAAAAAAAAAAAAAAGGGGTTTTCCACAGTCTGAAAGGTTTTTTTGCAGAATCAGATTTCCTGCCTTTGTGTAATCAATCACAAACTCTCTGCTAAAGATCAGCTTCCCACTTCTCCTGTTTTTATCTACCAAGAGCAGATGGTTACATGACCAATTGTCCCAAGAGCTGTCCCACGGAAGTTTGGAAGTTTCTTT
>JAOTQP010000870.1:1724077-1758664 GCA_026413545.1 Cichladusa arquata
TTCATCTTCCGATATCCAATTTCATTTATCAGCAAACCTACAGTTTGTTTGTAAAGGCAAATATCTTTTTCCATTCATCACTCAGTGGAATCCGTCCCATTGTTTCTTTTATCTCTCAGTGCTAGCCTTACCTACCAGATCTACAGCTTGTTTGTAAAGACAAATTCGGCATTCCTCTCACCCTGGATCCCTGGGAGTGTCCCAGGCCAGGCTGGATGGGGCTTGGAACACCCTGGATGGTGGAAGGTGTCCCTGCCCATGGATGGGGTGGCACTGGATGGGTTTTAATGTCCCTTCCAACCCAAACCATTCCATGATTCTGTGATTTGATGTCGCTACGGCAGAAGAACCCCAGATCTCTCCACCTTCTTCTGTCCCTGTGCTTGTAACACCCTCATGAAACTGAGCCCAACACCTTTCTTGTGTTCTACGTGATAACAACAAATATCCACGCTAGGTTTGTGCTCTCCTGGAATTCTCTGCGTTGGCAGCAAGATTCCCTCGTGGATCACTGCCCAGGGAGCAGAGTGGCCCCACCCAACCGTGCTCGTACAGGGCAGATTTAGGCAGCCAAGGAGCTGGAAAGTGCAGAACACTGAGCAGCCTTTGCTGTGTGCTTTTCACACCAGACAGGAGCCAGAGGAGATAAACACAGCCTCACTTTCATTTTTCCAAGGGAAGAAGCAATAAATTTGTAGCCTTGGGTGATGAACCTCTTGGTCTCTCAATTGCAGTCTCGGCAGCTGGCCGTGGTCATTATGAGTTCAGTAAATTTTGGAGCCTTTGCAAAATGCTGCAGCCTCTTCAGCAAGAAGCCTTTTGTCTGAAGTGGGTTTAGTTCAGTGGGTACAGAAATTGCTGGGATGTGATGGCAGGAAAAGCCATGGGGGTAGAGATATTCCTCAGTGTATTTCTCACAAAGTTAATGCTCCTCTGCTTCCATGGAATAAAAAGGGGCTGGAATATCTATGAGAACTTTACTCCCACCACAGCTGGAAATATAAATCAACACTCTGCAGAAGGAAAACAAAATCCTGAGATTTATTTTTTCCCCTTGTTTGGGTTCCTTCTTTCCACAGTGTCCCCACATGCTTAGCTCTCCCTGAGCTGGGAAAAGAGCAGGGAACAGAGAGAGGAGCCTGGAGCCACCAAGGATCACAGCAGATAGAGCTGGGCTGGCACACACCTGAAACCTCTGGGTCCAGCTCTTCCAGATCCTCTGGAAGGTGTCATTGTGAGATTCAGGAATGGAATGCAGCAAAATTCTCTTTTGGAAATCCCTGCAGTGCCAACATTTTCACCAGTAACCATCCCTTGAGACAGAAAGTTTCCATTCTGCAGCTCAGAATCCTCCATACCCCAGCAGAGCTGCTCACTGCCCTTGTTCTCAGCCAGAATGAGGCAAGTCCTGTCTCCCACTTTAAAAAAAATCTGGTGTTGTCACCCTTTCCCCATGCAATGCACCGTGAGATGAACACAGGAGCCCTGTCACAGGAAGGAGTGGCTCCTGTGGTGGTAGCACAAGGATTAGAACACTCATCCAACCTTCTCCCCTTTCCCCTCTTGGAGACCACACAACCCCACACTGCAATAAGGCTCCTTCAGTCCCAGGCTGAAGTTCTTCCAATTGCAAAACCCACCTGAAATGTGAAAATTAGCAAAATAATTAAAAATAAAAAAAAAAAAGAAAGAAAAAAAATTGAGATCTGGCATTAAGCCAGGTAAAATTCAAGTGTTCCAAACTCATGCAGCTATCAAAGGAAAAGGGAGACAATTCAGGCTGAGAATGAGGGATGCAGAAAGCCCTGATTTGGAAAGTGCCACTGTGGGGCTGATGAAGGAATGAGAGGGGACAGCTTGGAGTTAAATATCAAAGTACAGACAGGTGAGATTATAGCAGAATGAAACCCAAGCATGGAATAATGTTCTGCTGGGAATTGTTCTGCTGTGCTGCAAGGAGCAAATTCCCCATTGTCTCTGCTTGAAAATCCTCTGTGCAAAGAAGACCTTTGGCAATTTGGATTTGGCATTGCAAAACAACATTAATCCTCAGCAATTACAAAGTGTTTTCAGGCTGACCTTCTCCTGCCACATGGAAGCTGGGCAGGAGGAAGAGCCAGAGGTTTGGAATGTGTCTCTGAGGCTTGGATCATAATAAAAACATTTATGCTGCAATCAGGGAGTGGCTGCAGACCATGTGGATGTGCCTGGGGGAGCTCTAAAAGCTGTCTGGGGAGGCAGGGAGAGGGGCAGCATCCACAGAGAGATGCTCAGGGCCAGCTGCAAGCCCTGCCTGAGACAAGGCAGAAATGCTGCAGTGTTTAGCTCAGTGTCCCTCTAATTAGTGCTGCCATTGGCTCTATGGGTTAAAACTGGAGCTTGGCAGCTGGGGCTCTTTGAAGGTTGTGACCCAGGTGAGCCCAAAAATCAGCTGGCAGCAAACAGTGGGGTCCTGAGCTGGAGGTAGCCAGGTGTGGTTGCACTGCCCAGGACACACTGGCCCAGGGAGATGCCTCAAGTGGCCATGGTGTGGGAACCTTTGGAGAAGAGATGGATCCACAAAAAAGCTGGGATCAGGAAGCTAAGACAAGTGCTTGGCTGATTTTGTAAGGAAGAAAGGAGGTTGTGATGGGAGGAGAGACTCAGCCTGGATTCTGGAAGTGCTGCATGGATCATGCCTTGCTGTGTTGAGGGAAAGAGCCACCAGCCATCCCAGGAGAACTAACCCTCCTCTTTTGGGGCTTGGCTTAGCCTTCCTCCCAGTGATGGCCAAATACCCCAAATACCAATGGGAATGGGGCTCTGTGGGCAGGAGGCAGAGTGGGATTTCTGAGGGCAGTTGGAGTTTTTAAGGAGTATCTCCAGCACTGGAACACTAGCTGTGCTCCTCTCCCACCTTCCTCCCACCCACTTCCAGATCATTCCCTGACAGTTCAAGGAATTCCTGTGTTTTCCTCATTGCCAGCACTGGGTGCTGAATCAGAAGATGAGCAGCTGCTAAAGTTTTCTGGAGCATTTGCCCAGCTATCCACAGCACTGAGGTCCCAAAATTACTTGGGCCAACAGAGAAAATTCAGGATTTTAATGAGCTATCAGATCCTGAGGTAGAAGTAGAACTACACCAGCAGCAAATCCTATTTGCTGTCCCATTCTGTCTGGTACTGACACACTGCTCTCTTCTGCTGGAGGAGAAAAGTCTTTTCATGCTGAGAATAATGAATGGCCTGAGCCAAAGTGTGGCCAGATGGTCCCAATCAGCAGTTGTTTATACCCAGACCTGGGAGAACGGGTCAGGCAAACCCCCTGACCCTAATGCTGTCTGTAGGAAAATAATCAATTTACAAGGCCAGGCAGAGTGACCTGTGAGCCCTGTTTGTTGATCCAAGACATAATGGCTCAATAGCTTTAATTATTAAAGCCAGAACAGACAACCATTGATCCTCCCACTTAGTGCCATCTCTGCAGCCTCAGGGCCAGGGATTTAGAGCAGGGAAATTTGCAGGGAAAGAGCAAGAACCAACTTTGAAAGGCTGATCCCCTGGACCACCAAAATTTTGGACCCTGATTTTGAAATCTGGCTCCCACCTGTCCATCCATTCCAGCACCTCAGAGCAACCAAGTGATGACCTTCCCTGAGACCACAAGTTCCAACTTTTCAGCTTAACAAGGCATTGAAAAAGTCATTTATGGAGTTGACCCAGATCATCTTTTCTCTCCAACAGTTCACAAAGCAATTGGTGTAAAGGACATTAATCAAGCTGGCACCAAGAGGTAATTGAAGACAGTAATTACTCAGTTTTTATAGAGCTGGAAATGTAATAAGGATTTTAAGAAAGTAATAAGTGAAGCTTTCTGCTGAGAGATCCCCTGGTGCACACAGTTTAGCCAAGGGCCCATCTTTTTGAAAATACATTTTCATGTAGTTATTACATCACTGTCTTGCTGGGACATCTCTCCTGAGCTTTTTGTAAATGTAATGGGCTTTGCTGAATCTGCATCCACCATCTCTGCATCCCAAATTTCCGTGGCAGATTGACACCTCTAATGCAGCACTAAAGCAGGAAACAGCAAACACACTTTTTTTTTGTGCTTTACCTTCTCCCAGCTCCTGCCTTCCCTGCTCCAACCTGGTAGATTTCTGTCAGGCATCCAATTTTTCATTCTGCTTTGGAAACCATGACAAAAAAAGGGTCTGATTAAATGTCCCAAAGGCACATTCAGCTCGTGCAGCAGCTCTGAGGCTTTTTGTGGTCTGAAGTGAAGGCAAAATTTCCCAGCAGACTCAAAGGCCATTCCATCTGCTTAAATCACAAGATTCCACAACAGAAAGAAAAACTTGGATGAAACAGCAAATTTACCTTCACTTGAGCCTGATGAAAACTGACAAAAGTTCATGCAGAACACCCTGAGTTCAGTGAGATGCTGGCCCAGTCATTCCCTGATTCCTCAGTCATTTTTGGGATCCATCCCACATTGCCTCAAGTGCAGGACTCCTGAGTCCCCTCCTTACCTGGTGCTGGTTCCTTATGGGCTCTGAAACACAAACCTGAATTGCTCCATGCTCCATTGCTCCTTCATTCTTTGAAAATGGAATTCCTGCTTGCTGGGCACCTCTTCTGTCCAGGCTTGTCCCTTGAGTTACTGATGGGGACTATAAACTCTTCAAGGCAAGCAGCAAATACACTTTATTTGCTTTTATTTTGCTTTATTTGCATATTGGCAAATTGGTTTGCACAACGTGGTGGCACAAGCAGGTGCTGCTGGAATAATAAACCTCAGTCTTGGCTGAATGGGTTAATTAGGGGGAGGTGACAAAAAGCTGGGGTGATGCCCCACGCCCACATACTCAACCTCAGAATTTCCACCACATTTGGTGCTGAGGCTTGACATGACCCTGCTTCTTTTAAAATTGTTTTACCATAAGTTCCAGCTACATCTGCATGCAGACATTCTGGGCTGGGAGCACACATTCCATCACTCCAGCAGGTAGCTGCAAGAGGAAGCTCAAGCTGAAGAATTATTTAGGATCTGTCTGCTTCTGGCTCTCCTCCAAGGGCAGACAGCTCATTACTAGCAAAGCACTTCTGTCCTACAGGCTTTTGTGGCTTTCTGGCTCTGATCTTTGATGAAATTTCATTTCAAGACAGGTCTATTCACAATATCTCCTCCCTAACAAGGATCACTCCCTCTGAGGGAGAAATCTTCCATGCTGTTGATGGGATGGGATCCACCTGGACTGCTCTGCTCCAACCTCTCCCCTGCCTTGCAGCCAGCAAAGTCCTCTGAAGCTCCAGGAAGAGAAAATTTGGCTTGGATTAATCACCTGTGGTTCTAGATGCATTTGCTGCATGGCACAACTCATCCCTGCATCCACTTGTTGGTCTTATTAGGTTTGATTAAAATTTGGTAGGGGATTCTAGGACCTTCCAGTGACCCACTGTGGAAATTTATTCAGGTCAATTAGACATCTGCCAGCTTCAGCCTCCAAGGCCATGACATATGTTTGCTCAACAGGGTACAGCAACAAGGAGAAATTGAATTCACATCCCAAGCAAGGTGTATCAATATTGGTTTTTAATGAGATCTGCTGGCTTTCAAAGGCAGCAAAAAGTGTGAATTTATGCTAAAGGGTCAACAAATGCCAGTCAAAGGAATCTCTGTGTGGTGCCTGAATGCAAAAGACAGAGGGGATAGAAGTAATTTGGATCAGCTTGTGGACTCCAAGAATTGAATCAACTTGTGTTTATTTGGCTGCACTTGCCCAAGGTAAAATCCCCTCCCAGCTGAGGCACCTCAAAACCTGGGGGCTGTTTTGGGCCACTCATGACAAGAAGGACATGGAGGGGATGGAGAGTGGCCAGGGATGGAGCTGGGAAGGGTTTGGGGGTGCTGGGGGAGCTGGGAAGGGGCTCAGGCTGGAGAAAAGGGGGATCAAGGGGGACCTTGTGGCTCTGCACAAGTCCCTGACAGGAGGGGACAGCCCCAGGTCGGGCTCTGCTCCAGGGAACAGGGACAGCAGGAGAGGGAACAGCCTCAGGCTGGGCCAGGGGAGGTTTCTACTGGATATTTGGAAAATTTCTTCCCTGAAAAGGTTGTTGAGCCCTGGCACAGCTGCCCAGGGCAGTGGTGGAGTCCCCATCCCTGGAACTGCTTAAAAAAAAAGTAGAAGTGGCACTTTGTGATGTGGTTTAGTGGGCATTCAGTTGAAGGCTGGATTTGATGATCTTGAAGGTCTTTTCCAGCCTTACTGATTCTATGGTTCTGTGACTTTCCCAAGCCAAGGGTGGCTGCAGAGCCAGGAAGAGAATCCAG
Organism: Cichladusa arquata; assembly: GCA_026413545.1. Classification (NCBI taxonomy): domain Eukaryota; kingdom Metazoa; phylum Chordata; class Aves; order Passeriformes; family Muscicapidae; genus Cichladusa; species Cichladusa arquata. Next base: position 1,730,390 of record JAOTQP010000870.1, read on the forward strand.
AATTCCTGAGTATCCAGTGACCCCAGACTGACAGGGAGCCTCTAGTTCACTTCCATGTGTGAAGTGAGTGCAAACACAAACAGCCTGTAGCCAGGCATGCTAAAATGGAAATATATATCATATAATAATGCAGCTCCCTCAAAAACACATGGCCTGTTCTCTCAAAAAATCCCAGAATATTTTTGTTTTAAAGATCAACTCATTCCAACCCCCTGCCATGGGCAGGGACATCCTCCACCAGACCAGGCTGCTCAAATACTGAAATTTGGACACTCAGGATACTGAGCAGAGGCCACTGATTGATTTGAATGTTTCCTTTGTTTCTAATTTCTTTGGTCTAAAAAGTAACTTCTTCACCAGTTTAGCTGAGTAGCTGTTCTCTGCCAGTTGTCCCAAATGGAGAGTATTGCACACATTTTCTATAATTAGCTAATTTAACCAGCTAATTTGACATCAGTAGCAAATCTGTGAGTTAAACACCAGCAAATGAACTCATTAAAGAGAAAAGGACTAGTGCTTTCTCCTTTCTTGTTCTTTTTTTTTGTTCCCTCTAGTTTTGCACTTTTAGCAAGATGCTCTGGGGAAATCAGGATTTCAGGGAAATTTGGATGATCAAATAAATAGGGTTTTATTGATGAATTAAAAAGGATGCATCAGAATGTCAAAAAGCTTCTTCAGGAAGATGCCAGCACTGCCTGCCCTGTTTAGGAGGGACCCAAGGCTAGAGGACCCCACATGGGCTTTTTAAAATTTATTCTTCTCATTCTCCTCAAGGGCTGCACTCCCAGAGTAACCTCTCCAGCCCTGGGGCTTGCTGTGAACACTGATTATTTCAGAGATCAATCTGAGGACTTTAGAACACATTATTGTGACTTTCACATTACATGGCTTGGGACACAGGGATTTAATTGTCTGCTCACCCAAAGGCATCCACTAATCCTTCACTGCTTCAGATACTGCAGCTGCACCAGGTGACATCCAGAGGTCTCTTCCCACCTCAGTCATTCTGTTTCCTTCCTTTTTGCTGGGGTCTGTTTGTAAAATTTTGGTGATAATGCAAGGCATGAGTGTACACAGGTAAAATATTACAGTACTCAAGTAGCCCAGCCATAGAGTGTGAAAATTCTGTTCTCTCCAGACACCTGTGGAGACAACACCTCTGTGTTATCTCCAGGTTCCAGCTCTGCTCCTGATCTGTGCCTGGACACTCTGCAGCTGTGCTCAGGTGCAGATGTGTTTCTTTTGAGGCACACCAGAAAGTGCCTTGGGTGAGAAAACATGTGGGAGGTTTAGGGATCAGGAGAAGTTTAGGGTGGATATTGGAAAATTCTTCACCCAAGGGTGATCAAGCATGGAACTGGCTGCCCACAGCAGTGCTGGAGTCACCAGAGAATCAGAATCATGGAATGGTTTGGGTTGGAAGGGACCTTAAAGCTCATTTCATTCCAAGCTCCTGCCATGGGCAGGGACACCTCCCACTGTCCCAGGCTGCTCCAAGCCCCATCCAGCCTGGCCTTGGGCACTGCCAGGGATCCAGGGGCAGCCACAGCTTCTTTGAGTACTCTCTGTCACCTTCAGAGACAGGAATTTTTTCCTGATATCCCATCTAAACTTGTTCTCTTTCTGTTTGAAGCCATTCCTCTTGTCCTATCTCTCCATCCCTTATAAACATTCTCCTCCATTTCATTGCCTCCTTCAGGTCCTGCAAGGCCACACTGAGCTCAGCCCAAAGCTTCTCCTGTCCAGGCTGAACAATCCCAGCTGTGCCAGCCTTTCCTCCCAGCAGAGCTGCTCCATCCTCTGCTCATGCTGGAGCCTCCAGCATCTCCAGCTCCTTCCTGTGCTGGGAGCAGAGCTGGAGGCAGCTCTGCAGCTGGGGCCTCACCTGAGCAGGCAGAGGGATCCCTGGAAGGGTTTAAAAGCCATGTGGATGTGGCACTTGGGGACATGGATTAGGGATGGCCATGGCAGTGCTGGGCCATCTAAGTGGCCTTAGAGGGTTTTTCCAACCTCAGTCGTTCCATGATGGAAGGAGGAGATTTTGGACAGGAGGGTTGGCAGATCCTTCTCAGCCCATCACAGGGTCACACCCACAGCTTCCACAAAAACAAGGAATTGTTGCAGGAGCACCTGGACGTGCTCTGGAGTGGCTGACAAGGTGGGGATCAAAGGCTGCACTCCATCTTTTCCACCCTGAGTGATCCTGTGATTCACCCAGCAGGATGCAGCACCTGGAAGTGACATCTCCTCTCAAAACCTGACTCACCTCCCACCCTGCTCCTTCAGCTGGAGACCCCACTCTTGTCTTGCACAGATTGGAACATCCTTGCACAACTTTGAAGCCCCATTAATCCTCCCTTCAGAGTGTGTGTGTGTATGAATAATAGATCCTGCGTGCTAAAACTCTCAAAGCTCCTGCAGCAGCTGCTCGGCTCCCTTGGGCAAATATCCTGGAAAGGAGCTGCAGCAGCAGAGCAGATTTGCATGCTTGATGCATTGCTGGGTCTCACTTTCAGAGCAGACAATCTGTTGGCTCTCAGCTCCTTGCTCACCTGTTGCAGCCTGGACTGCAGCACAGTAGAAAGTGTGGAATTTTATTTTATTTTATTTTTTTTTATTATTTGTTTATACATGGAGAAATTTAAATTTCTCCCTCCCAAGAGTGCAATTTATATCTTGATTAATGTAAAAGTTTGGGGCTTTTATGCTGAGGGGTACAAGGGGATTTTTTTAAGGAGTGTGGGTATGAGTAAAGAGGAGAGGAAGGCGTGTGTGGAATCACTTTCATCCTGGAAAATCAGCGATGCTGGAGGCAAATGCTGTGCCTCAGTGGAGCAGAGACAATTTCAGGTAATTAATGTTCTTCCTTTACCAGCACTGGGAAAATCAGGGACTTTAGTGGGAGATTTATACAACTTTATGTCAAAGCTTAGAGCAGCTGTGGAGAGGGGCTGATTCATAAGGGAAGGTTCAGAATGTGCACACAGGAGCTCAGTCCTGAGTCAAGGATGCTGGGTTGGAACTGAGGAGGTTTAAGCCACTTTCTTCCATAGCTAGTGAGTTTTTCCAGCCATTTTTCTTATCCTGACTCAGGCATTCCCCTAAAAACCCCACATTTGGCAAATAGAGGCAGTAAATCCCTCAGACCCCCAAACAGTAGGGAAGAAAACCCCCACAAACACAAACCTTTCCTCGCTGACAGCAGTGCAAAAAGAGATTTTTAGCATCTCTGTGGACAGCTTGACCAGCCAAGAAAGTTTCATCGAGGAGTTTAGAAAGTAAGAACTGCCAAAAATCAAGCTGACATAAAACCTCATGGACATGAACCCTAATATCAAAAAGTCCCTATGAAGAGGCCTTGCTGTAGCATACAGATGAGGATTTGGATTGAAGATTAGCAAGATTTTGGTCACAAAAATCCTCTTTCAACCAGCCTGGCCCACCACAGCTCACTGTGGGAGTTTGCATCTGATTTAATTTCAGAACAGCCCACCCAGACACTCAGCTGCCAGTCCATGGTGAGGATTTGGCTCTGTTTAAGTATGGGATGGAGGCACCCTTGAACTCTTATCCCATGTGCAAAGTCTTTGGCCTTACAAAGTCCTTGGACCTACAAAGAATCGTCCAGAAACATCCTGCTAAAAGTGAAGAAAAAGGCAGAAAAAAATTAACATTGTGGTTTCTACACCTTCCCAGGTTCTAATACGATTTAATTCCCAGACCCTAATATAAAGAATTTAATTCCTGTCTTCCACTTTCTAATGTGTTGTCTGTCCTACAGTTGATTATGTGGGATTAGAGTGAGAAGATACTATCTTTATCCTTAACAAGAGGAGAAAAGGAAAATATTTACTTTTGTGGCTCATGTATCATTAGCTGGAAGACCTGTGAAGGTGCCTATTGATATTCAGAGGTGACTCCTCTACTCTTGGAGCAACCCTGAATGTGAGAAACCTCTTTGTGAGAAGCCTCTTCCTCCAGGTTGTAGCTCCACTCCCAAGCTGCCTGACCTTGGGGTTTGCATTTCTGTGAGTTAAATCAGTGTCACAGCCCTGGGAGGTGTGAGCGTGCCCTGACAGGAGCACAGAGACCCTTTCACTCCTGTATTTTCCTGCCTGAAGATCTCACTGCTTGTGAGAAGACTCAAGGAAAAATCCAACTCGGATTTTTCCCAGGCTGTTGGCTTTCTCAGCTCCAGCTCGGATCTTTCCCAGGCTAAAGAATTCCTGGGAATTCCTGCCCCAAAACACCAGGAATTCTGGCCCCAAAAACCTGGAAGTTTTGGCCTCAAAATCCTGGAATACCCAGCCCTAAACCCCGTGAATTTCAGCCCCAAAAATGTGAGAATTTCAGCCCCAAAATCTGGGAATTCCAGCCCCAAAACTCTGGGACTTCCAAGCTTTGAAGTCTTAGAATTCCAGCCCAAAAATCCCGGGAATTCCAGCCCCAAAATCCTTGGAATTTTATGGCTCAAACCCTTGGAATTCTGGCCTCAAAAACTGAGGATTCCAATCTTAGAACTCTCAAAATTTCAGCGTGAAAATCCTGGGAATTTTAGTCCCAAACCTTGGGAATTTCAGCCCCAAAACCCTGGGAATTTCAGCCCCAAAATCCTTGGAATTTTAAAACCACAACCCTGGGAATTCCTGCCCCAAAACCCCTGGAATTCTGGCCCCAAAACCCTGGAAGTTTTGGCCTCAAAATCCTGGAATACCCAGCCCTAAACCCCGGGAATTTCAGCCCCAAAAATGTGAGAATTTCAGCCCCAAAATCTGGAAATTCCAGCCCCAAATTCCTGGGAATTTTATGACCCAAACCCTTGGAATTCCAAGAGAAGGAAGAATGAATAACATAAATTAACAGCTGTTGTTAATCTCAAAGCCATGCGTGTGCTACGTGATGTTTTGCAGAAAGCAAGTTTTCAAAGAGGTGTCACCTTCTTAGCCCAATAAACCTTTTCTATTCCGTATTGCACGATCTATCCTATAGAAGTGAGGTAGTCTTTCAATAAACCATTTCTTCTGCCTTGCAGAAGCCGTGTGTGTGCTGCATTATTCACCTTTCCTAGTCTAACAGCGACAACTGCTCCCCTAAATTTGCACTCCCTTCCCTGGAGGAGGGAGGATTTGGCTCCTCAAGGGCACAGGAGATGGATTTGTACAGGGTGAAATCAGCAGGAGGATGAAGCAAAACACGAGGCAGAGACTCCTTCTCCCCTTTACCACCCGCAATTTGCAAAGCCATTGCTGGGGGCAGCCAACAAAGCCCAAACAAATCCCAAGTGCCTCCCAAACAAAAGGCTCATTTAATTTCGAATTGATTTGCACTGCCGGTACAAGACGCTTGATTTTGTACCGCTCAGCAGTAACACAAAAAGGAAAGGAGCATCTAACACTGATTAACATCTGAGTCATGGCTTGCTGGGTATGTCACACCAGCTGAATTCCACTGGCACAGGAGCTTCCCGGCAGCACTGAGCTCTCCTGGCGGAATCCACCAGCCCTCCTTCACTTGTGCATATGCTCAGCACATGGTCCCCAAGCTCTCAGGCTGCTTTTGCCATCTCTAAAAGGCACGCTGACTTTCCATCAATAAGATGCACGTTGCTGTTTGACAAGAACAATGTGCTCCAAGAACGGGCTCACAATAGCTCCTATCAATCAAGCGCTGGGTGGAAAATCAAAGATGACAATGAAACCTGCAGCATTAAATAACCCACGGTGCTGGGAATTAATCAGGAATCCTGGGTGCTTGGAAAACAAATCTGTTTTTAATAAATTGGATTTGAGCATCACTTAGAAGGCCTGGATTGCCAGCTGAGTGGAGGCTGGTTTGATTTGCACCGATAAACTCCAGGGGAGCTGGTGCCTCTCTGTATCCAAGCCATTGATGTCACCCTGAGCCTGCTGGGCTTGGTGACATTTCAGCAAAGTGCACACAATTCTTTTTCATACATACAGAATAGATTTCATCCAAAAAACCCAACCCAGGACTCTGATCCTTCTCTCAACAATCACCAAACAATCCAGGGGATAACAAGAACCTCTGAGCAGAATTTCAGTGACAGTTCACCCCTTGATGAAAGAGAATGAAGCGTGTGACATAAACTGGAGAGGGATTGGGGACAAGGCATGGAGGTTCAGGACACAGGGAATGGTTTTAAACTGAGGGATGGATGGGATCTTGGGAAGGAATTCCTGGCTGGGCTGGAATTCCCAGAGAAGCTGTGGCTGCCCCTGGATCCCTGGAAGTGCCCAAGGCCAGGCTTGGAGCACCCTGGGACAGTGGAAGGTGTCCCTGCCATGGCAGGGGTGGCACTAGGTGGGCTTTGAGGTCCCTTCCATTCCCAAACCATTCCATGATTCCATGGAATGGAATATAAACCTATATCTAAATCTAAATATCTAAAAATCAGTGGTGTCACTGATTGGAAGAAACTTGGCTGTGACATGAAAAGGGAGGGATAATCCTCTTCAGGAGCAGCACCAAAGGTAAATATCACCAATATTTTAAAGTGCTCACTACACCTACGATTAACTCACCCTAAGCAAGGGGAGAATGAGTTACCTCTGTTTTCATTGTTTTGCTTTTCCTTCCCACCTCAAAATTTCCAAAGTCCAAAAAGCAGAAAAGGTCCTTCCATTGTTATCCAACAGATTCTTCCACTCCTTTCCTCCACCCTTTCATCCCAAGAAAACCAGAGTATTTCAGAAAGTCCCTTGCTTACCAGACTATGGACTGAACTCCTCTCCCACATTCTTGGTAAAACAAAACACTCTTCAAGGTCAGGGAAACACTGAATGCAATTCCTGCATTTGGTTTTTGAAATTAACACCCAAAAGAAGAATTTCATCCACCAAGGACTAGTTTTTGATAGCACAAAATGTAGGAATTTAGCCTGGAATTTGGGTAACACTTGAGTTCCTTATCTATTTCACTGAGTGATGCCTCCTCTTAAGTGACTGAAAATGCAGAAGACAAGAGTACCTCAGAATTTTAATTATTTAATGGACAGAAATATGCAGGAAAAGAAGAAATTTATGAAGAGCAGAGTGAGCCTTCCCATTCTGTTCTATCCTGAGAATGGTGAGACGAAGCTGAGAGGTTACAAATTCAAAGTTAATGTAAAAAGATATTTAAAAGACTGCTTAATTAATCTGCAAATCTCACTGTCCCAAAATAATGCTGAGGTTTGGAGACTTGAAGGACTGAAAGCAAAAGTGTGGATGCTATTCTGTCAAATTCAAACAGGCAGCTGAAACAAATGAACTTTTTCAAAAGAGCTCAGAGCAGACAAAATGCTGCCAAGCTTCAAGGTCTAAAGCACATGCTGACTCTCAGAGTCAGGGACAATTTGGGGACAAATTCCTCCCAAGACAGAGCAGGGAAGAGCTGAGCCATGGGAGTCAAAAACAGCACCAGGAATTAGACAGCTACTATTGTGTCTTGTTTTTTTTTGGTTTGTTTTGTTTTTTTTTTTGGTTTTTTTTTTTTTTTTTGTTAGAGTTGGGATTAAAAGTTTGAGAGATGGTATTTTTTTGTTAGGACTTAGATGTTTATTAATTTTTATTTATGTTGCAGTGAGTTTTACAGCACTTTTAGTTAATAAGCTAAAAATGGGGACACTTTTTTTTTTTTACAAGGCCTTTCAAACTAAACTGCTCAATTAAGAATGGTTATTTAAATTATTTTTACTTTTAATTTAATAACTAAACACTTGTGGCTCGCAATGCTGAATTTTCTATTGAATTACAAAAGTATTACTTAGACTCATGAAGAAAAAGGTGAAGAAGAAAAATTTTTGCTTTAAAATTTTATTTTGCTTTTTATATATTGTTATATTTTAACACTTTAAATTTTAAGGTTTTTTTACTATGTGATATTATACACTTTTATTTAAACTACACACTAGTGATCTTAGTTTTATTACTCAATTTTGGAAGCCTTTTTTACAGCTCCAGGTCAATAGTTGTATTTTCTTGGGGGTCAGTGCTTGTTAGCACAGAAAGCCCAAACCTCTCAGTTTCCAGGGTTCCTGGAAACCTTCTGATCTGGATAAGAAACTCCTTCTTTGCCAGGATGAGCATCTCCAGCATCATTAGATGACAAAATTGAAAGATTATCTGAGTGGGTCTCATCTGTAACCAAATTCCCGTTGATTTCAGTGGGAACTATCACTCTAATCCACACAGGATTAGCAGACTTCAATAAAAGATTTAAAAGCACAAAGCTTGAGTGTTTTAATCCCACTGATCTCAGCTGGAGCTGGGAGCAGATCCAAGGAGAAAGTGCTGAACCCCTCACTCGTGTGGTTCCTTGTCCAGCCCAGCCAATCTCATCCATCTTGGACTCTTCCCTGCAATTAGGCTGATAATTAAGAAATAACAGCATAATATAAATGGAGAGCTGCTGGCTAGCACAGTTAACATCAGGGATAAATTGAGCAGTAATCTGCAAAGGATGTTATTGCCATTATAAAAATAAAGATCTGTCTCCCCAGCCAATCAATTCAGCAGATATATACCAACAATCAAATCGTTAAAAATGACTTCTATAAATTACCCAGCCCTCCATCTAATGGAGCCAGCAACATCTGTGAGACAATTTAGAGCTGACATAACCATACGTGGGGAGCTCTTTTTCATCCTGCTGCCTTTGCATTCTCTTCAGAGCTCTTGTTTAATGCACCCACGTGAAAACAGCCTGGATTTCACACCATGGCTTAGCAGAGTCATTTTGGCAGAAACACTCCAGAATATATGCATTTAATATGGGTGGAATAATTCAATTTCCTCAGTATTATTTCAGCTATGCTGTTACAATCTCCTTAATTCTTCATTAAACCCTCTGGGCTTGGGGGATGTTGCTGGGTTTTTATGATCTGCCATAGTTCTTTCAAATGATGTGGAAAGACACACAGAGGAGCAGTTCTGATCCTGTGGTTTTTAGTCAGATATAGTGGTGATTTCAGATAAATCCGAGTGATTTACCACCTTGCTTTGGCCAGGGGAGCCCAGCTAGGGGCTCTGAGAACCTGATCTAGTGGGATGCATCCCTGCCCACAGCAGGGGCTTGCAATGAGATGATTTTTAAGGTCCCCTTCCAACCCAAACCATCCTACGACTCTTTGGTCCTGTGGCTGCTGCCACTTGGGCTTAATCCCAGAAAGGAAAAAGGGATTTAAAGGTGGAATGTTCTTCCATTTGCAGCTCAGAACAGCCCAGTGTTCTCCAGCTGGAAGCCACCAAGTGGCACCACTGGAAGCCACCAAGTGTCACCTCTGTGCCTGCAGGTTCCTGCTGCATTTGAGCTATTGGGGAGTGGAGAAAAGAATAATGCAACATAGTTCTTTGTGTAATGGAGAAGCAACAAGAGAGCTTTTATTTAAAGAAACACTACACTTATATAGAGTAGATCGTGCAGTACAGAATAGAAAAGGCTCATTGGTCCAGGAAGGCAACACTCTTTAAAACATGCTTTTATGAAAACATCATGTCTCTCATGTCTCCAGCAGGTGTTTAATCATTGTTATCATTCCTTGGCCTTGACAGGTTCCTACCAGGGTGTGAGTTTTTGGAAGGGACAGGGTGAAATGAGTGATGGCCATGCTGGCTCCTGGACTGAGCCACGACTGAACCAAATGAAGAAAATCCTGTCTGGAGAGGGTAAAGATGTCATTGTTTTCAGTGTGGAGCAGTTTCATGGTCAGGACTCACGCCTCAGGCAATCCTGGGAGTTGCAGGAGAAGAGCTGGTGGGTTTTCCCAGCCCATGGAAAGTTTGGACACTGCTGTCCAAGAATCCCTCATCAGGAATTAAATCCCTACCTGGCTTCCCAAGGCCCTGCTTCTCCACAGCTGTCAAACCAGTGCTGGTTTTTAATGCAGACAGCAGAGGAGAGCTCATTTCTCTGCCTGGGCACTCCTTGTGATAATCCAGGGTCTGTAAATTAAATTTGGGCTGCAATTTAAGCACACAGGGATTTGGCAAGACCCAGAGCTGCCAGCAAGCAGACGTTGCCACGATCAGCTCAGTGCAGAGCAGACATGGAATGGGAATAAAGCTGGGAACAGTTGGGTCTAAAATCTCATCTGTGTGCAAATGTGGCTGTTCCTAATGTTTCAAATAGGACGTGCACAAGTGGGACCTGCTCCTGCTGAAGCTTTGTGACTCTGGTGTTGGTTTAAATTCATTTTGCATGAACCTCACTTTCAAATCTTAAAATTAGCTCCAACTTCCCTGGCTCCCTCTTGTCTGCTCTATGGACTTTTTCTTCTCCCTTTCATACTTTAATTCCCCTTTCAAAAACACTCTCCCCTCCACAGAAGACACTCTTCAAGATTCTTCTGTGATTCCAGTTATTGCGCCATCTCTTTTCACTTCTTTTATCCATGTATCTCTTACACTCCTTTTTTCCTCTCTCCATTCACCTGCTTCCACCCAGCATCATCTGTCTCCATGGAAACCACTTTGCAACGATTCCTACCTGAGCAAGTGACCAAACCTTGCTTTATTTTTAACCCTCATTGTGATCTTTCTCTTTGAGTTCTTGCTTTCTCTTAACTTCCATGGTTTGGTGGCACTGACATCTCTGTGGATATTCCCTGAGTATTTCTCTCTCTGCAGCCATCCCCTTCTTCCTCCCATTTTTCTCTGTATTTTGGAATCCTCTGGGGTTTTTACCCATCGAGCAGTAGTTTCAATCCCAGGCAGGTCTGAAACTTTCCTGTTCATCAATGGCTTGAAGGGATCTGCCCCTGTTCTCCAGTCCATCTCTCCTCATTTGCACCTTCCCCCACCTTCCCGAGGTCTCAATTTGCATATTCTTTCATCTGGGGAGCACAGATTAGGTGACATTAATCTGCTCTGTCTGACCTCATTTCATATTCGGGATCTTATTTATCCCATCATTCATTTTCACCTTCCACTCATCTGCAGTTGTTTACAGCTTGATCTGAATTTCCACTGGGGCACTCCAGGAGCTGCAGAATTCAACTCCAGCTTCCCAAAGGAGTCACTTCCCTCTAAACTCCCTCTATTACCTCTGTTAACTAAACACACTTAATAACACCATTCTTCTTCTTGCCTTCTGGCTGATGAAACCAAAGATCATGTTTGACTTCTCTTTTCTCCCCTTTCCTACTGAATACTGTGAAAATCCACCCCTCCCTTATTTGTCCTGACAGCTAAATTACCTTCCCACCTTTCCTAAATCAATATGCCACCGTCTATCTCTGCTTCATCAATCCCTAAAATGTTGCTCCTGTGGCACTGATGACAAGGCAGTGCTACTCCAGGGGCCAAGTACCTTGAGATACACAACTGATGCTGAGCGACTCCTGAGCCCTGGAACAGGTTTTCCAGGGAAGCTGGGGCTGCCTGGATCCCTGGAAGTGTCCAAGTCTGGGCTGGATGGGGCTTGGAGCAATTTGGGTCAGTGGGAGGTGTCCCTGCCCATAGCAGGGGTGGCATCTTGAATGTCCCTTCCAACCCAAACCATTCTGAGATTCTATGATTAATAACTAATAAACATCCCAATCTATCTCCCATTTTTACCAGACATGTTGAGATGCCTCCACTTGCTTTTTGTGCCTCCTAAGGAGGGGAAAATTCACAGAGCAGGTTGATAAATGCTTAATTTTCTTCTGAATTGCTTGGTATCCTCAGCCAGGGAAAACCCATCCTGTAGTGGACTGATTTCATGGCAAGGTGCATCTATTTTGGGCAAGGTCCATCTCTTTTGTGCCAAACTCTGCACCTTATTTTGTGACTGGGACAAATAGCAGCAATAATTCCAAATATCAACTGGCAGAGAGCTCTTGCTCCTACACAGCCTCAGCCCCGACAGTCACTCATCCCTGAGCATGGGAGATGTTCCCATCCTTCATTCCACCTGCTCTGTGTCATTCCCAGGAATTTGCTGCTTCCACCAGCAGGAAATTGAAGCAATGATGATGTAACCACAGCAATCTGCCTTGGGGACCATTTGGACCTTGTTGGAACCCAGAGCCCTGAGAGTTTTGAGCTTTCTGTGCTTTCTGGCACTGATCCTCAGGAGAACACTGCTTTGGACCTGAGGCCTTGGAGAAACTTCCAAATTTGAGTGATGGAGTTAAAATCACGGGTGTGTAGTTGAATAAAAGTGTGTGATTTCATGGTGAAGGGTTTTGAACTTGGGGTTTTTATAACATAGCAATTAGTATGGGACAAAATGAAGGTTTTTAAGTAGTGTCTCTTTTTGGTGTCCTTCCTCCTTCTTCTTCATGGTTTCAGGCAGTTTCTGGTTGGACAGTTAATACTACACTAAGGGTCACAAGAATTTGGTTATTAGGTCAAAAGTATAAATAATATAGGTGTTAATTCTCTATTGGACTGTTTAGCTTTAAGACACCTTGTAGCTAACTAAATTTCTCTCCATTTTGCTCGCTTCCAGCTGGTGGGTAGAAGTGTTGCTGATAAGATTTAATAAACAACCAAGCCCAAACACAAAAAAATTAGTCTCTGTGTCTTTTAATCCTAACTCTAAGTAAAACCCAAAAAAACCTCCAAACAAACCACAAATTAAGTGGTGCAAAACACCCACCCTGTTACAGTCTGGTATAATGTGGAGATGCAGATCCCTCACAAGGAATTTTTGTTGATCCCACAACTATTCTGAGCCTGGTCTAACTGGAGATGTGTCTGTGTGCAAAGCTGAGCACTCCAGGGTGGGATGAAGCCCTTTCTGTCATAACTTGTGTTAAAGCCCTGTGCACCCAGGCTGATGTGATCCAGAGTGTGTTACCCTCATGTTACATGCTGGGAAAATGTGCAATATGTCAGAGCACTTAGGCAAGGCAGTGATATAAATAAAATAAAACTCAGCTGTCCTCTTAGCATCTATTTCATTTTTCCATTTGCAGTCACAACTGGGGAATAACTAATTCAAGTCAGAACATCCCCAGCATGGATTTAGCACTGCTGCTAAATTCTGTGTTGTGCTACCACCACTTTGAAACCTAGAACGTTTTCCTTCCCATGGAACCTTTTCCTTCCCATAGAACCTTTTCCTTCCCACGGAACCTTTTCCTTCCCATGGAACCTTTTTTTCCTTCCTATGTAACCATTTCCTTCCCACAGAACCTTTTCCTTCCCATAGCACCTTTTCCTTCCCACAGAACCTTTTCCTTCCCACAGAACCTTTTCCTTCCCATAGCACCTTTTCCTTCCCACAGAACCTTTTCCTTCCCATGGAACCTTTTCCTTCCCACAGAACCTTTTCCTTCCCATGGAACCTTTTTCTTCCCATAGAACCTTTTCCTTCCCATGGAACCTTTTCCTTCCCATAGAACCTTTTCCTTCCCATGGAACCTTTTCCTTCCCTAGAACCTTTTCCTTCCCATTGAACCTTGTCCTTTCCATGTAACCTTTTCCTTCCCTAGAACCTTGTCCTTCCCACAGAACCTCTTCCTTCCCTAGAACCTTTTCCTTCCCATGGAACCTTTTCCAGCTCCCACAAAACCTTTTCCTTTCCATAGAACCTTCTCCTTCCCATAGAACCTTTTCCAGCTCCACTTTATCCTTCCCAAGACCAGGAATCCAGTGTTACACACACTGCTCATGGCACACACAAAACCCAAGGAAATATTGACAAAATCAGAGCTGTGTTGACCTTCTGTGGCTGCCCAAGGATATGAAGGAGAGGGAATGGTGATAAATTGATCAAAGAAAAAATAGTTGGAAAACACAGTCAAGGTTTGATGGTCCCCAGTTCACTAAGGATCATGAAAAATCATAAAGCAGCAGCTGAGCATCCCAAAATTTGACTCCTAGGGAGGAATCAGTTGTCCTGATTAAGGACATTGCCTTGCCAGGCCCCATACAGACATTTGGGGTAAATTAGGATGTCTCTGGTGATATTGCAGAAGGCAGGAAAACCTTCAGCACCTGGTCATTCATTTGCCAAATGTTCAGGGATTAGCAGAGGTTAAACAGACTCCATAAATGTCAGATGTCGACAGCACCACTTTCAGCAATAATAAACTTGAAGCAGAAGAAAGTTCCCTTAAAATATCAACCTTTCACTCAGCAGGGCTCATTCCAGGCTTTAAAAGATGCTGCACATTACTGGCCCATAAATAATGGTAATGAAAAGGTCAAGTAACCTGTTAGGAAAATCTCACTGCTCGGTGAATGAGCTTGGAAAATCACAGCTGGTGTGAAAATCCAGTGTTACAGCCCTGGTTCTTTTGTGTCCAGCCTGTTGTAATTCACAGAGCTAAACCCTGTCCTTGCTCTGAAATGAAGTTGCAGTGACTGCACCATGTGTCAGAGTTGGCTCAGGCTGCACTTTTAACCCATTTTTCCTGATCAGCTTAGCAATGTCTTTCAGAAGAAAGTTTTGCTATTTAAAATACCTTTTTCTTTCATGGGAAAATTAAAAAAAAAAAATTAAAAAGTATTTTATCTGGAGGCAAAAAAACCCAACAAAAACAAACCAAAAAACAGCCAAGAAAGGATAAAAGAAAAGAAATGTTGTAAGGAGGGTGCAGCACATGCAAGGTCAGGCTCTGCTTCCAGGGAACAGGGACAGGAGGAGAGGGAGTGACCTCAGGCTGGGCCAGGGGAGCCTCAGGGTGGATTTTGGGAAAATTCCTTCCCCAAAGGGGTTGTCCAGCCCTGGCACAGCTGCCCAGGAGACTCATCCTCCCTAAAAGAGTTAAAAAAATGTGTGGATGTGGCATTTGGGGACATGATTTAATGGTGACCATGGTGTTGGGCTGACAGTTGACTTCAATGATCTTTTCCAACCTTAACAATTCTATGAATAAAAATACATTACTCAATACAGATGACCCAATATGTATTTCCCAATGCTGCCATCTCTTTTTTTTTCTCCCCTCCTTTTTTCCCTGTTGTTTCCAAACACTGGGAAAACAAGAAGCCACTCAGAATTTACAGCAGGTTTTTTATTTTCCCCCTGTCAGATTGCAATAAAGATTAGGTAGGTCAGCACTGTGCTGCTCAAAAGTTTATTTACTTCCCACTGTGATTTCTCCTTGAAAGAGTAAGGGCAGGGTAACCTTTGGATCTTCAAAAGCTCTGTCACTGCTGTGATTACTCCAAGAGAAATTTGTGTATTATTGGGCTGGCAGAGATTCCTGTTCACAGCTCAGGTGAGCTGAGAGGAGCCACAGCTCCTTGGATGTTTCTATCCTGCATCTCATTAATTAATCTGCTCCAGCCAGCTCCTCCTGATCCATTGTAAACTCCCTGCTCGTGCAGCCTTATCGACCTGACCCTGGGGAAAATCAATTCTTGTAATCTATCTTATTACATTTAAATATATGTACAGAACTTGATACAGTACAGCAGCAGCGGGGCTTGGGAGAGGCAGGGGAGGAAATAAAAAGTCTGGGAAGGGGGGTGAGGAAAAGCCCTGCAGATCTGCCCCAATTTAGGGTTTTTTCCAAGTTCAGGCCAATATAAACTGAGAACAAGGACTTAGGGAAAGGGGTGACATTGATCTCAGAGCAGGGCAAGCACAAGCTGGGACATAAATTCCCAGAAATCCATGGTCATGTTCCCAAGGCTGCCAGAGTGTTTGGACAATGCACCCAGGGACAGGGTGGGATTGTTGGGGTGTCTGTGCTGATCCCCTCTAACTCAGTGTATTCCATGACTCCATAAAACCCCCTCAGAGTCCATGCTTTTAACTCTGGATTTCCTTGCTATTTTAGTCAAAATAGGTCTTTAAAAGCAAACCTGATTTTATTCATCAGTCCAATAAAAACTGCATCATTATCCTTCTTTTGTTGTTATTAAATCTGTTTTCATATTGAAGCAGAACTCAATAGATAAGGTGACCTGGATTTCCTCAGAGGTTGTTGGCCACAGCTGTGGCTGCCCCTGGATCCCTGGGATTTTCCAAGACCAGCTTGGACAGGGTTTGGAGCAACCTGGGACAGTGGAAGGTGTCCCTGCCCATGGCAGGGGTGGCATTGGATGAGCTTTCAGGTCCCTTCCCACTCAAACCATTCCATCATTCTGTGATTAGGCTGACAAAAAAAAAAAAAAAAAAAAAAAAAAAAAAAAAAAAAAAAAAAAAAAAAAAAGATCTGGGGATGTAAAGAATTCACTTTGACCCCTGGGAAAACCATGGTGGGATTCTTCTTGTAACATTCTTGGGGACAAAAAGGAAAATCAACAATCATGAAGGGTTAGCAGGGATTTGCCAAGCATAAATCATCCCTGACCAGTTTAACCAGGCTCCTCATGGTGATGTTTTGTGGGAGGACTGCAGAGAGTGGATACTGAAGCAGAAAAGTGGAAATAAGGACAAATTTTGATATGAGACTGGCCAGGCATTGGAAGAAGTTTCCCAGTGAAGTTTGGTCACTGCTGTCCAGGACAAAAGGATGATGTGTGAAAGTAGGAATTACATCCAAAAGGGAAATGATTGATTCTATTTTCCTTATTTTGACTTCCAGTAAGTGAGAAGCAGAACAGACCCATCAAGGAATCAGAAGTTGATGTGCAGACACCACAAAAACCCTCCAAAGACAGAGGGTGGGTACATTGAGGCTGATTTGTTGAACAGATGGAGCTGTTGGTGTGAGCTGATTTTTTGTTAAAAAGAAGTGAATACTTTTAAAAGTGGCCAATGAAAACCCTGGGGATTATCCATCTAAGAAAAGGCAGCACAGAGTGCTGCTGTCTGGTGTATCCCATTTTTCCTACGTGTTGATTTGAGATGAAAAATGGGTTTGGTGAATCCAGAAAAGCCTTGCTGTGACCCAGAACCATCCAGGGATGGATAAAAATGGGTGCAAGTGCATCAAAAATAATGAGAAAACGCCATTTTCTGCACAGCTTTATTCTTTTTTGCCCCTCTCCTTTGTTTTTTCTCCCTGAGCAGACTTCAGAGAGCAGGGGCAGGAGGATGTAAAGCCTTGCTCTGGCTGCCTTCCCTGTGACAACAGAGGCAATGACAAATCTGAGATGCTGCCAGCCTCCTTCAAGGGCTGGATTGATGTCCCTGCCTGTGCTCAGACCCAGCTGGGAGCAGGGGAATTAGGCCTTGTCTTTCAATTACTGCTGTTTTGCTCAGGGCCTCACATTGAAGCCTCCCAGTGGAGAAGTCCCACTCACTGCTTATAATCTCTGGATTGTATTTGAAAATAAAGCTTTTAATTAAAACTGGCGTTTCTCAGCTTCCCACTGGCAGCCAACATCTGCCTGAGAAGGGATATCTTTTGTGACACTGCTGCTGCAGAAGGCCAGTGTTAAAGAGAGTAAATAATTCTCCTGCCAGCAGATGGGATGAGCCCCTGCACACTCAGGGCTATGAAAGACCCCTCAGCATTTCCCAGCAGCCAAGGGGTTAATCCAGTGACCTGGCTGGATTCCAGCTCCAGTGATCTCTGTCTCAAATCCCCCACCCTGCAGCTCCAGAGTGATATAATCCCCTGCCCCTGCTCTGTCATTATGGAATCAGAGAGTCAGGGAATATCCAGAGCTGCAAGGGATCCACGAGGTTCATCCAGCCCAGCTCCTGCACACACCCCCCAAAATCCCACCCTGTGCATCCCTGGGAGCTCTGTCCAGCCCCTCCTGGAGCAGCCTTGGGAATGTGCCCATTCCCTGGGGAGCTTTTCAGTGCCCAGCACCCTCTGGGGAAGAGCCTTTCCCCAAAATCCAGCCTGACTCAGTTCCACAGGAGCTGCTCAGAGTTAACACACCTTGGCTGGCTCATGCACAGCAGCCTTTCCTGGGTGGGCTCTTCCCCAAAATCATCTTTTCCCAACTCCAGGATGCTGAAGACAAACCTTGTGTAAAATGTCACCCCCAAAGCAATATTTTGGCAGAGTTTGCAGCCCTTACAGAGAGGATTTCAAACTCTGCAACCTCAGTAATGCCACAACACTCCCTGCATTATCTCAATTAACACCCAAGGATGAAGAGAGTCTTAATTTTGGCAAAGTCCTTTAAGGGCTTGGACTGCACAACGACACAATCCTCTTCTGACATCTTTTAAATGTGAATATTTTTGTGTTCAAAGTGAGGATCTTGACATGGAAGTTAATTTTATTATGCCTCTCCTGAGGGCAAGGGTTTTTTCCTCTGCTCACAGTTGTGTATTCTGATGTGGGGTAATCATCTCTCCTCCTCCTCCCTGCACTTCAGGCACTTTGTGCACCAAATCTGTCATGTTCAGCATAATCCTGGTGCAGGAGAATGGGGAGAGGGCAGATGGAAATGACTTCTAGACAATGTCTCTGATAGTCACATTGGAGATCTGTGCTCTGACTTTTAAAGTTTCACAATATTCTAGAATTCCACCAACCAAAAAAAAAAAAAAAGAAAGAAAAAAAAAAGAAAGAAAGAAAGAAAGAAACCCCAAACCCAGGTGGGAAATGGTGATGATACAACACCAGACAATAAAAATCAACATCAATTATCTTCCAGAACTGGCAACCCTGGAGTCATGAAAGTCAAGGAAAAACAATAAATAGAAAACAAATGTGGCCTCAGGAGTTTGTTCATAAATTTCCATGGCAATAATGCTGCATGTTCCCAAACCTGGAATAGCCTCAAATCAGATATTAAAGCTCAGAATCATCTCTCTGCAAATGCACCATTGCTGTAAATACTTTATGTTTTTAGCAGGTTTTCCCCCTTCCATCATTAAACATTTAACAGTTCTAATTCAACATTGGGTTGTTTTGGCTGAGCTGTTTGGGCCATGGACTGAACTGTGCAGAGGAGAGGAAATTGTTTATGAGTCACACACTGAGGAAAGATATTTTGTGTTCCCATCTCCAATCCCTGTTATCACATAACCTCTTATAT
Organism: Cichladusa arquata; assembly: GCA_026413545.1. Classification (NCBI taxonomy): domain Eukaryota; kingdom Metazoa; phylum Chordata; class Aves; order Passeriformes; family Muscicapidae; genus Cichladusa; species Cichladusa arquata. Next base: position 1,749,220 of record JAOTQP010000870.1, read on the forward strand.
CAAGGTTGTGGCTGTTCCTGGATCCCTGGAAGTGTCCAAGGCCAGGCTGGACAGGATTTGGAGCAGTCTGGGACAGTGGAAGGTGTCCCTGCCATGACAAGGGTTTGGAATGGGATGATCTTGAAGGTCCCTTCAACCCAAACTATTCCAAGAATCTGTGATTTAACTTTTTTTAACTTTTCCATCTCTTCTGCTGACTGGCTACATTTGCAAGAAAAAAAAAAAAAAAAAAAAAAAATCTGGTTTGGGCACTTCCCAAAAGGAATTAAGTCAGAGAAAGAAGAATTACATTCTTTTGAAATGGTCTTTTGAAAAATCTCACCCTTAAAGCATTTTAGGCCCTGGAACAACAAATGTGCCACATTTCCCTGTGGGATGTGAGGCTTCAGGCCTTGGCTGCCTTTCAGGGAGGGTCATTTAATTAATCCAGCCCCGTTCTGCTGCTGTCAGGGTGTTCTGCCTCCAGAGCAGGACCCTGCTCTGTGCATGTGCTGGACAGCCATTAAAAGATAAGAACTGCAATCTAAATTTGTATAAAGATCTGAATAGACAGGGCCCAAGTTGCATGAAAAAAAGAAAAGCTCAATCAGCATTTGTACTGAAAAAAAGAAGCAGCCACGGGGTCTGAATCTTTGCACAGGCTCGGTCAGCTGTGGCACTTCTGCAAGTTCCCTGATTGACTGGCAGTGAAAATCAGAGCTGAGGACTGGCCTGAACCTGCTTTGTGAGGTGGAAAATGAATGTTGGAGTAAAACTTGTCAAATACTTTGGTTACAAGGGAGTAGGAACAAATCACTCTTACATTTCTTCCTATTTGCAGGTAGAAAATCTCTGCAAAACTCCTTGCAGGAAAAATGCCCTTACAAGACGAGACTGGGAAATTAACAGAGACCTGAAACAGATCTTGGGTCTTCATCAAAATTTACATTTTATATTTTAAAATTGAATCTCCAGATCCAAACCTGCCAGTGGTTCAGAGTCTGGGCTGAAGCTGCAGTCTGGTGAATGGGATTTTGGACATCACTTGCAGAAGTCTGTGAACTGATCCAACACCAAAAGGTCGCAGGACAGCTCTGAACTTGCTGAGCTGGGTGTCCCTGTGACCTCAAATGTCCCCTGAGCTCAGCTCTGGGGACACTGCCCAGTAAAAACCAGCCCTGGGTGGGAGCAGGAGGATGGACACAGCCCTGGGGACACCCAGGAGTGAGGAGAAGAAACCCCCCCATGGACAGGGAAGGGATCAGGGTGGTGACAGAGTTTGGGAGGAGAACAAGGTGTTCTGCATCTCTGTTATCTTAGGGCTGAGATCTCAGGAAGCTCTGTCCCTTTTCCCTTGGAGAACAATTCCCAGCTCTGATTTGGATTTTGCCAGGTACAGATCAAGGGTATCTCAGAGCATCTGTCTGAATCAGAAATATCAGATCCTCATCTTGCTGAGCAGAATTTTCTATTATAGGCAGCAGTGTTATTAAGAAAATGTTCACCTCCTGATATTCCCAAGGGAATTAAACACCTCTCTCACCTCTCTCACATCTCAGCAGCCCTGCAGGCTGAATAGATGCAGGAATTTTACTGCCCTTGGGAACAATCTTTCCCTGAGAACAAAACCCAACAAACTGTAATTTGGCAGCCAATGTCATCTCCAGCATAATCAAGTATTGACTTAATTAGAAACCCTTTTAAGTGATGCATTGGGAGAAAACCACTTTTTTTTTTCAAAGTATTCCTCATTTGTAATTATTATTTCACTTGTGAATCTTCCACACTCCATTGAAAATGCCATATGGAAAACAAATTAGTTTGCTACAGTGACTAATGTTTATTGCCTCTGCTGCTCTGAAGTTTTGGGCCAAGTTTTTAAACCATCAGTGCTTTCTCTGGCAAAAGTGCTGGAGAAATTGGTGTGGATGAGCAAAGTGTGGAGAGGAGTAGGAGCAAGACTCCAGGGAACAGCAGCATGTCCCACCTGGGCACTGAGAGTAATCCAGGAATTTCAGAGCAGTTCTTTATTTCAGCAGCTGCCTGGAAACGTTGGATGTGCTAAACAGGAGAGACCTGAAATGCTGCTGCTTTCTCTGAGAGAGGGATGCTATTCCTGGGCTGCTGGTTTTGGGAAGGTTATTCTGAGCTGCAGGGCTGTGCAAGGCATTTGCACCTTTCTTTAGCTGAGTCTCTCCACTTGGAATAATACAATAAATATAATTAATATAATAGATATTTAATATAATAATTATATAGTAATATATAATGTAATGTAATACAATATAATATAACACAATATAATATAATATATAGGATATGATATGATAGGGTGGAATAGAATAGAATAGAATAGAATAGGACAGAATAGAATAAATAGAATAGAATAGAATAGAATAGAATAGAATAGAATAGAATGGTATCATATATCATATCATATCAATCATATCATATCATATGCATTCTGCTTGTACTGCACCTGTCATTCCAGGCTTGAGCATCTCTGTTTCTTCCCATGGAGTCAGAAAGGACCGTCTGGATCTGAGCAAGCAAGGCCAAACATTCCCAAAAACACATGTCCATGGAACACTCCTGTGTTTATTATTTAAAAAAAAAAAAAAAATCTGACAAATGACAACTTTTACATGACCTGAAACAAATTAATACTGTAATGACTACAATAAAAACTTTACAACCCCATTTACCATCCCCTACCATAATTCCTATAAAATAGAACATTATTGTAATAAACTTTAAAAAATATTTTTTTACAATTCCCTTAACAAAACAAAACAAATTTACATTCACAGTACCAACAATTAACCACTCTAAGCCAACACAAAAATATCAGTGAGAATTTCTTCCCCAAGACATGAAAAACTCACCTATTTATCAGTACAATTAAATGAGAGTTTTTTGACTCCTGTGCTCTGGGAATTTAATGGAATTCTGATCAAAGTTTCCATGGCACAGTCCTGCATGAGCAAGCTCTGTTCCTGATGGCCATCTGGAATTCCCACTGGAGAGGTGGCATCTGGAGGATGCCAATGGGATGTGTGCTAATAAAAAATGTGGATTGGGAATGGGGATCAAGGGAAACAACTTTGCCACCCAAAAGCAGGAGCACAAAGTCTTGGAGAGTGTGGGAGCTGCTCAGGACTAAGGACTCCAGGGTTTGGACTGTTTGTATCATCATTAGGTATTATTTATTACTAATAATATATTAATCACTGCTTGGAGGACAGGACAGTTGGCAGCAGTGACTCTATTAGCCAAAATTATGAGTGTTTCAAAACACCATCTGTTGCTGGTTACCTCGAAGGCACGAAAATAGAAACCCAATTTACATACTGGACTCTGCTGAGGACACACTGCTGGGCACAGGCTCTGTGATTGAGAAGGAAATTGCCTCTTGCTGTTCCCATTTGTGTCTGTCTGGACCTCCTGCCTCCCTCTTCCAATGGATTCCGATGCTCCTGTCAGCTTCTGCACATCTCTGCAGTGTGGAACCATTTATTTACCAACCCCAAATAGAAATACAGGACAAAAATCTTCCCAGTTATCACAGATCAACAAATCATCTGGATGGAAAAGCACTCTGCTGCTGTTACCTCAGAAATCTTTGGAATAAAAGGGAATATACAAATTTAAGCTTCCCATTCAGGACTAAACCCCTGCATTAAAAACATACAGGACACAACACACGTCCTTTAACAGGAAACCCTGTTAATGTGGCAAAGTAAAGCACTTGAAAATTAGGGAATGCCAGATTGATTGTTGCCATGGAGAAGTCCTTGAGAGCATTAATCACTGCCTGGAGAGCTGGGATTGGAGAGTGTGCAGAAAAGAAAAGTGTGGGGCCAGGGTGTGGAAACAAGCCCTGCCATGGCTGCTGAGCAGACCCACCCTGTTATCCCAGCATGGAAGGGATGTGTCCTGCAGGAGGAACCTCTGGTTTAACATTCCCCCTGCACAGACACTGCAAGGGATCAGCAAAGGGTCCCCTGTAGGGTCAGACACCTTGTGGAGCACAGCACGGAGCTGGGAATAATCGTGGAGCAGGGATGGGATGGGCATGGCCATCACACCAGGTGTTCAGGATGCTCCACATCTGCTCAGAGTGGAAACCCTGAGGAACTCTCAGCTCTGCCAGGGGCTGTGTGACCCCCAGCCAGACATTGTCCTGCACTGTGCCTCGCTTTTTGTGCCTGTAAAATTGGGATAAAAGTGCTTCACTTTCCGAATGCTGTTGTGGGCAAAATGTTATTCAATACCAATTATCGATTTATACATTATATATTATGCATTATGTGTTATATGGGTGCATTTCTCAATGTAAATTAAAGCTTTTTGGAACTATAACCCTAGAAATACAGAATAGTTCGGGTTGGAAGGGAACTTAAAGCACTTTTAAGTCCAACCCCCTGCCATAGGTAGGGACACATTCCAGTATCCCAGGCTGCTCCAAATCCTGTCCAGCCTGGCCTTGGACACTCCAGGGATCCAGGAACAGCCACAACCTTGATATAAGAGGTTGTGTGAGAACAAGAATTGGAGATGGAAACACAAAATATCCTTCCTCAATGTGTGACTCATGACCAATTTCCTCTCATTTGCACAGTTCAGCCCAAATATCTACACCAAAACAGCCCAAAAATAATTTAGAACTGTTAAATGTTTAATGATGGAAGGGGGAAAAGCTGCTAAAACCATAATGTATTTACAGGGTAATGTCAGTTGTGTCAGACAGAGGTGGTGCATTAGCAGAGATGATTCTGAGCCCCAGACCTGGACACAACACCAGGTGGGGGTCACAAAACTGCATTTTGGGTGTTGTCTTTGTTTCCTCTCCCTGCTTTGTCACTTCTTCCCCATTCCAGCTGATTAAAAAAGATCCATCTCTTTCACTGCCCTCTGATGTGAGCATTGGCTGCCCTTTACTCCCACTCAGGTTTAATATTCCCAAATTTTATTAACCAGTTATTTACAAACTGCCAAATCAAACAGATTAGCAAGCAAGACTGAAAACAAGACAAAAGATCCTGTGTTAGTGTCTGACTGAGTAAATAATCTGCTTGGGTCATGCATAATTAATCAGTTTGCTGTTTCACCATTCCTGATCATCCTGGCAAATAACACACAACTCTGGGTTTTACTTGGATTGCCTCAGTTGCACACACAAGCAGTTGAGTGCATGATTTCTTCCAGAAAGGAAAAGAGCAAATTTCACAGAACAATCCTCTGGAGAAGCTGGCGACCTCCCCACACAAACCTGAGAGCACTGGGCTGTGTGAGTGGAACATTAGAGAGAAAAACCTTCCCCAATAAAGGATCAAACATCTGCAGAAACATGGCACCATCCAGCCTCCCCCAGTATGTGGCCACAACAGCTGCTACAGACAGAAATATTCATTTTAGGTTGGTTTATTGTATCTTAATAGGAATCTGATTAAGAAAATAATTTAGGAATATGTTGAGTTTTAATCTGTTAGATCTGCTGAGGTACCAGCAAAGGCAAAAGGTCCTTGTCAAAGTTGTGCCAAAGGAAAGGACAACCAAAGCTCTTTTCCACTTTGATTCCCACAATCCTTTTTTATGCTGTTTTCCCATTTCAGGCTCATCATGGAAAGGCCACTGCTCCCTCCCTGTTAGGGTGAGGCAAACTCAGCCATGGAGCAGGGATTTCATCCAGCTCACAATGAAAGCTCCACTGGGCAAAAACTGGAGTGCCAGGATGCTTTGAGGCATCTGAGGCTCAGCCAGCTCCCATTTCTGGGAATCACAGAATTTCCCAGGATGGTTTGGGTTGAAGGGACCTTACAGCCCATCCAGTGCCACTCCTGCCATGTGCAGGGACACTTCCACTGTCCCAGGCTGCTCTAAACCCTGTCCAGCCTGGCCTTGGACACTTCCACAGATCCAGGGGCAGCCACAGCTTCTCTGGGTACCCTGTGCCAGTGTCATCACCTTCACAGTAAAGAATTTCTTCCTAAAATCACATCTTCAGCAGACTGAGGTGTCTGAGACCACCAGTAAGACAGCACAGTTCCCCACATTCCCCCTGCTGTTCCCACAATGTCCCCAACCCAATCTGAGCAGACACCTGAGTTTTCAGAGCAGTGCAAGAATCTGTTCCTCATCCTGATCTTCCACGTGCCCACAAGATGCAGAATAATTGATGATTTTGACAGGGACAGGATTTCTAACATGGACAGGATTTCTAACACCAGTGGAGAACCCATCAGTAAATCCACTTTGCCCTCCTGCCACGAGGTTTCCAATTCCTGAAGGAGAGCTGGCTCCAGGCACCCAGGGTGGACACAGAGGATTTACTTTTCCTTCAGCTTTGTCCCAAATCCTTACAGATTTGTCCCATAAAATTGATTTCTCCTCCTTTAACACCCATCCTCTGTTACACTTCCTTCTGTGAGGTTGAAAAGCTCCAATATTTTCTCCTTGTGGAAGTGTTTCAGCTGTGTAATCAAATAACCCATCAGTCATCTTTCAGTCAAGGCAGAAGCACTGAACTCCCTGACTCACTGTCAAGCTTTATTTCAACCACTGAGCTGTTTCCTGGGCTCATATCCACAGAGCATCAACCTCTGGGATGCATTTTTGGGGCAGAATGTCATCACTGGTGTCCCTCATGCTGCATTCAGAGGGAAATCCACCTCCTTCAATTAGTCACCGTTCTGCTGAATTGTTTAATCTCCTCTTTAATTATCATGGCACTTTAACAACAGAGCTGTCAGCCTGTTGGAAAATTTACTATTGGAAAAGCAAACAGTGCCAGTGGAGTAACCTGGATGGCAAACAGAGACTTTTCCCTGCTGATTCCCACAGACTGGGTCTTGTTTAAAGCTCCTATAATGAGCTGAAGGAAATACAGGCACATTTCAATTAAAGAACCACCATCTCCCTGGGGAAAGCTCTCCAAGAAAATTGTGTAAAGAAACAATCTGACTGCTCTCCATTTTGGGTTTGGATACACAGAATTAAGGTCTCTTGAAGAATAAAATATTTCTGGCATTAGACAATGTGGAGCAAAGTGGTGTTGATCCATTTTCCTCTAATATACTTTAGGCCACTGGATTTAACCAAGGGTTTCACTTTCCCCCAAAGATCAACCCTAAGATTGAGGCTTGAATTTCCCTGTAGAAATGGAGGGGTTTCAATGAATGAATATCCAGGGCTGCTAAGAATTGCTTTTTCTTTTGAACACTAAACCAGCATAACCTCTGAAGAATTTTACATTAATTCTACTCCATTTTTAAGCTGTATCCTACACAATTTTGAAGTTGCATCCTACAGCATTTTAAAGTTTCCTACTTAGTTTACAAGCTGCTGTTTCATACATTGTTGGATATGTTGGACAGCCTAAACAAGCTGCATTATAAAAAAAGTCTATTTTAGTGACAGTGGAGGTGATGTCCCAACATGGGATGGCTCCTCTCATGTCTGCTGGAAGGACTGGGAATGGGATTCAGGACAAGAGCAGTGTGGAAGAGATAAATAATAAATAAAGAGACAAGGCACAGAACATTTAATTACAGCAGGGTGAAGACTGTTGTGTGTGTATCCAAGCAAGTATTTGTATCCTGATTTTTTCAGACCCCCTTTCCTGTGTTACTGGGGGTCAGGAAAGACTTCCCCATCCTCTGTGCCTTTGGAGCTTTTCCCCACGTGTTCCCTAAAGGAGATCCCACCTTGCACATTGGAAAAAAAATAATTCCTCTTCTAATTTTTCCTTTCTCTTCTTTGCCTCTGGAACCTTTTTCCTGGCAGCCAGAGCACCCCCAGGCTGAGCTCCTCAGCAATCTCCATGTCCCCATGGACACCCAGTGCCTCTTCCACGTTTCCATGGAGCTCACCATGACCACGCTGCTCTTTCCCCTGTGCTCACCAGACCTGGCTGATGAGGAAGCACAAAAAAATAAACAGAGATATCAGATAATGCCTCCCAGAGAGGAATTCTGCAGAATTCTGCAGTTCAGCCCCCACAGAAAAAAAAAAAAAAAAAAAAAAAAAAAAAAGTGGGAGGTGTTTAACAATGCAGTGAAAGAAGTGAATATTAACTGAGATAACTTCAAATCTCTCTCTCTGTTCAGACAGACAATGATCAAAACCCTGGTGGTGAAAGAGCAGCTCCCAGGCCCTGTGACTCAACACCAGCCACTCTCTCAATGCAAGTGCCCAGCCCTTGATGCTCCCTGCAGGAGGCTCTGGATGTGTCCTGGAGGATGCTCCAGCCCAGCCAAGTCCTCTGATGAAAAACTCCACGGGAGGCAGAGCCTGATGAAGGTCAGGGAACATTGGAGCTGACACTGATGTTAAACATTAAATCCTCTTGCTTTTGTGCCCGAGCAGCTGGAGCCCAGCTCGGTGCTCAGCTCTGCCCTCCTGGATTTCCCCAGGCACAGGAGACCACCCCTGACAGGCCTGAACCCATGGAGCTCCTCGTGGCATCCAGTCCATCCACTCTGCTGTAAACAGACACTGAAAAACCCATTTCTGAAGTCCCTTGGTTCTTTCTGTCTGTTAACAAGACAAAAACCCCAATACACAATTTTAATTCATACTTAATTTGTACTGAGGAATGGATGAGAAGTCTTCCCTAAAGTTCATGTTTGGGGTGCTGGAATGAAGCTTAATTTAAGATTAGAAGAACTCTATCTGTGCTTGGGAATGTCAGGATTTATTCACACAGTGATTGCTGGGAATGGATCAAATCAGGTCATTTCTTTTGGTCACTCATTCAGTAATTAGGCTCAAGTTCATCAACTCAAGAGAAAACACAGATAAGAAATGTTTGGGAAAGAATATTTATTGCTCCAAAGATCTAATATTCATACATTATAGACTTGAGTAAATTATAATTGTGTTTCTAACTCTACATTTAATAAATGGACCATGGAAAAGGAAAGGAAAAAAAAAAAGATCTGTGAGCAGTGGGAGGAAAAAACAGGAAATGAGGCCATGAATCAAATCTGGACTTGGAGATGACAGTCGGGCTGGCTACAAATCCCACAGCTCACTTGCTGCTGATGGGAACCACACCAGTCAGATAAATGGATATCAACATAAATTATCACAGATTAATGTGACATTATGTTAATATATCACTCTTTGAAGTCCACAGGTAAATCTGGGGGTCCTGAATGTAACGCATTAGGCACTGAACTCATATTTTCTTTTTATTTTTTTGCTCAAAAAGAAAAATTCATCATTGATCAGAGTGTGAACCTGGCAGGAACTGAAACCTGTGCCAACAACACCAGGGTTTGGCACAGCAGGGGTTGGTGCCAAGGTCCTGCACAAGGATCAGGGCAGCCCAGCACAAATCCAGGCTGGGGGGAGAATGGGAGGAGAGTCCTGGGAGAGGAACTTGGGGGTGTTGTGGGTGAGAGCTGGACATGCTGAGAGCCAGAATCCCCTGTGGGCAGCAGGGGAGGGAGGGAGAGATCGG
>JAOTQP010000870.1:1778891-1797725 GCA_026413545.1 Cichladusa arquata
TCTCTGGCAATTCCAGCCCAGCCAGCAATTCCTGCCCCAATCTCCCCTTTCCCAATTCCCTGTGTCCTGTCCCTCCAGGCCTTGTCCCCAGTCCCTCTCCAGCTCTCCTGCAGCCCCTCCAGGCCCTGCAATGTGCTGGAAGCTCTCCCTGCATCCTTCCCTTCTCCAGGTGAGCACCCCCAGCTCTCTCAGCCTGGCTCCAGCCCTGGGGCAGCTCCATGGATTCCTCTGGATTTGCTCCAGGAGCTCCAGCTCCTGCTGTTGAGACTCCCAGAGCTGGACACAGAACTCCAAGTAGAAGTTCAGCCTAAAGAAAGATCAGAATCCCCTGATCCCTTGCCCTCCTTGTCACTATCCAACACATCCCAAACTCACGTGGGAGTTGTGTGACAATGTGGGACGGACCAAAGATGAGGGAGGAGTTACTGGGATGGGAAAAGGTCACCAGCAGCTCAGGGATCAGTGTTGGAATCACTTCACTGTTCTCAGTACCATGTATAATGAATCAAGGGCTAATTTATATGCATGTATGGCAAATGTTAAGGAGGAGCAGTCACCCTGAGGAAGAAGTGGATATGGAATAAAGTGATGGAGTTCTCATTAAATTTAATAATGTGAAGTTCAAGCATAATTGCTCAGAAGTGTGATCCCTTCCCTCTTCAGCCTGTGCTGGAGTCAAGAGAGCTCTTGGTCAGTTGTGATGGATTTGTCAGAGAGTTTTAATGGTGCTGGTTCTGGTGGGTGGAGTGGGGCCAATTTGGGTCACATTTGACTGGATTTGCACTAAGGCCTCATGAAATGATGATAAATCTGGGTTTGATGAGCTGTGTGATCCTTTTTGAGTTCATATTCCAGGGTTTTGAAGCATTTTGAGTTTGGATTTGGAATCTTGAAATCATGAAATCTTTCAGGTTGGAAATTCCTTTAAGATGGAGTCCAACCATTAATCCAGCACTGCCAAGCCACCACTAAACCACATCCCCAAGTGCCACATCTTCAAGTTGTTTAAATCCCTCCAGGGATGGGGACTCCAGCACTCCCTGGGCAGCTGTGCCAGCCCTTTCCATGAAGAAATTTTCCCAATATCCAAGCTAAACCTCTCCTGCCACAGCTTGAGGCCATTCCCTCTGCTCCTGTCCCTCTTCCCTGGGATTAGATCCCAAATCCCCCTCCTGTCAGGGAGTTGTAGAGAGCCAGAAAGTTCCCTCTGAGCCTCCTTTTCTCCAGGCTGAGCAGTAAGAGCACCAGAAATTTGAAGGCAAAATGTCTTTTTGACACCATGGATTTCAGGTGCAGAAAAATGATATTTTCTGTTAATATTTGTGTGATCTGAAAGGTTTAAAAGTGGTATTTTAAAACAGTTGTTAGAATGTGGTTGCTACTAATGTTAGGAACAGCTCCTGTCACCTGTGCTGTGCAAAGCCTTATGTGAGTGGAGAATAATGTTTTTAATGAGTGAACAGTGGTAGAAACTTCAGTTTTGAAGAACTTTTTTGTGTTTCCTGAGACTTGACCTTTCAGATAATTTGTTTCCCTGTCTCTGTCCTTAGTTGCCTGTTTGTAAAATCAGATGAACTTGAGGTAATTTCTCCAACTTTGCAGACAGGTGAAATGGAGTTGGAGAAATCTCCATTTCACACCTCTCAGGGCTCAGCTCAGCTTGGAGATCTTTTCCTGACGTCTCTCCCATCCTTTCAAATCCCTCAGCAGCTCTGGTGATTTCCAGCCCGTGTTCCACTCATGAAATATTGAAACTCAGCACTCACAAACATTATTCACTCATTAATATTGCAACACCACCTAAACACATTGCTCAAAACATTTTGGGATCTTCTGTGAATCTGTCAGGAGGAATTAAGGAGCTTGTTGGGCTCCAAGAAAACAGAAAACCTGATGAATCCTCCTCATGTTGTATCTTATCTCCAGCTGGAGTAAATTTTTTGGGTTCCATATTAAGTGACACCTCATTAAATTTTAACCTGATTCATAGAGGATAGGATGATTTTCCTGACAGTGGACTTTGGAACTGGGAATATTTTGATTTTTGCTTGGTTGGAAGTGATGAAAAATGACACGGTTCATGAGTGAGTTTATCGTGGAACGCCACAGATCCATCAGATTGTGCAGCTTGGAGACTGTAATAAAGATAAAACAACTGGCAAGTAATCACTGCCCTGAAAAAATAGCAGAAAGGAAATGCTTAGGCTTTGATAGTGTAATAAATTTCCAATATCTGAAACTAAGGGCTGGAAATGACAAATCACTGTATTTTTCTTAAGAGTATTGTTTGCCAGGTTTGGATTTCTGTGGATTCTTGATTAATGTAGAATAAACTATGAAGTGGCTATCAGAGCACCAAACTAATATTTTTCAGCTTTTCTCAGTGTGTTGCTGTTGTCTCTGAATTAAAAGGTGCTTTTTCCTTAATTAACATCTGCAAGTGTTTTTCAAGAACAACAGAAATGGATATTTGGAAGTAAACAAAAGAGGGAGTTCTTGTGGATTTAGAATTAAATTACTCATCTTGTTATTGTGGCTAACAGGGGTCATGCTGAGCATGAGGAGAGTCCTGGGCCATAAATCCACATGGCAAAATTAACAATCTGCTTTTCTTGAACTTAATTAAAACCTAGATGTGAAAAGGAGGGAAACTACTTGGAGCAAAGTTTTATTGATTTTTTTTAGAGTTTATTTTTGTATTTCTTGGGATACACTTTGCCCTCAGAGATGCTTTCTTGTTTGGGTCTTAAATTTCTATTTCTGTGTTTCAAATTCTGATTTCTAATTGGAATGTGGAGCCAGTTCTATATTTGGCTTCTCTTATCTTGGTGGACTTGATATGATGGTTGTCAGTTATTAATTTTAAGTCATGACTTAATTGAGAAATTATTTTTCCTCTTGTTTTGCTTTGTGTTATTATGTTGTTATTACTTGATTTTAAGAGATGTGGGTTAAGCATTTCAGTCTGGTTTAGATAATGCTCTGAAATATTTTATAAAGTCACAGGTAAATTCTCTTGTGCCTGATCTTGCATGTAGGACATTCATAGTTCTAAAGCTGTACAATAACAAATGCCACTAAAATCCCACATTGCCTGCCCTTCCAGAAAGAAAAGAGAGGAATAAAAAGATGAAATGCAGAAGCAGAAATGTTATTTTGGTGAAGTATTTTATTTTCCCTGTGGTCTGAAGCTCTGCTGGAGAGGAGGTTGGAATGAGTGACTTGATCACATGTGTTTGATTCCTGCCCACATCTCAGAAAATCTAAAGTAACAAAAACTGGCTATTTATTTATTTATATATAAATATATATTTTAATTTTTATTTTTTTTTTATATCTGAGAGTGTCTTCCAGAATTCTTTTTGCTTGTTGTTGTGTGATTGCTCCTCGAGGTGACGTGGTGGCTTTTGTGTTCAACGTGAGTGAAATCTGATTTAGAGGTGGAATGTACTGCAAACATTATTTTGATTAAAGTGACTTCAGGACTTAAACAGTCAAAAATCTGTCTTCCAGTGGAGCCTAAATATGACAATGTGATAACAAAAATACTCAAATTCTTGTTATGCTCCTCTGACAGGAATAAATCTTCTGAGATGCCTAAATCCTGGGTGATTGGTTTATCAGGATTTACCCGTCCTCTTACAAAAAAAATACAGATTTATAAATTTTCTGCATAGCATTAAGTTAAGAGAATTGAAGTTCTCAACGACAGTGCTGGGAAAAGGCAGGAATTGTTGCTTTTTTGTGTTGGTTGTGTGCTATAAAGCAGTTGAGAAATGAAATATTGGGAAGTGTTAACGCAGACTTTAACTGGAGCTGCTTCTTAATGCTTTATGTGTGTTTTCCAATAGCACCATGAGAAGTGATTGCCTTGCATGCCACACTTCATTAAATCAGCCACTCCACACTTCTTAAAGCAGTATTTCATAATTATTTAGAAGGATTTTATTCAAAAAGATATCAATTGTGTGGGGAAAATGTATAGCCAGCAGCCTTTTCTGCTGCTTCAGCAGCTTTTTGAACATCCCTTCTGTATAAATGATCAGTGTAACACTCTCTGTTGTCTGGAGTTCTGTGCTCAAACACAAGAACCATTATCTTGAGCCTTTATCTGTGCTGTAATTAAAAATGTCACTTGAAATATTCCTGTGGAATTCCTGGAGTAGTGACAAGTTGTGCTGTTTAACTCCTCGCAAATTGCAGAGTGCCTCTCTCTATTTTATTATTATATATTTTTTTTTTTAAACTTTTGCCTAGATAATAATACAGTTTATTACTGTAGATCCAGCTGATGTTTGCCTTTATTCAGTACATGCTGAATGCCAGGAAAATGAAAAAAAAAAGGGAAAAAAACCTACTGGAGGTTGATGCAGGCGAATGTTTGAGATCAGCGGGATGTGCCGAGTGTTTGTTTCATTAAGCTCTACAAGCCACCCAATTATGGAACTCAAATAAATGAAAATTACTTCTAAAATCCTGCTTATTTTGTTAAAAACTCTGCTGAATTCCAATCAGTTTGAAGTGACTGTTTAGGATTTTGTTTTCTGAGTAAAAACTGCCCTAAATGAAAGTTTGGTGGATGCTTGAGGAATTTGTGTTGTGTGATCCTGGTCACACAAATGAGAGTGAGAGTTGATAAAAAAATACCTGAAATTTTTGCTTGAAGGTGCTGCCAGGAGCAGTCTTGGATGTAAAAAAGTTCCTTTTTGGCCTAAATTGTATAAAATTTGATAATGAAATAATGCCATTTTCTTTTATGGTAGAACACCCTGTAAGGAAAGGGAGAGGGAGGAAAAAACCAAACAGTAAAATGGATTTTTTTTGACTGAGGTGACCTGAGTGTCTTGATCTAGATTTAAATAGGAGATTAGGAAGATCTAATTTGATGTAAAGCAGAATTAAATGTAAATATCTGAGTGTTGTGGGGTTGTTTTATTTTGGGGATTTTTGGGTGGTGTTTGTTCATGAGTTTTTTTTGTTTTTTGATTTTTCAGAGTTTATAATGGCAACTTTTGGCTGGATTTTTCACCTTTTTTAATGTAAAATATATTTCCTATCTTTTAATTACTGTGCTATGTACAGCAGCATAAAGAAGGGGCATTTTTAAGGGAAAACTACTTGCAGGAGGTCAAATCCAAGAAGAATGAGGAAGGATTTTCCTTCAGTCTCAGGCAGCATTAAATGCTCTCTCTCTGTTGCTCACCAGAAAAAGGTGCTGAGACTACTATTTTGACACTTTTTTCCTTTTTAGACAAAACATGATTTCTCCAATCCAAAAGACAACCAGCATGTTTTGACTGTGCTGTGTGAAGGATTGTTATGATTGTATGAAGGATTTGTTATATCAATCCTGCTGGAGTAATTTGGGGGACCTTGGGAAATCACTTAATGGAATTTGGTCCATGTCTGCATAATCTGACTTTTTTTTTTTTTTTTTTTTTTTTTTTTCTGGAGTAATTGAAGATGCAGCTTAATAAACTTTTATAAAGATTCCCAGTTGGTTGCTGCATTTCAGAGGGTTTGGAGCTGAGCACTGAAGTAATACATCTTGTAATTGTCTTTTTTCCTCCCTACCTCACTTAAATGTATTCCCTGGGGAAGAATCTAATGTACTCTAATGCTGGTACCTTTTACAAAGTGACCCGACTCATTAGGATTTGTTCTCCAGAGCTCCCTTGACAACAGATAAATGCACTGAGAATATTGAAGCTTCCTCTCCATCATTCTTCCAAAAAAAAAAAAATAATCTATTTGAAACCCAGCGTTTCATAGCTCCATTATTGCTCTGAGTTCCATGCTCAGTGTCACAACACACGAGTTTTATTCACTGAGTGATTTCCGAGTGTTTCCATGAAAATGAGACACGGTGTGCTTGTCTCAAGTACTCCATTGCAGGTTTCAAATCTATTTATGGCTTGTGACATATAAATGTTGAGAATTTTCTGGGCCTGAAGTTGCCTTTATTAACTCTGTTGCAACAAGTTCAATAACTATTTTCTCTCCTCCTCTCAAATCGCTGGGGAAGGTTGATTATGGATCTTTGTGGAGCTTGGGAAATGGATGAAGTCCTTGGGTTTATGGTGTGTTTAGAGGGAGGAAAGCACTTTCCCAATGCAGGAAAGCTTTTAGGTGGAAATTGAGTGCCTGCTGGCTGGTGGGAGAAGGATTTTCCAGAAAAAAATAGTTCCATAAAACCAGACAAAAACCCAGCCAACCTCCAGAGTTCTCTGCATCATACTTAAAAATACATTTCATTGAATCAGTTGCAATTTACATGGTTTAATGAACAGCGATGTCAAAACCTGTAACTTTTGTGTATTCAGATTTTGATACTTCAATGAGAAATAAACTTTTTGTATTTTATATTTAAGTGTCTTAAGAAACCAAGAGTAAAAACCATTTCTGTGCCAGCTCTCGACGTGACTTTACTTTGAAACTCCATTTGGAAAGTCGATTTTGAAATTTCTCTCAGCCTAAATCTCCCTGCACCTCCTGCAGGTTGAAACAAGAGCAGATGTACGTTCGGGATGAGTTTGGCAAACTGCTGGAACGGGAGAGGATCTCCTCCAACGAGCACCTGACCCGCGCCATGCTGCGGGAGAGAGCGGCCAGCGAGGAGGAGCGGCAGAAGGCTCAGCGCTTTGTGAGTGCCCACACCTTCCCAGAAACCACAGATTTGCCAAGCAACTCTCTCCTCAGGCCCATTAGTGTTTATTTATCTTATTTATTTTATTTTGTTTGTTTGTTTGTTTTCAGTTAGAGTTAGGATTGAAGCATGAAAGACGAAGTTTTGTGTCCCGACTTGGTTGTTTATTCATTTTTATCTATAGTGTAGTGAGTGCTGCAGCACTTCTAGCTTACAAGCTAAAAGTGAAAAAATGGAGTTGTATCTCACTTGTTACAAGGTGTTTTAAAGCTCAACAGTTCAATTAAAAGCTTTGCTTTTGACTTAATGATTAAACACCTGTGACCTGCAGTGTGGCATTTTCCGTTTAAACAAAAAATACTACTTAAAACTAAGAAGAAGGAGGAACAAGAAGGAAGAAAAAGCCAACAGCCCAGAACTCCTATCTTGTTTCATATCCATTACTATATTCTAAATTCCTACATTTCAGACCTTCACTATGTGATATTATACACTAATACTCAAATTACACACTGGTGATTTTAACTCCATCACTCAATTTTGGAAGGCTTCTCCAAGGCCTCAGGTCAAAAGCAGTGTTCTGCTGGGGGTCAGTGCCTGACAGCACAGAAAGTTCAAAACTCCCAGGCTTCAGGGTTCCAACACAGCCCTGTTGGTAGAAGAGGAGAGCAGATCTCATTATTTCTTTCTTTTTCATGACTAGGTAGCAGTGTGTTTTATTTTGGTTAAATATTCCTCTTTTAAGGGGTTTTGCTGCTTGGTTCCAACTTTGGAACCAGCTCAGTGAAAAATTCTGTTGAAAAGAATCATCTCTCATTAGAGCTGGTGTATCAAACCTTCCTGACAAGGAAATTGGAGCATATGGTTGGCTGTTTTCCTCAGAAAACTGACATTATACAGTTCAGTCCATTTCAAATGTCTGACAGATTTATAACTTCCTCTATAGAGTGTTTGCTTGCTGTAGTGAGTCTTTATTGACTCTTCTTTCTAACAATAATCATTATTGTCTGAGATGGGAATATGCCTTTAAAAATATAAATATACTTGAGTGTGAATACTAAAGAAATTGCTATTTTCAAGGCAAAAAGTTTAAAATACTTAATGTGAGCATTGCTGTGAAAATAAATGAAAATTACTTGTGTCAGCAGCAACATAAATATTTGTTGGGCTCTCTGAATTTGGAGTAAAATCCAAAGTTTTTAAGGTTTATGGGTTGGTATCTAGTAATCAATGACTTCAATAAGCAATAGCTTTGTCTGTGCTATGGGAGTTAAAATCTGATGTTCATGCTATTTTTCCAAATCTCAATTTGAAACCAAACCAATTCCAGCTCAGTGTTGGTATCTTTTCCAGCCATTTCTGGATGCTTTTTCACCTCTGTGGTAATACTATTGTTGAAGAATAATTTCAGTGTAAACAAATGTTTAATATTTTGTCATTGTAAAACATGAGAACAAAGGAGAATGGAAAGGAATTATGACCAAGGTACAGCCTTAGTTATATGCCTTAAATCCTTGGATTCTTAATATTGTGTAGGAGAGATAAGGGTTTTGTGGCCTGGAGCTAATGAGGAGCTGAAGATTTATAATGGTGACTATTATTTGCATAATTACTGGGGGTTTGCATCTTTTTCTCCCTGTTGTGGTGATTTTGGGAAGCACAAGCTGGATTTCTCCTTAGCCAAATGCTCGAGAAATTCCTTATTATGGATATGAAACTACTTTATTTAGTTATTTGACTGATTAATTTTCACTTGCTTCAGAATATCAAAGTTAGCAGTTGTGTCATCTCAGTTTTGATCAATCTTCTTGGTTCCATCTGTGAAATTTGGAAATATCTGGTGGTTCTTGGGTGCAGATTTGTTATCACCACTGCAGATTTGCCATTTCCCGTGGTGCTTGTTCATTCTTTGAAGTGTGTACTCTAAGATTACAAAATAGCAAAAGGGTTCTGTCTGTTTGTTTCCTTAAATATGAAAATATTGGGTAATTCTCACCTTCCTATAAGTCAGCTTCTTTATTTTTTTGTAATAGGTCAGATTTTATTTCTTTGGCTTCATTGCTTACCCTACCTGTACATTTATTTCCTGTATGAAAGCTGAATTCAAAATCTGTACCACATGGAAATGTATTTCTGTGTATCCTTTGGCAGGTACTGTGAGGAATTCTGTGTTCTAGTAAACTGCTACAGCAGGTTTGTATTTTATGGAGCTCAAATATGACTTGTCAGACTCTTCTTGGAGAAAAACAAAACTCTTCCTGAAGTATCAGTAGCAAAATAAATTCCTTTTAAATAAATTCCTTTTAATAAATTTAGCTGCTGCTAAATTGTTCAAATAGTGCAAAGGAAAAGAAATTATGGTGAAAAAGGAAGAATTTCAGTTTTCCTTTGTAAAGGATGCTAATTTAGGTTTTAATAAATAGATGTGAAGTCATATTTCCCATTCTTGAAGAATTTTAATCCCAGCTGCTGCTTATAATCTCAGAAAGAAGAAAATTATAGTGTTAACATCCCAAAAGCTAGAATTAGCTCTTTATACAAATGAGTTTTAAAAAAAAGGATGAACTGGTGTGTTAATACCTGAAGTACTTTTGTGCTGTGACATGTCCCAGGAAGTGCCCCCAGTTCAGGGGGGCTGGCAGGTGGCTGCTGGGATGTCAGCTCCTGCAAAAATGTATTTTGGGGCCATCCAGAAGTTTGCAAAGCAGTACTTGTGACATTTGTGCCAGCAAAAGTAGAAATTATTGTGCAGAGTGGAAATTCCAGACTCTGTTCCAAACCCTGGAGATCCCTTGTGGCGTCAGTGTGAGGATTTAATCAACTGTTGGTGCTTAACTCAGCAGAAATGAAGGCAGCTGCTGTTGATTCCTTTAGCAATCCTTGAAATGCCACTGACTGGAAGTGTTTGGGACACAGCCTGGCTTTCCTCATGCCACAGATTTGGGATCATGTTGGGAAAAGTGATGCTCTCGGGGTGCTGGAGAGCTGGGGATGTCTTGGATCTTGGGATATTTGATCCTGGGGGAGCCCCTGGCACAGTTTTCCCAGAGCAGCCATGGCTGCTCCATCCCTGGAATGTCCAAGGATGGGACTTGGAGCACCCTGGGATAGTGGAAGGTGTCCCTGCCCATGGCAGGGGGGAAAATGAAATTATTTTTCAGATCCCTCCAACCCAAACCATTCTATAATTCCAAGATGATCCTTTTTCTTTCCCCTCTCCTTTTTCCCCCCATCTTCAGAGCTGTTTCCTGGCCTGTTTTCAGGGTTGGGTGCAATGGGTGCTTTGAAGGTGAAGAATTTCTTCATTTTCTTCTCTGCACTTCTCCTTTTCTGTCGTGTCAGTGCAGATACGAACTGAGGCAAATACATCACAAACCCATCCTGGAGCCCTTTCCAGATGCTCCCAATCTGCTTTAGAACAACTCCAAAAAACAGCTCCAGTGAGGAAATTGCAGAGTGTGTGTGTGCAGGCAATTGTCAGGGGGGGCAAAATGAGAACTGCTTGAACTGGCCTTGCCTTAAACCAGGTGGTTTTGTACCTTTAGCTTTACTCACTTTGGAGATGTGACATTTGCAAAGCATCTCAGTGAAATGCTTGTGAAAATCACTTTGTGATTTCACCAAAGGACAAAGTGCAGCGTGTGCTCCAAGTCAAGAACTGCAGCTGCTTAAAAATGCTTCTTTTTTCCACATCTTAGTGTGGATATGATGGTTTTTTCTGCCCATCCCTCTCTAAAAAGGGCTTCAGAATAAATCAAATATTTTATTTCAGCCCAGCCATGAGGAATTTTGATGGTGGTGTGGTTCTCTGCAGCAAAAGGTGAAGCTGAGGATCCTTATGATGGCTCCAAGAATACTTTTATTATATTTTATCACTTAGATCTGTTCTCTGCCATATTTATTATTGGCGATTTTTACTGCAAATCTAAAAATTGGGCCTAGTTGAGTTGGGCACAGTCTTGTAGAGCAGCTTTCAATGTTGTGGCTTTGCCATAAATAGTTTATTAATGTTCCATCACTTGGGTCATTATGGAAGTCAGGGTGAGACGAGGAGAATATGGAGTAGAAAATCAATAGTTACCCAAAGTGCAGAGGACCTGTTGTATTTCCATCTCCTGATAATGACCTGGAGTTTACTGTGAACACATTTGCTCCTCTGTCTGGACTGAAATGAGTTGTCATTAGGAGCCTGTATGTTAGAAAATGGTTTTATTGAGCTGCCAATGACATTAAAGTCTCATTTCCCTTTGAAGAGGCACAGAAATATTGTTCTGTTCATGTGCTGTAACCAGAACATTAAAATTTGATTATTGCTATCATTAGAAGTCTGTATCCATACTAATGCAATTATATCTATTTGCCCATGTGTTGTTCCAGGCTTTCATTGAAGCACCTGTTTGAGAGTGAAATCTGTTGGTGCTGAGGAATCTCATTGTTTTGTAAATTATTTTCTGCACAAGAAGTTCTATCAAAAAATTCCTCGCTCAAAAAAAATCAATTTGGTAGAAGTGTCTTCATATTAAAAAACACTTTTTTTTTTTTGCACTTTAAGTCACTGTGATAATCAGATTATTGGAGATTTTCTCCCTAGCAAAATCCTATTTGAGATGTGAAGTTCTTTTACTTCTCTGAGCCCTGAAATCAATAGACAAAATACATTCCTGGCCATATCAGAGCTGAAGTGTGTTGAGTTCTGTGAGGAGGAAATCTGACCTGTTGTCATAATTGAATATACAGGTTGTTAAAATGAAGTCTTTAGCTCCTCTGTGCCTGAACTGGTTTGGTGTTTTCCCCATCACCCTGGGGTGACTGGTCCCAGTCAGTGCTGGACAATGAGCTCCCCTTTGGGGCTGCATTTATTTTTCCTGTCCTCAATTCATTAACTTTGTCATGAGGACATTCCCTATTTTCCATAAACTGATTAAATCCTGACCCTTCTGCTCTTTCCAACCAGGCCTGGACAAACCATATTTTAAGGATGACTTCACTAGGAAATACCAGGGGAAAGAATTAAATTAGTTAAGGCATTAGTTCTCAAGAGAAAAGTCTGTTTACAAACCTGCAGTATTTATTACATACCTCATTTAGCTCATTCATCATTTTAATAGAAAAATGAATCTTTTTAGGTGATTCTGAAATAATTTGAGGTAAACTACACAGCCTGAGGCAAAGCAGGATTGCTTGGTGCAAGGAGGGCTTTTGGAGAAGTAAGCACTAGCAGAGACTGTAATTCACAATATATGACAGTAAAAATACCAAAGGCTCATATTTGAACATGAGATTTAAGGTTTGGGAAGCACATAGTACAAAATTAAATCTACTGACAGTTGTTTTGTCTCTTTTTCCTCAGTTTTATAATTTAGAAAGGAGAATTTTTTCATGAAACCTTGTTGAAAGTGGACATCTGGGGAGTTTCACTTATAAAATCTTATTTAGTCCTATGCACATGGTTATTTTTGTGATTTTTTTATGGCTTAGAAGTAGCAGTTTTGTTGCAGCAAAACCTCTTTTTCCTATGGGCAAAAGGAGCCTGGATTTGGTTGTTCCTGTCATAGAAGAGAGGAAGAAGAAAGTATTTTGTAATATTGAGGATGGGATCTATTTTATTTTTTTGTATTTCATTTTTTGGGGAAAGAAGTTTGGTTGGTTTTTAGAGAAGGAAGTGGGATACAATGAGCAAGACATTTATATTTGGAATATACACAATTCTACTGCACTGCTTGTTCCTTGGAATAAACAGAATATTGCTCCTTTGGTTTATATCTCTCTTGGCACACATTGCTTTTCCTCTTTTTTTGGTATTTCTGCTGCAGCACTGAAAGTTTTGGGATAGAAATTCAGGTATTTGGGGTAGGTCTTTTAGGGGATCTTAAACTGGTAATGTGAAGCTACTGTGTGAGCAAGAAGCTCTTGCTAAGCAAATAAAGTTGATAATTTTCTCCCCAGTAAGAAAAGAGGCTGCCTGTCACATATTTGCAAATCATGAGTGATTTTCTTACCTGGCCTTGAAGAAGTCCAGTTTTCCCTCCACCTTGATAGAGGAAAACAGTAAAAAGAATTTAAAATAGCCTGTGAGTGGGGCTGGAGTTGGAATCCCAATATGATTTTTCACATAAACTGGTAAATAAATGTTTTATTTCCTCTCTGAAATTGCCATGAAGGGCCTGGGAACCACAAGTTGCCTTTTCCTGGGTCTCTCTCCTGTCCCTTTACAAAGTCCATGCCGGCATTCAAAATATTTGTTTCAATGGAGCAATAGAAATAATTTTCTCCTTCCTTCAGCATTTCACTTGGCAACATGTTATAGATGTATTTTTTTAATATTTTTTCTGTGTAACAGTTAATGGCTTTTTTTTTTTACTCTGTGTCAAAGTTTGACAGACAGGAAAACCACGGTAAAATGAGAATTTTGAAAGCAAGCAAAGTACAGAGAAGGAGCATTTATTCTCTTTAAGCTTTCTTTTTGAATAGTGAATGTGTTTTGATAGTCAAGCAGCATTTAAAGCATGTTATTTTTTAATTCTTATATAGCAAACCCCAAGATATTTGACTGAAGCAAAATTAATCACTGTGTTATTTCGGCATTCAGATGAAGATCTAGTGCTTTACAAAGCCTGCTGCTCCATCAATTTGTTCTTTGGGTTGAATTCAAATTGAGTTCATTTTTATAGATTCACTGCATAATACTCTGCTCTCTCCTCCCTCATTCATTAACCAATTTGTTCGTGCTACTCCCTTTTTATTGAACGGTAACAAAATTGCCGTGCTATCTCCCCAAATGAATATCATCATTCCTTGTCATGCATGGGCAAAAACTAAGGCTAATAATCCCTTTTTCCACACACCTTCCCTCTTCCAGGGACAAGTCTTGATTCTGCCCTGGAGGCAGCACGAGAACGTTTTAAATACCGTTCTTTGAGGAGAAATATTCCAAGGCAGGCTCCCTTTGATTACTTGTGGGCCTTTGGAGCGTGTACACCGTGGCAGTTGTGTGACACAACAAAAACACATCAAAGCCTTGTCACGGCTTGTCCTTGTACATGACACGCTGCAAATGCACGCGAGGGATTAAAACGCGGATTTGACACCGCGGCGCGGGCGAGGCTCCTCCACCCAGCACAACAATCGCCTGGGCCTCTTACTCTGCCTTTTATTCAATATTTCTTTGCTCTCAGATTAAGCTGGTTTTGGGTAGGGATAGATTCACTTGTGTCTCCTTTAATGTCCTCATTTTGGGTTGAATTACCAGATTTATGTAAATACAAAACGCATTTCTTTGACACCGCGACGCGGGCGAGGCTCCTCCACCCAGCACAACAATCGCCTGGGCCTCTCTGACTTCTATTCAGTATTTCTTTGCTCTCAGAGAAGCTGGTTTCAGCTAGGGATAGATTCACTTGTGTCTTGTTTTGGGTTAAATTACCAGGTTTAGGTAAATACATGCAAGTGATTAAAACATGTTCCTTTGACACTGCAACGCGGGCGAGGCTCCTCCACCCAACACAACAATTGCCTGGGCCTCTCTGGCTTTTATTCAATATTTCTTTGCTCTCAGAGAAGCTCGTTTTGGGTAGGGATAGATTCATTTGTTTCTCCTTTAGTGTCCTCATTTTGGGTTGAATTACCAGATTTAGGTAGATACAAAACGTGTTCCTTTGACACTGGGCTCAAAGCACGACATGGGTGAAGCTCCTCCACTCAATAAAACAATCGCCTGGGTCTCTCTTACTCTGACTTTTATTCAGTATTTCTTTGCTCTCAGATAAGCTGGTTTTGGGTAGGGATAGATTCACTTGTGTCTCCTTTAATGTCCTCATTTTGGGTTAAATTACCAGATTTATGTAAATACAAAACGCATTTCTTTGACACCGCGACGCGGGCGGGGCTCCTCCACCCAGCACAACAATCGCCTGGGCCTCTCTGACTTCTATTCAGTATTTCTTTGCTCTCAGATAAGCTGGTTTTGGGTAAGGATAGATTCACTTGTGTCTCTTTTAGAGTCCTCATTTTGGGTTGAATTACCAGATTTAGGTAAATCCAAAACGTGTTCCTTCGACACTGGGCTCGAAGCGCAATGTGGGCGAGGCTCCTCCACTCAACACAACAATCACCTGTGCCTCTCTTATGCTGATTTTTTTTCAATATTTCTTTGCTCTCAGATAAGCTGGTTTTGGGTAGGGATAGATTCACTTGTGTCTCCTTTAATGTCCTGATTTTGGGTTGAATTACCAGATTTGTGTAAATACAAAACACATTTCTTTGACACCGCGACGCGGGCGAGGCTCCTCCACCCAGCACAACAATCACCTGGGCCTCTCTGATTTTTATTCAATATTTCTTTGCTCTCAGATTAAGCTGGTTTTGGGTAGGGATATATTCACTTGTGTCTCCTTTAGTTTGTCCTCATTTTGGGTTGAATTATCAAATTTAGGTAAATACAAAATGTGTTCATTCCTTTGACACCAGGCTCGAAGCGTGACACAGGTGAGGCTTCTCCACTCAGCCCAACAATTGCCTGGGCCTCTCTGACTTTTATTCAATATTTCTTTGCTCTCAGATAAGCTGGTTTTGGGTAGGGGTAGATTCATTTGTTTCTCCTTTAGTGTCCTGATTTTGGGTTGAATTACCAGATTTAGGTAAATACAAAACGTCTTCCTTTGACACCAGGCTCGAAGCGCGACATGGGTGAAGCTCCTCCACTCAATGAAACAATCGCCTGGGTCTCTCTGACTTTTATTCAATATTTCTTTGCTCTCAGAGAAGCTGGTTTCAGCTAGGGATAGATTCACTTGTGTCTTGTTTTAGGTTGAATTACCAGGTTTAGGTAAATACATGCAAAGGATTAAAACGTGTTCCCTTGACACTGCAACGTGGATGAGGCTCCTCCACCCAACACAACAATCACCTGTGCCTCTCTTACTCTGACTTTTATTCAGTATTTCTCTGCTCTCAGATTGAGCTGGTTTTGGGTAGGGATAGATTCACTTGTGTCTCCTGGAGTGTCCTCATTTTGGGTTGAATTACCAGATTTCGGTGTTTTGGCGGACAGAGGGATGGATTTCAGGCAGTTGGTTTCACTGCTGTTTTCAGGAATGTGTGAGGTCACTTGGTTTGCTCAGTTTGAAGAAGAGCCTGGGGGAAGTCCTTTTTAGATGTAATTTTAAGTTTTGAAGAGTTTTTTAATAACTTTTTAATATCTTTTCCTATCACTGGCTGTCTGGAATATATTGAGGTGCTCAAGTGTTGTGGCAATAGGTTCCAATATAGCTAAAGCAGGTGTACCCAAATCAGTTAAAAAGGATATTTCAGGATGAGGAAAAAAAGTGGAATGTTATAATGAAGTTTTGGGGGGTTTTATGAAAATTTTAAGAATTTTTTTCAGTGCTATCAAGTGTTATATATGATCTGTTCTGTGGTAGCTGTACCACGATGTGTCTGGAGGAAAAACTACTCTGCCTCCTTTTTTTTTTTAAAGAAAGGAAGAGTTTAATGTAAGACTTAATAAACTGGGGGCATTAAAACACCCTTTTAGTTCAGTAATAAGAATTATTCTGCTGATAGCCCAATTCTCTTGAGGCTGAGGGTCTTTAATTGCACTCAGCCCTGCAAAGTGCAGGGGACTTTGGAGCTGGAAATTCAACTTCCTGCCAGGAATTGTGATGCTGGTGTTTGTGTGTACACTTGGGTGTTTGAGGAATCTGACACCTTGCTCCAAGTGGAAAACAAAAATAAACTTTGAATAATGTAAATAATAAAAAGATTTAAAGAGAAAGAGGCACCTTCCACTTCACACCCTTGATTTCAACAAGTGGCCAACAAAATTTTGAAAGCAGAAACTGGTTTCAGCTGTAAAAAAATTCACACAGGAGTAATATGGGAGAAGTTTGTCAACTTGTATTTGGGGGGACTGAGGCAAAAGAACATGATAATATTTCTTGTCTCATTACTTTCAGTAATTTAGTTGAGTTTGGAAAATCTGATAACATAATAAAATACTGCAGTGTCTTTTTTTTAGAGATATTTGAATTCAACTCACGCCTCTAAATAAATAAATAAACCTCATTACTTCTCATTTCCCTAATTATCATGCAGATAAACAGTGGGAATCGTGACATTAGGATAAGTAAGTGGCTTATGATTTTGCTTCAGAGGAAGAAAGTCTTGCTGTTCCCCCTTTTCCCCCCCTGGGCCATGCAGGAGTAATAAATGAGCAAATCCAGAGTAGTTTTTGATGGATGCTTAATGGGGCTGTGCTGGAGCCAAGGGCTGCTTTGTGCAGCAGCTGTCACAATTCCGAGTCATTAACACACCTTGAATGCTTGCTTTCCAAAATCAGGGCATTTCAAATCCACAGAGGCAAAAAGCCATGACTTTGAGAAAGGAGTTTGGGCTGAGTGAAGTGTTGGAGTGTGGAGCATGAAGAGTGTGAATTAAAACAATTAAAGTCGTTTTGGAGGTTACAGGTTGACTTTCAGAGTTTATTTGTCTTTAAGCCTGTGAAGAGCCCAATGAGGGACTTCTGCACCCTTTTGCTGGGTGGCTCTTGCCTTTGGAGCCAGAAAGGTGCTTGGAAATCTTCTGGGAGGTAAAAATCATTGTGTGCAGCAATGTTGAGTCATTTCCAGTGTGTGAAACAACTGAAATATTCAAATATCCCAAATATTCAAGTCATGCCAGCAGACTCACAGCAATGGCCTCATGTACATAATATTTTGGAGTGAGGAAATACTTCTGTGGAATAACTATCAGGTTTTCTTGTAATGCTCTGGAAAGAAGGATAATTAGTGGCTGTTTTCTGCCTTCATAAAGGGACATCTAAGAAGTGCTCAGATAAAGAGGTCAGCTGGATCTTTGTTTTACATCGTAGTAACTCATGTCATATTTTAATTTTCCTGCTCACTTTTATCTGCTTGTTTGAAGCATGAGAAAAAAAAACCCGAAACCCTTGTAAGTTTTCCTTTTCAAAGTAATGATATAGGAAGAAGATACTGAACTCAAGCAAATCATTCTTTGAACCCACTATCTGCAAGTGAGGGAATGCACAGCACAAAAATAGCAACCTTTGGGAGGGCTGCAAAGTTAATTCTAAATTTTTTTACCAACACACCTGACCTTGAGGAAAGTAAGGGGATATTGACCCTCAGCACATCTGCAGGTGACATCAAGCTGACAGAGAATAGGTTTGGATAGAAGATTAGGGAAACATTTTTTCCCTGTGATGTGGAATAGAATGGAAAAAGCTGTTTGTAATTATCTGTTCAGAGTGTTGACACTCTGGTGCCTGAGAATGGGCAAAGGTGATACATCAATGAGATTTAAAGATTACAGAAAGACAAAGTTCAGAACTGAAGTTCACCAGAGAAGAAATATCACATAAAGTAACTCCTGGAATCATGATTTTGCTGTGTTTTGTTGTTTTGATGTTGTTAGCTTGATGGTAACTTTTTCTGTTTTAAAAAACAAATTTTCCTTCTCTTCATCTTTCCAAAGTCCAGATTAGTTCATACCATATTTAAGACATTGGGGAGAGTGATAGAGCTCTTATTCCATGTGAACTGCTGGACAAACCCAGGACATTCTTTAAGCTTTCCAAGTGGTCCTGAAAACAAAAAGTAGTTTTTACTGTTGGAATTGTGACTGGTTTTGTGTAGGCTCATATCTGAGTTTTAATTCTTCTTTTTAAAGGTGGCTGTTCTTTCATAAATTCTGCTCTTAAATTGGTTTTTTGGACATATTTCTGTCTAATTTTTTCCCAATACCCCACTTGTTTCTCAAATCTGTTTTTTCCATCTCTGCCAGCTCCTGGAGGTTCCTCCTGCCCTTGGTCACCCCAGTTCTTCATTTTTGCTTTCTTTTTCTCCAGCTCTCTCCCTTTTTTTCCTCTCCTTATGGAAGAACCACAACATCCTTTTGTCCATATCTTCAGGACAAACTTCTGCTTCTTTGATGCCTGAGAATTTTTTGTCCTCTTGGCCTCTATTGCCTGATGCTGCAATGTTCCAGAGTTGGTGGAAAGAATAATTGCAAGCAGAATTCCCTATAATCCTGCATTCTGGGAGGACTTTTTGTGTTCTACAAAGCTCTGGAGATCTCTGGGCTTCATTTTTCTATTTTATTTTATTTTATTTTATTTTATTTTATTTTATTTTATTTTATTTTATTTTATTTTATTATTTTATTTTATTTTA
>JAOTQP010000870.1:1817081-1832145 GCA_026413545.1 Cichladusa arquata
TTGTCCCCAGTCCCTCTCCAGCTCTCCTGGAGCCCCTGGAATGTGCTGGAAGCTCTCCCTGGATCCTTCCCTTCTCCCACACTGGAATTGGGAAGGGAGAAGCCTGAGGAGCCACCAGTGATGGTTTCCTTTGGTGGACTTGGGACATGTGATCCCTGTCCCTGTCTTCCATGTTCCTCTCAGCACTTTTGTTTTTCTTCAGGCTGGAAGTTGCTCTTTTGGCTTCCTGGGTTTCTCTGTGCTGAGGACAATGAAGCTGATGGTTGGAAATTCACTGAGCAGAGACTTGCTCAAGCCATTGGATCCAGTCAGGGTTTGTGGCTCAGAGTATTAAATTCCTCATTAACTCTTATTTTCCCTGCTGATGAGATTCTTTGTTTTGTTTTATACCTTAAGTTCCATTTAACAGCAGTTCCCCTCTTTAGCTGTTGCCCCAGATAAGGAGAGGCAGCTCTGCACAAAGCTCTGGGTGTGAATCTGTCATCCTCATATCAATTCTCATCTTGAGCATGGTAAAAAAAGTTGATTTTAAACTTACTTTGTTTTCCTGGCTGTGTAAAAACAGCATCACAGCAGCTGAAAGGGGCTGAAATTTGGGACTCAAATCAGGGTTTTTGTCAGACATCACAAGAAATAAATTAATTCTTGGAGTTTCCTTCTGCTTATGATCTCAAATAATTGACACATGACAGATTTCAACATTGTTAATTGTTCTATAATAATAATACACTGTTAAAGGATGTTTAGTGCTCCAAGGAATCCAGAGTCTGAGGTAGCTTAAAGGTAAAAGTGAAGCTGTTTTCAGAGGTAATACAAACATCTCAACTTTTTCAGGTTTTGCTGAGCGATCGGCTTCGCTGATAACTTGTGGCAATGAGTTCTGCAGGTTAATTATGCATTTAATTGGTTTCAAATTTGTTGCTTTTCAATTTCACTGTTCAGTGACTATTTCCTCGGTCTTGTATTATGAGAGGGAGTAAATAGGAGAGCCTGGCTCACCTTCTCTGAACATTTAATTATTTTGTGTACCTCTCTGCTGTACACAGAGCTCTTCTCAGGGCTTTGGTCTTTATGTATCTCCAGCTTCTTTCTTTTCCAAAGCTTTTCTCTGCAGTGACCAGAATATAAATATACAGAGAGTGACCAGAGCTCTGGGAGGATCTGAATTTTATTTTTATCAAATACTGTGATCTCAGTGTGGTGCTGTCCTCTCCTTCCCCTTTTCTTCAGAAATCTCCTGTTTTTATTTTGCTGTTTTAACACACAGGACAACTTTTCCTTGGATTTTCCTGCAGGAATATCAAGTTTTGCTCTGGGGCTTTATAGTCAGGATAAAAAAGCTTCACTTGGCTGGTGGTGACTTTTGCTTCCAAGTTATTTTCCACTCATCCTCACTGGATCCATCCCTGGCAGTGTCCCAGGCCAGGCTGGATGGGGCTTGG
Organism: Cichladusa arquata; assembly: GCA_026413545.1. Lineage (NCBI taxonomy): Eukaryota > Metazoa > Chordata > Aves > Passeriformes > Muscicapidae > Cichladusa > Cichladusa arquata. The sequence goes on from JAOTQP010000870.1 coordinate 1,818,524, forward strand.
AGCACCCTGGGATGGTGGGAGGTGTCCCTGCCATGGCAGGGGTGGCACTTCCAGATCCCTCCCAACCCAAACCCTTTGGGATTTTACCTGCCACGATCTGGTTTGATCTTTTTGGCCATTTCAATCCAGTAATTTCTATGAAACCCTTGAGGATTTCACTGAAGTTCATTATTTCTTGCTTTACATTTTTCTGTGCATAAGATGCTGTTTAATTATTTTTGAATATCCAGTTGGACAGCTGGTTTATTCTTTCCAAGTGTGACAAAAATTTACACGGAACTGTATAAACTTTTTAGTAGAACCATGTTTTGGGAACAATTCCTGCAGTGTTAAACCCTTGAAATGTTTCAGCAAATGTTCATGTCAGAGCATGGAATAGAAATGTCAGCATCAGTCCCTCTCTTCCATGTATTTCCTGCCTCCAATCACTTAATTATATTCATGAGTTTGAGGGTTTGTTTGGTTGCCCATTCCCAGATTCCTGGCACACTCAGACATTCACCATCTGAACCGGGCAAGGACTTTAAAAAAAAAAATAAAATTATCATCATTTATTTTTCTACTATGGTCTTCACAAAACTCAAATCTTTGTTTCCCTTCCTGTCTTGCATGAAATCTGCTTTTTCCATTCAGTTTGAATATTTTCAGGGCTTAGAATATTATTTATTTCTGTTAGAATAACACAAACACCAGCAGAGCTTGAAGTATAATTATGTTAAACACTGCACAGATGTGTAGTGAGTTCCAAGCTCTGCCCTGGAGACTCTGCAGTCAAATGAGAAGAGAAATAAAAGTGCAGTGAGTGGAAGTTGGACACAGAAATTCAATGACACGTGTTACAGGATTATATAAAAGGAAGATGCTCACCAATAATCGATGCATAAATCAATCCCAGCCCCTTTCAGAGCTGCTCTACTCAGGATAATAATTCTCTGGGGCTTTTATTTCAGAATAAGTTGTTCAGCCTTTAAAGAAAACACTGAAAGACCAGCGTTGTAATTTAGTAATTAAAATACAAAGAGCATTAAATCCTGCTGTGCTCTCCCACTTTCCCAAGGCTTTGCTGGATCTTTGTTTCTAGGTAGTAATTTAAAGAGTTATGGTAACTATGTGGTATTAACTTAGGATTTGCACACTTAGTTAAATATTTTATGGATATAAAGTGAAGAGCTGCAAACTGTTCTGTTAATTGTTCAAGTTTTCAGAGTGCTGGAAAAAATGAAACAGAGCTAAAAACTGACTTATTAATTGGGATAAATGTTTAGTTTGATATATGTGCACACCAGTTGCCTGTAAATATTTTCTTTACCACGTGAATTTTGTGTGTGTCTCAATGCCAAAAGGTCTTTGGGGGAAGTTGAACATTCCAAAAATTCACCAAAATTATCTTCCCTTTGCAATGTTGAGGTTAATCCCTGAATTTCACTGCTAAGTCTGTTTAAATTCTATTTCAAGATGAATTTGTTTCTGAGTTACATCTTCAGTCTGAAATGATCTGCTGGTTACAGTTCTTTTATTCTCTAGCTGAATAGGAAAATCTCTGGGAAATAAAATGGCTGCATAATTTGAGACAGAATCAATGAGTTTTGATGGTTTGTTTATTACTAAATAGAGGAATTCAATTTAACAAGATCAAGATTCCAGAAAAACACAGATAAAATACCTTTAAGGCAACAGATTATCTGTATTTTTAGTGCCTTTTTGAACATCCAAAGATGAATGTTCTGCTTGTATTGTATCTTTCAAATTGAGAAACACCTGATGTAGTTACAAGTGACTCAATTCTGTGTCTTGAGTAGAAATCAATCCCTTGAATAGCAGAGCAGCAATAAATATTCTTTTATTTGCTCTTCCAAAGTGGATTTCCCTCCTTGGGCATCATCACTTTTTTCCCTTCAGTGGGAATTGGTTCCCAGCATCACAGATTGAGCAATGAGGCAACTTGTGCTGGGAGGGAATGCTATCAATTCATGCAGAGTTTGGATCACTTGGTAGAAGAAGTGGGATATTCACAGATGGAAAATAACTCTGGAGAATGGCCCCTGGTGCTGAGAGGCCTCTAATAAACACAAAATACAGGAGGTTTTCAATGGGATTCCAAATGAGATTGGCTTTGAAATGACTTCAATGAGGTGGTGAATTTTTATTGCTTTTATTAATGCAGCATCCCTAAGAATTATTTCACTCTTGATGTGCAGTCCATTGAATCTTCAGTTTACAGAGCAGGAGGATTGGGGCTTTAAAAATGATGATGATACAGCACTGTTGATAAATGATGCTGGGTTTTGGACAGAAGAATGAAAAGTGCTAGGTGGAAAGCTTAAAAGTCAAAATTTTTTCTGAATAATTGGGTGTGAGGCAACTGAGGTGCAAATTTCTACTCTCTGGCTTGGTTTGGTGAATTCATTGGTGAATTTTTGGAAGGGCTGTGCTGCCTTACGTTTTGCTTTGTTTTACATCTTGTTTTGTTTAAAAATGCATCAAATATTGGCTGGCTGTGCTTAGCAATAACTTTTATTTACCCTTCTGTTGTTTAATTCTGTTGTAGAATTTAAAAGTACTTCTGCAAAATCATCATTAATATCAATTCTGAACACGGTTAAAAATGGCAAAAATATTTATGATTTGCTACAATAGCAGTGTAACAACAAAGATGGAAGCAGAACACAGTCCTAAATCAGTTTACTGACAGTTTTTTTTTCCTGAATTTTACAGGATAACAGTCCTCTTGCTCTGTTTTATCCACTTTGGATCATATGGAGCAGTCTCTGCTTCTTTCAGTTTAGTGAAAAACGACATGTTTGACATATGACTGAAACATCAGAAGCTGTCAGCCACGGTTAGAGACAATATTTGAATTGCTACAAATACCTGGCAGCACTACAGATAGTCTTTAAAATGTTTGATCTCCTTGGACTGTGTTGGCTGACTGAAAAGCATGGATAGAGTTTCAGGAATAAGTCATGCCTCTCTTTCATTCCCAGTGACATGCAGAGATGTAATTCAGATTTTTTTCAGCATCTCTTTTTCCTTTGAACCACGGTTGGATGCAAACACGAGGCTTTTCTGCCTGTTGCTAATCACTAGAATAGTCATGAGTGTATTTTAATTTTTATTTGCAAGGAAATAAAAGTCTTCAGAGTCTGTTGTTTTGAAGCTGAGCAAACCAGATGGTTCATTTGGAGTTTGGTGAGGAGTGGCAGCTTTTCTTTAGTGCTGACATTGTACCAGAAGGGGTTGGACAGGGCTGGGAGCAGCCTGGTCTGGTGGAAGGGGTTGGAATGAGATGATCTTAAAGGTCTTTCCCACCCCAAATCAGTCTGGGATTCTGTAGCTGCTCATTTCTGGCCACTTGGTACAAATGTCTGATTTTTCTGCTCTCGTTTTGGGGTAGGATCATAAAATCAATCAGGCTGGAAGAACTCAGGGTCCTTTCAAGTGAGGGGTGACTCAGAACTTCCCTCCTGCTGCTTCTCCTCCGTGAGCCCTGTCCCTGCAGATGGAGGAGGCTCAGCAGAGCTTTTCTGTTCCATGCTGGGAATTTTTCAAACCCCAGCTGGATATGGCCATGGGGTTTCATCATCCACCTCCCCCTCAGGGTGTCCCACATTCTGGAGGGGCTGCCCAGGCAGGATTGGAGTCCCCATCCCTGGAGGTGTCCAGGGAATTCCTGGAGCTCTGGGCTGGGACAAGGTGAGGATTGGGCACAGCTTGGCTTTGATGATCTCAGAGGGCTTTTCCAGCCTCAGTGATGCTGAGATTTTCCTCGTTCAGCTTTTTATTCTGGCATAATAGAAACTCTTCTTGTTGGGGCACAACCTCAATGAATTTCTTGGGTTTTCCTGTGCATATTCCCATGACTCACATTAGGATTGGAATCTGTAATTCTTGTCTTGGCATTTGTATGTTTGTGTTTTTCCTTTGGTCTATAACAAGATTCAGTAAATGAAGCTTCTTGTCACATCTTCTGTTCCACATTAGATCCTTACTTGTTCATAAATTCATTTTTTTCATTTTCTCCATTAGCCTCCTCCTCTCAACGTGATCTTTTTTATCTGCTCAACTCACTCTTTTAGGACTTCATTATTTTTAGAAAATGTACTGTAGCACATTTAGTGGTAATTACAAGAGCTTGTTTTAATTACACTTGTCAAAGACTCCGTTTTATGAGGCGTTATTGGTGCTGCCGTTTCCAATTCCTGACAATTCTCCACCTTTACAAGTGGAAATGAACATCCCTCTTTTCAAGTGATGTGTCCACATGATTTTCTTTTTTGTGCTTAGGGATGATTTTGTGCATAGTGAGAATTTTAAAGGAATTCTTTGAGGGGGAAGGGACCAGCATCTGTTCCCAAGAATATCCATAAGTTCCTGGTGTTGCCTGTTCAGAATGATGGGTGTATTTATATACTGAAATAGAAGGTTAAAAATGAAAACTGGGGCAGTTCAACATCCATTAAAAGTGGAAATTGGGATGATTTTTCTTTGGACACTCCATGCAGTGGAAGAGTTTTGCTGATCATAATAATTTATGCAAATAATGAAGCTTTATCTGATTTTATCCATGTGCAAATGTGGATGCACGGGGCTATACCTGGGTGAGTGGGAGAGGAATTCAGTGAATCCAGAGGAATTCCAGTGATCCCTGGAAACATCCCAGGTCAGGCTGGACAGGGCTCTGAGCAGCCTGATGGAGTTGAAGATGTCACTGCTTGTGCAGGGGTTTGGGAGATGATCCTTAAGGTCCCTTCTAGCTCAAACCATGATTTATGAAATGGCCAAAAATGGTTTTATGGTGTGACACTCACAGCCTGGGCCTGAATTCCGAGCTCTGGAATTCACACCTGGCTCTAACCCATGGATATGCTCATCCAGGTTGGAAAGGACATGGAAAACCTCCAGCAATGTGGTAGAGCAAGATCATGTTTTGAGAAGATCATGTTTTGAAAAGATCATGTTTTGAAAAGATCATGTTTTGAAAAGATCATGTTTTGAGAAGATCATGTCTTAAAATCGTGTTTCGAGAAGATCATATTTTGAGAAGATCCTATTTTGAGAAGATCGGGTTTTGAAATCATGTTTTGAGATCATGTTTTGAGGAAATCATGTTTTGAGAAGATTGTATTTTGAGGAGATAATGTTTTGAGAAGATCATGTTTTAAAATTGCGTTTCGAGATGATCATGTTTTGAGAAGATCACGTTTCAAGAAGATCATGTTTTGAGATCATGTTTTGAAAAGATCATATTTTGAGAAGATCATGTTTTGAGAAGATGATGTTTGGGAAGATCTTGTTTTGAGAAAATCATATTTTGAGGAGATAATGTTTGGAGGAGATTATATTTTGAGAAGATCATGTTTTAAAATCGTGTTTCAAGAAGATCATGTTTTGAGATCATGTTTTGAGAAGATCATATTTTAAAAAGATCATGTTTTGAGATTATATTTTGAGAAGATCATATTTTGAGAAGATTATATTTTGAGAAGATCCTATTTTGAGAAGATCATATTTTGAGAAGATCATGTTTTGAGATCATGTTTTGAGAAGATCATGCTTTGAGATCATGTTTTGAGAAGATTATATTTTGAGAAGATTATATTTTGAGAAGATAATATTTTGAGATTGTGTTTTGAGATCCTGGTTTGAGAAGATCATGTTTCGAGAAGATCCTGTTTTGAGACCATGTTTTGAGAAGATCCTATTTTGAGAAAATCCTATTTTGAGAAGATCATATTTTGAGATTAGGTTTTGAGATCCTGTTTTGAGAAGATCATATTTTGAGAAGATCATGTTTTGAGATCATGTTTTGAGAAGATCCTATTTTGAGAAGATCCTATTTTGAGACGATCATATTTTGAGATCCTGGTTTGAGATCCTGGTTTGAGCAGATCATGCTTTGAGATGATGTTTTGAGATCTCTCTTGTGCTGGTGCATCCCACTCCTCCTGAGCTGCCAGCAGATCTCCTGTGGGATGGTGCTTGGGGAGCTGCCATCAATCCATTATTTTTTCCTTCAGTCTCATCCCATCCCTGCAGATATTCCATGGGAGGAGCCCTCATTGCTGTGACCAGCATTTCCTTTGGAAAACCTTCTCTCCCAAACCTGATGTGACAGGAGCTCTTCCAGCCCCAGTGCCAGCTCTGGAATCCTTGGATGTGCCTTGGGAGGCCACCAGTCCCTTGGTGTCACCTTCCCCATGCCCTGATGTTTGAGATGACCCTGAAGCAAGACCTTCAAAGGACTTGCACCTGGCTGATGTTCATTTATAAATTCAAACTCGACTCTTATTTTGAAGCAGATCATTCTTTTCCCAGAAAAACACAAACTGGAGCCATCTCAGCAGTTCCACTGTCAGTTTTTGGGATGTTAATGAATTTGGAGCTTGGAGTCTGTGCTGAGGGGCAGCTCTAAACTTGAGACTGCCAAAGGCTTCAGGAGCTGAGTCTGAAATCTGCCTACAAACCTACATTAAACCACCTGATAATGAATTTTTTATCTGCTCCTTAATAGCAATTTATGACCACACGCACCTGGAATCTTGTTGCATCCAGCAATAGATTCATTTTTTTACTTTTAAAATTTAATTATTAAACATAGATTTTCAACCAGCTGCTTATTTGCTCTGTTCTGCCTCACAGAGGACAAAATAAATGTGTTTTTGTTGTATCCAGTGTGAGCAGGGCTTGGTTTTGTCACAGGATGCCTCTGCAGTCAGGTACAAGGTGATTCCTGGAGGTTTTTTATATGAATAAATCCATTTTTCCAGTGATGGCAACTCCTACCAGTGCTGTGCCAAATCCTTTGGAAACAAAACCCAGGTGGGATTTTAAATCTTGGTCCAATTTCCCTGTGATTGTGAAGAACCTGTATTTTATATCAGTGATATGTTTGGGTATTAAATTTGGGTGGTTTGGGAAGCAAAGGTGGCTTTTTGAAGCTGTTCTTTAGAAAACACCCAAGCAAAGGTTTTGTTTCTCAGAGTTTTTTTTCATGAAGAAACAACCAACCTATTCCAGTATCTCATTTACACCTGAAATGCAACATTCAGCTAATTGAAAACTTGGCTGTTCTTAATTATTTTCTTGCAGCTCATTGACATTCACAGGGATCTTGTTGCTGCAGCCCCATAAATATAATATTACTGTACAGATTTTTATTTTGGCACTCAGTTCTCCTCTATTGGCATATTTATAGTCTCCTGTATAAATGAATAATTTTATTTATTATTTATTCATTTGAACTTCGCTGTGTCTGTGTTACTGTACAAGTGTTGGGGTGGAAGAAACTCTTTTTTGCTGAGTTTCTTACTTGCCAACAAAATCTTCTGGTTACTTCCACAAGACAGGGCAGCAAACTTTTGAATAAACAGATTATTTAGTATTTTGTATACAATATTTCTCCTTTATCAGTGACAGATCAGGGCAATGAGCAGCGTCACTGCAGAGCAGTAAAATCCAGCTGGTTTGATGATTAATTATTTTGAGAGGGGACAGGGAACCAAACCTTAAAATCAACCCAAAAAATGAACCAACTTCCCAAGTAAATCAGATTTCCAGGGCAAAATCTTCCATTCAGAGAATAAAATAAAATTTGGAATAAATGTTATTGCATTCTCTGATCACAGCAAGAGAGAGGAAAAGGATTTAAGCTCAGCTTAAATCCTGGAGGGTAAGGATGGGTTTTGTCTCTTCTGTCATTGCTGTGCCCTTGACCTGTTGTGCTTTCCACCCTGCAAAGCTCTGCCCTCATGAATCGTCAGAAATGGGGTGAGAATTCAGTCAGGAGATTTTTCCCTGGGTTTTATTCCATCCCATTGCCTTCCCAAAGTCAGTTTTAGTTCCAGGGCATGGATGTGATTGTGGGGAGCACGACTGGATTGTAAGAACTAAACCTTAACAGAGTTATCCTGAGCTTCATTAATATTAATTATCACTTTTCTTTGTCACTGGCCTGTTCTGCACAGCAGGAATGTTCTGGAGATCTTCTGTGTTTTGGGGATTGTGGGATGGTTAAACATGGAATATTTGCATTGGGTATCCATGAAGATGCCTTGCAGATATGGAATGTTAGATATGGAGTATGAGAGATGGAATGTGACATGGATTATTAGATATGAAATATTAGAGAATGTGATATATGGAATATGAGATGTGGGATATTAGATATTGAGTATGGGATATGGAAATTAGATAAGGAATACTAGATCTGGAATATGAGATGTGGAAATGAGATAAAGAATGTGAGATATGGAATATGAGATATGGATTATGATATATGGAATATTAGATCTGGACTATGAGATATGGAATATTAGATATAGAATGTGAGATATGGAATATGAGATGTGGAATATGAGATATGGAAGTGAGATAAGGAATGTGAGATATGGAATATGGGATCTGTAATATTAGATCTGGAATATGAGACATGGAATATGAAATATGGAATATTAGATCTGGAATATGATATATGAAATTAGAGATATGGAATATGAAATATTGAATATTAGATATGGCATATGAGATATGGAATATTAGATATGGAATATGAGATATGGAAATGAGATAAAGAATGTGAGATATGTAATATGAGATATGGATTATGAGATACGGAATATTAGATCTGGACTATGAGATATGGAATATTAGATATAGAATGTGATATATGGAATACTAGATCTGGAATATGAGATATGGAATATTAGATATAGAATGTGATATGGAATATGAGATGTGGATTATGAGATACAGAATATTAGATCTGGAATATGAGACATGGAATATGAAATATGGAATATTAGATCTGGACTCTGAGATATGGATATGAGATGTGGAAATGAGATATGGAATATGGGATCTGTAATATTAGATCTGGAATATGATATATGAAATAAGAGATGGAATATGAAATATTGAATATTGGATATGGCATATGAGATATGGAATATTTGATAGGAATGTGATATCTAGAATGTTAGATCTGGAATATGAGATATTAGATGTGGTTCATGGAATGAGCTCTGGAAAACCTGGAATTAGTGAGGCAAGGCTGATGGAAATGCTGGTGGACAGGGCATGTGCTCCATGGAATTCTGATGGAGCAGAGGACAGAGTTTCATTCATCCAAAATTTGGCTTTTTGGGGCATTTTTGAAGAAGTTGCACAAAAGACCCCAACAATTTCCAAGTAGTTTTTTCTGCATTTTTCCAGATAAACCTGACATGCATGTGGGGGTTTTATTTTCCATTCTTTCTGTTCACCATTATATAATACATTTAATTTGAATTTTAATGTTTTTTACATGCTTCAGGAAATGGAAACAAAGGTGAGCAGTTGAATAAGAAAATAAGGGAAAATCTAAATTTTTTAATGTATTCCTTGGGTGTTTGCTAAAAAATAAAAAAAAATAATCTTGACAAAGGGAATCAAGTCTTGTAACTGTACAATACGTGGTGTAAATGTTGTAATGACCTTTACTATTACTAATATTATTAATATTACTAATATTATTAATAATTTGATAATTATTAGTCACTAAAGATATTTTATTAAAAAATGATGAACCTGGAAAGTATTTGCATTGATAAATTAGATGTTAAATCCTTTGTAGCTTGTTAAAAATCACTTTTCTGCTTTTTACACTGCAGGACTTCGAGCTTTATATATTTTTAATAAATTCCTCTGTGCTTGTGTGCTTTTTAAATGTATTTTCTAATTTTTAATGAGTCCCTTTAATCCTAGAAAATGGGAAATACTGCAGATGAAAAGCCAAAAACATCAATTTGCTGGGAGCAGTGTCTCTTAAAAGAACACTCAGGTCATATTAGGATTGAAAAGATAAATATTTTAAATTATTCTGTATTATTTTAGATTATTGGACATGGGAGTGGACCCAAAGTCAAGTTTTTCAACTTAGTGAATACTTCAATCAATCTGGGAGTTTCCAGAAGAGTGGTTCCTAATGAAAGAGGACAGGAGAGTTTTGGATGCACTTTTTAGCAAATATATAAAAGGATTTTGTTCTTCCCAAATATCCACCTGTTTCAAATTAGGTTTTCCTAAGGTTAGAAGTGATTTGCCAAGTTAATTCAAATTAAAAAATAAAAATAAATCCCAGCCTGGTGCATTCTGGTGACATTTCCAAATCCAATTGGGCAAACTCAGAGCTGTTGGGGAGAGGAGGGAAAAGCCCAGAACTATGGATAATATCCTTGATTCAATATTTTTATTATTCTGTTCCTTTTTTTTAGGCCAGGCAGCTGGAAGAGAAGGAGAAGGAGCTGAAGAAACATGATGCCTTCTACAAAGAGCAGCTGGCTCGGCTGGAAGAGAGGGTAAAACCTTTTTTTTTCCCTTTTAATGAACATTTTTTCTCATATTTTTCCCTTTCTGTTCCTGGTTGTATTTACAAGAAGACTTTTTTTAAGCAGATAAAGATTAAAATTCTGGCCAGAAGGGTTATTTTTATATTGCTGCTGCTGTTTCTGCCTTAATATTGGCAAGGTGGAAGGTTTGATGGGAGAATATTTGTTTTCTTCACTAACAAAGTTCTCACATTTGTTGTGGGATTTCATCTGTCACGGTAATTACAGACAGAAAAATGAAATAATGAGGTTATTTTATACCAATGCTGATGAAGAGGCAGTGGAAGTGAAAAAGTGTCACCAAGTAAAGTAATTTAAATTTAAAATAACAACAAAAAAAAGTGAAGTGTGAAGGGACAGAGTGAATTTCTGCTTTCAGTGGGTGGAATTAGTGATTCCTCCATCACTGTGGAGAGTTTAATTTTAATTCCAAGTTTATACCATGTTTAAAAAGCACTTCTGTCTTTTAATCTCATCACAGACTTGAAATTAAACTGGAGAGTGCAGCTTGGGAAGCTGTGGGACTTGCTCACAGTGGCTTAACATATTGCTGTTAACATTCCTATTCTTTACAGGGTATTATTTTATAGGATGTTAATTTCAAATAATTACTGCTGTCATCATTTCCTGCCTCCCAGGTTGGTTGTAACCTCCAGCCTGTGTACATTTGCCTCCTTTAACCCTCTGCCTTCTTCCTGAGCTTATATATTGGTGATTAATTCAGATTTTTTTTGTTAGTTGGTTAAAATTATTAACAAGATACACATCCATTGATGCAGCTTAGCAGGCCAGAAGAAAACTCCTTTTTTTTTTTCCTGGATTAGGAGATAGAATGTGCTGCATGAATTACCAGTGTGTATAATTGGTCTTAATGAATATTTTAAATTGAGGGGACATCTGATACCATGTCAGTGTTTTGTCCCCCTTTTTGAAGGTGGCATTAATGAAGTCCCATGTTTTTGGCAATGAAAAAGAGTTTGAAAGGATCAGAGGAAATCAGTTTCATGCTTCTAAATCAGTGCATTATTTAAACAGCTGAAAATTAAGATATTTCACAAAAAAATTCCACAGAACACTTTTCTTTTTCTGCAGTAACTGCCTTGGTGTTAGAGGAAAAAGCTTCAGTGGGATTTTATCCAGACTGGATTTTTCTGGGCTGGTTGGAGCTGAGCTCTTAGTGTGGAATAATTCCTGGCAAAGGATGTCTGATAAACCATGGATCTTGGACAGCTTTTTCTTTCACTTTCTTTTATTTTTTACATCATTTTAGATGTTTTTCTTGGTCATTTTTCACATTTATGTAGGTCACTGGTCCAGTGGTTTCACTTGCCCTTGTTAGTGAATGTAATGTGTATAAATACATTTTTGTGCTGTGCAAGGGAGATAATGAACTTTAAATAACTTTATTTGAGTTCTGCTGGAGTGCCACCCCCAGGGGATGTGAAATACAAAATTCTGCCATCTCTTGGTTTCTCTGCTTGGCTTGGAAATCTCCAGGATTACAGCAAGTAGTTCTGAATTCCTTGTTTTATACCATGGGTGATGAACTCTGCATTCAGAGTGGAGTTTTTGTGGTACCAAGCCTTGTCTTTTCATCCTGACTCCTTATTTGTGAGGTAAAAGCCTCTCCTTTTCCAAGTTGTCATCCAGTTTGTCATCAAGGTAAATTCTCATCTCTCTCCTACACAAAAAAAGTGCTGTTCCAGCTCTGAGAGGAGCAAACTCTGTGTTCCAAATCTGACCTGGAATTTCTTCAGAGAGATGGAGATTGCAGAGTGAAAACCTGGACAAGCAGAGGTGTCACAGCTCCTGCCATCCCACCTTCCCTCACTGGGGTCACCTGGCAGCTTCTGTGCTGGGAATTTTGAAAATTGGGATGGAAATAGAGCTTAAAAAAAAAAAAAAAAAAGAGGAAGGTCTGGAAATGACAGAGCTTGAAAAGAGGCTGGTTTGTTGTTCCTGAACTTGTCCTGATTTCAGTGGAAGGTGCAGAGGGACAGAGCCTGGGCTCCTCAGCAGAGGGAAGTTCAGAACAGGAGGTGGGGTGGGAGCAAGTGGAGCTCAGGGAGTCAATGTCAGGATGAAGAAATGTTCAATCCCAGTCTGTCACCTGTGACAAAGAATGCTAATTACAATCTCAGATCATTCCCACATCAAATAAGCACTCTTTAAAAACCCTTCAGTTATGCCTATGTGGTATTTCTGGCTGTTGCATCATGGAGTGATTAACATGATTAATTGGCTTTTTGATTATTTAGCCTTTTCAATTAGAAGCTTCGTATTTTGTGTTCTTCAGTGCTGCTGAAAAAACAATGCAGTCATTGATAATAAAGGGAGATGACAAGAGAACAGATTAGTGTCAGCACAGCGTGCTCCTTATGGAGAAAATTATCCATATTCAGTGCCAGATGAAGCCTGTCAATTATAAAATATTTCAGTGACTGAGGGAAGATGCTCAACCTTTACAGGATATTAATACAGGACAAAATAACTGTGCACAAGTGACAGCTGTGATAGTAAAACATCAACAATTCTATTCTCTGGGGGAATAACTGTTCATAAATTTGGTTTATGTGCTAAAAACCTTTTGATACTTCCCCAAAACCCAGCAATTCCCCTAACAGCTGCCAGTGTTTCTAGGTCAAAGATAGCACATAAGCTATTAGTTATTACATGCTCCACAGCAGCAGAGCAATAGCAGAGAGTTTAACAAAGCAGTTAAAGAAAACCTTCCCCTGCTCTGCATCTGACTGGGATGTGCAGCTGGGATTTAGGTGTTCACACATCAGGCTTGGAGGGCAATTTGTCACCTACAGGATGAAGGTGGTTCTTGACTAGAGCCAAACCCAGAGATAAAACAGAACTGAAGTCACTGAGTTTGGTGTGCTCCACGCTGTGTTAATTATTTACTTACAAGTGCAAGGTCCTGCACAAGGGTCAGGGCAATCCAAGCACAAATCCAGGCTGAGGGGAGAAAAGGATGGAGAGCAGCCCTGGGGGAAAGAGTTGGGGATTTTGGAGGATGAGAAGCTGGACATGCCCTGGCCATGGGGATTGGGACCCAAATCCTCCCATGGGCAGCACAGGAGGGGGGAAAATCCTGCCCCTCTCAGGTGAGACCCCACCTGCAGAGCTGCCCCAGCCCTGGGGACACAGCAGCACCTGGAGCTACTGGGGAGAGTCCAGAGGAATCCATGGAGCTGCTCCAGGGCTGGAGCCAGGCTGGGAGAGCTGGGGGTGCTCACCTGGAGAAGGGAA
>JAOTQP010000870.1:1849965-1863708 GCA_026413545.1 Cichladusa arquata
TGGGAAAGGGGAGATTGGGGCAGGAATTGCTGGCTGGGCTGGAATTGCCAGAGAATCCCTGGATCCCTGCAATGTCCAAGTCCAAGGATGGGGCTTGGACTAACCTTGTCAGTCTTGAGTTTGGACTGAAATAAGTGAAACAATTTCCTTGTGGCTTTGGAAATCTCTTTTAAGGCCGTTCAGATCCGAGGCTCTGTGTCAACAGGATGATTAAAACAAAATGCTCCCTATTATCCACAAATGGCTTTGTTAAAGATCCTCAGATGAAATGGCCACAAGTACAATTAAGGGGAGAAAAGAAGCTTAACTGCAGCAGAAATGGATTAAAAAGAGGCACAGAAAACTTTCCAATTTGCCATTCAGGGAACAGGATAATCTTTGCCTGCCGATGCTTTGAGTCTTTCCGTGGGGGAGGATGAGAAGGAAAGAGAAGTCTTTAAATTAAAAATTCTCCCCTGATTCTCAAAGGTGCCAAACAGCCCAAGCCCTTGGTTCCTTTGTGGGTGGAGCAGGTGCTGAGCTGAGCTGGAGTCAAGCTGGGCTCATTTTTGTCTTTCCCAGCTCTAACTTGAAGCAAAGGGCAGATTTGTCTCTTTTGTATGCAAGTCAAAAGTCTTTTTTTTTTTTCTTTGTCAAATCAACTTTAACTACGTAACTATTAAATTTAATTAAAAAAAAAAATAAATAGATTGCATGGATGTTACTCTCATAATGAATCTCTTCAGAGCTTTAAGGGCTTAAAAAAAAGAATTCAGTGCCAGAATCAGTCGTGGTCTGTCTGCAGTAAAAACTGTTCCACCATATTTTTAATAAAATAGTGCATTCAGGTGAAGTATCTCTGGTAAAATTAAATGAGGGATCTCAAGTTCTCCTGGTTCTTTTGATAATCTTTTATCAGCTTGGATGACACAGGATCTCTCAGAACTTTGCCTGGTTGCAAATCTGAAGATTTTCAGCCCAGAGTGAAACGTGTGCTCGTGCTTTGAGGTCCCACATGCAGACAAAACAGTGACCTTCTGAGGGGCTCCAGGAATTTTATTTTCTTACACAGACCTTTGAAATCAGAGCTGTAGAGAGAAATAATTCTCCTCTCATTCCTCCAGCTTTCAGAAGCTTCTGTTCCCACTTTCTCTCAGGGAAAATTATTTCAGTGGCAAATATGGTGAAAACACTTTCACCCATGGCCAGATCTCATTTTTCCCTTCCTGACTTATGGCATTATTTCTATTTTCTGTGGCTCTGTTTATGTATCAGGGCAAATTTGGATTTAGAATTAAAACTGAAGTTCTCTTTAACTTCTCGTTCAGCCTCTGTTTCTCTCAGTTCACATTGAGGGTGTGGAAAAGGCACCACCTGTTACTCAAATTCTACTGCAATATCTTCATTATCTTTGGGTCAAAACTGCTGGATTTGGGTTTGGAGGGGAATTTAAACTCATCCAGTGCCACCCCAACCATGGCAGGGACACCTCCCACTATCCCAGGGTGCTCCAAGCCCTGTCCAGCCTGGCCTTGGGCACGTCCAGGGATGAGGATAATAAATGTCTGCCTTTATCTGGAGATGAGGAAATGATGTCACAGCACCATTTTAAATCTGTATTTAGGGAAATGACCACTGCACTTTTATCTGGAGGATTAATGAGGGCTTAGAAAACAAAACTTCATCTCTGGGTTACAGAGAGTTTATCTCTAAAAGAGAATCTGAGTGGATTTCAATAGTAGACTTGAGCCAACAAACAGCACACTCCATCTAAGATAACAAATGATTTCTTGATAGCTTGTAGGATTAAAACTTCTGGGCATACAGAGCAGCTGAGTTGATCACTTGAACTGCAATTAAAAAGCAGAACAAGTACACCCTGAATATTGTTTTTATGTCACAAATGCTCCTTCATGCTTGAAAATGAGAAAAAATTGCAATCGATCCTTACAACTGTTGTGTTCATCTTTATTGACCAGGCCAAAGAAAGATAAATGGCAGCCTAAATAAGATTCTAGTCTGTGTTGGCCTGGGGGGGGACAGGGGGTGATGCAGAATCATTCATCATCTCAGCCCTGCCTTGGCCACGCTCGTCCTGCTGCTCATTGGGGGCTCATCCCATCCCAGGAAAGGTTCCTGCCCTAAAACATCTCCCACTTTATCCCATCCCAGGAAAGGTTCCTGCCCTAAAACATCTCCCACTTTATCCCATCCCATCCCAGGAAAAGTCCCTGCCCTAAGACATCTCCCAGTTCATACCATCCCAGGAAAGGTTCCTGCCCTAAAACATCTCCCACTTTATTCCATCCCAGGAAAGGTTCCTGCCCTAAAGCATCTCCCACTTTATCCCATCCCATCCCATCCCAGGAAAGGTTCTTGCCCTAAGACATCTTCCACTTTATTCCATCCCATCCCATCCCATCCCAGGAAAAGTCCCTGCCCTAAAACATCTCCCAGTTCATCCCATCCCATCCCATCCCATCCCATCCCATCCCAGCAATTGATGGTGGCATTGCTGGACACCAGGGGGTCACTGGTGTGAGGAGAATCTCACTTCCATTTGCTCTCTGCCCTGGGATGGTTTCTGAAGAAAGAGATGAGGCTGGGTGTGAGTGCAGTGGGTGATGGGGTGTGGGGCTGGCAGTGGGGGGTGCAGCACAGCTCTCTGCTCCTGCTGATCCCAGCCTGACCTTTGCCTGCACTGCCTCTTACCCAATTTGTTATCATTTGTGAGAAAATATTAGCCCTGCAGTACAATTTTACCCCTGTCTGGAGCTGGCATTTTATTCACTGTTTTCGGTACATTTCAAGATTATTATTCACAAGGAAGAAGCTTGGAAGATGAAATCTTGAAGTGGGAAGGAAAAATGGTTTTATTTGCATTTTTTTGTAGTTGGTGCTGCCTTTTTTTGGAATTTCAGGAAGTGTTTTTGCAGGAGTGAGAGCTGCACTGCTCATAAAATGATAAATATTCCCCAGGACATGTTTACTCACCCAGTGACCACAGACCTGTGTCATCTGTGACTTTTATGGAAGAGTGATCTCTCCACTTACAGCCTTTTCCATTTTTTTCTCCCTAAAAACGTTTTCATCATATTGCTTTTCCATACATCAATGTCTTAAGCTAAACTGCTTTATTTTACCCAAATTAAAATTGGAATGATGCTTCTCATGGACTGAATCCATGTGTGTTATGGAATCATGGAATGGTTTGGGTTGGAAGGGACCTTAAAGCCCACCCAGTGCCACCCCTGTCTTATAGGGACACCTCCACTGTCCCAGGTGATACAAACCCCAATGTCCAGCCTGGCCTTGGACATTCCAGGGATTCCCTGGGAATTCCAGCCCAGCCAGCAATTCCTTCCCCAATCTCCCCTTTCCCAATCTGAAGCCATTCCCTGTGTCCTGTCCCTCCATCCCTTGTCCCCAGTCCCTCTCCAGCTCTCCTGCAGCCCCTTTATGGGCTCTGAGCTCTCCCAGAACCTTTTTTTCTCCAGGGTGAACAATCCCATCTCCCTCAGCCTGACACAAATTAAATATTTGGAAGATGCCAAATCAATATTGAGGCATCAATAACTCTGAAGCACAGGATAAAGTCCCAGGTTGTTAAAATAAGAATTCAGCTGGGTTTGATGTAATCACACAGTGTGGGATTGGCAGGATTTTGTTGCCATGTTAACATCACTCCCTGAGATGCCAGTGACTCAAAGCTACACCAGAGTTCTTGCAAGTGCCAGCACGACCTTTCTGCCTCTCCACACCCTGTTTCCACCAGCATTGGGAGGAAAATAGCTCCAGAGAAGTTTTGAGCTCCTAAACTTTGCTTTCTCCCTCCAGCTGGGCAGCCAGGTGCCTTGGTTATTACAGCAGAGGTCCAACTGTGCTGAGGCTATAAAAACCTCCTGAAAAATGCCACCTCTGTATTATTGAGACATGAAGCAAAACAACATTCCAGCAATTTATCTCAGGCTGTAGAATCACAGAATTCTTTAGGCTGGAAAAGACCTTTAAGGTCATAGAGTCCAACCATTCCCAGCACTGTCAAAGCCACCACTCAGCCATGTCCCCAAGTGCCACATCCACAGGGCTTTCAATCCCTGCAGGGATGGGGACTCCACCCCTGCAGCTGTTCTAGTGCCTGACCCCCTTTCCATGAAGGAATTTTCCCAATTTCAAAGCTGAGCCTCCCCTGGCACAGCATTTTCCCACCTAGAAAGCTTCTGTTGCTTGGTGAGCATCTCTCACCTGTGTTTTAGAAATGAATGATTTTGTAGAACTGAGTCAAAGCCATCCCTGGGTTTAGGAGAGATGAAAATCTGTCCTGATGCTGCCTGGCTTTAGGAATTAAAACTAGCAACTGAGTGAAGTGACCTGGGAGTTTGGAATATTCCAGGAAATCCTCAGAGAGGCTTTTTTAAGGCAAAGAGCAAAAGGGAAAGTCGAGCCATAGTTAGTTTATGTTGGGACTTTGAAGCAGTGAGGCTGTGGAGATGTGGGTGAGGAACACAGACAGGGCACTGCAAAGAAGTCAAGAATCACTATTTTGATTTTAATTTGCAATAAAGAAGTTGCAAAGACTCCAGGAGCATCTTGTGCTAAATATGGGATTCTTACCTCATGTCCCTTTAGAGTTTCTTCCCCAAGAGCCATTTCTTTTGCATAATCAAGACACACTTATTAAAAAATAAACAAACAAACACCCCCAAAAAAGAGATTTCTGAAATTTTGTCATTTTATGGTTAGGTTTGAGGGTTTTTTGAAACAACTTAAATCCAAACCCATCAGCTTTATTGACTAGATATTAGCATGCCTGCTAACACCACTAACTGAAATCCGTATTTATTCTGTTTTTCCTCCAGAGTGCCCAGTTCTACAAAGTCACCACTGAGGAATACCAAAAAGCTGCTGATGAAGTCTCATCTCGGTTCAAGTGAGTCCCTTCTCATTTTTTTTTTCCCCTTGCAGCTGGAAGAGTTGTTACCACATGAAAATGCACAATAATTCCCCTTTCCTCCCTCACAGATCCTATCAGTCCCTCTGGTTGTTGAAAGGAGGGAATTTGGGAGAATTTGGAGGCCAATGTATAGGAACCATAAGCTGCAGAGAAATGGGATGCACACTCAGTAAACATTTATTACATCAGTTTATAATTGATATAAATTACATCCATTTATAGTTGATAAGAAGCATGAAATATTCAAAAAATAGATTCCTTTTTTCTGATGAAGCACCAAAAATGGGATTCCATCTCTGCATCACAATCACACCATGGGAAGGATTTAAATGAGGAATTTCACTCTGCCCTCAACAGTGAAGGTCAAATTAAATAATTTTTATTAGTCCTGAAGAAAGGCAAGTGAAGATCTGGTAATTGATGGATCAAAGTGACAGTGACCCTTAGCCTTGGACCTTCCCTTTTGGGCTGCTCCATCCCTCAGGCTCCAGTTCCATTTATCATTTTAGTGAGGACACAGAACTTTTTACAACCTCAATTCTCTCCTCTAACCAAGAAATGCTGCAGAAAATGAATTATTCTGCCACGATTTTTGTAGCTTTGTGGAGGGATTTGCTTCTGGTTTGTGTTTTTGTTTTGATTTTTGATGAGCAGGAAGAGAAGAGTCCTTTCTGAGCTGCTGGTAATGATACCAATAAAATTTTAAAGTATAAGAAAAACTTATTTTATATCTTAACAGCATGAATTGTTGAATATTCTCTGGTGTATATATAAAATTTTTGTAGTGTTTAATGGTGCAGAGTATATTGAGGACTAAATTTATCTGTCCCTTAAACAAAAGAGACAGGATGACCATTGATCAAGGTCTGATTGAAGCATAATTTGGAGGGTTTTCCATCAAGTCTGGAAATCCAGGAAGGTTGGGATAAAATTCCCACCTGGGTTTCTCTTTCCTTTGTGTCACTGAGATATTTTCAGCTTTCTAAATCAAATGATTGCCTCATTTCACATGCATTATTCCAAAAGGTTTTGTTGGGATTTGGAGTTTTGCTGAAGAGCTCTGGGTGGGTTTAGTGGGCAGAGATGGGTTTGGGGATTGGGTTTTTCCTCCTGATCCATCAAGGATTTCCTAAGTAAATCAAATACTTTTTGTGCACAAATGGAACTGATTGATAGAGCATCAAAGAAATATAAGAAAACCATTTTATAGGGTGCAGAAATCAAGGAATATTTACTGAGGAGCATTTGGGCAGGGAATCACATTCCTACCACTTGATGGGATTGGACTTTTCTTAATTTTCTAGAAACTCAAGGTATACATTGAAATCATCCATTTGACTGGTCTGTAATAGCAGTGCTGCAATTACTGTGCTGCTTTTGCACTTGAAACCAAATTTCCTAAAAATTATTTGGAATTTTTACATCAGTGGATCCAGTATTGGTCCACTGCCTTCCAAGAAAAACAAAAGGAAATAAAAAGGTGCCTGAAATCTGCACATAAATTGTGGCAGATTTGATGAAGTGCCTGAAATACCAATATTACTTTACAATGTAAAGGTTTTTCCTTACAGCAAATCCTTTTAAACACCTTGTCTTTTTATTGAAGGTTTCAATGCAGGAGGTGTTATTTTATCACTGCCTCTTTTATGGAACTTGATGGATAAATGAGGAATGATTTAGTGAGACCTAAAGATGCTCTTTTGGTGTCACAGGCACTTCTCGTGTGCAGTTTAATTGCACGTGAGGATTGAGAGGACAGAGGCTCCAGTGGTGTTTAAAGAGTTGTTTAATTGGCTGTAAAAGAAGAATTAAATAAGGTTGAGCTGCTAAATTTTGTTAATGCATAAAGCCATGTGCTGCCTGTGATTGCAGGTTCCAAGTGCAAGATTAATGGATCTAATTGTGGTGTTATTAGCAAATAGTCTGACTTTATTTTAGGCATGTCTAGAATTAGGTACCCAGTTTTAATGATATAACTTGAATTTCTTCCACTTTTTAAGCTGCATCCCTTCCAAGAGCAAGAAGTGGATGGTGTTATTATTAAATATTAAATATTTCCTGGATTTTCCTTCCTCCATTTAATCCCTGAAATTACATCAGCTGTGGCTTCATCAGTCTCTAGGGATAATTAAACCCCATTAAAAGGGGAAAAATACAAATATCCCACATGGGTTTGGATCAGAGACCTGGCAAGTCTTATGTCTGCAGTTCCTGCATTAAACTGATATTCCAAATGTCCATGTGGAATGTTTTATCTCCACCAAGGCCCTGATTCACATTGATCAAATTGGGAATTATCAAATGCTTCATCTCTTTACGAGCCTAATTCCCATTGATCAAATCCTAAATGAGCAGGTTCAGGCAGTTCCTGCAGTCCCCAAATCACATTAAAACAACATTACAGGGCCATGCTGCCCCTCCTAAAGCTGGAATTATCTTCCCACAGTTACATTATAACCCCAATTATTCCATTATGAAGATGGCTCTGTTATAATGAGGAGTTTACACAAGAAGAGAAGAATGCAACGTTACAGGAAGAGCTGGGCTTTGGGCAAGGATTTGAACTTTTCCTAATCAAATTCTCCCTTTGTTTTGTGGGTTTTTTCCCTTAATTTGGAGGGCTGGGAGTGGGAAATTCAGCAGCTGCAGCGGTGACATTTTATTCCCCCGTGGTGTCTCGAGCCAAGTGACATCTTCATTATTCATTTAAGAAGCAGAGAGGGCAAAGGCAGCCTAAAATAAATGTTTTTATCTTTGGTGGGGTTTGATTTCTGGTGGTATATTTAGAATTCATGGCTGTGCATTAGTGCTTTTTCCTCAATATTCTGCCATTCCTCACTGCTCTCGTGGACAACGTGGAATTGCTTCTTGCTGCTGGGATTTTTTGGGAAAAATTTAATCCCAAGTCTTCCTGGGGGATTGACTGATCAGTTTGTGATGAGGTTTTCCCCAATAATGGAATTAAAACAAAGTTTGCTTGGACACTGACACTTGTAATCCAGAGGATCCTTTGCATCATCTGGGTGTTTATTCTGAATCACAGATTTAGGGGGGGATTTATTTCTTTATAATGAATCTTTTGGACATGATTCTCTCTATCAATTCCCATAGAATGAATGGGAATAAATGACAAATCATCAATATCATATCTTCTTTTAATTAGAATTTCTCTGTCACAAAGCTTGGGTCATTAATGTTTACTGAAAATAAAATTTAAGGCATTGTTATCATTAAAAAAATCACAGAGTGGTTTGAGCTGGAAAGGACTTTAAGGATCATCCATGCCATGGACACCTCCCCCATGAAGTTCTGCTTGATGCTGAGCTGTGAATATTTGAAATATTTGCAGTATTTCCTGTGTTTTTTGACTGATGTTGCTGTGACTGTGAAGCTGAGAAGGAGCATAATGAAACCACAGTAAATTAATAACAGCAACACTTGGATATTCAGATATAATTGTCTCACAAAGCAGTGGTGCCAATTCTCTGGACACTGAGGAGGAAAAAAAGCAGAATAGAGAGAAAATCAGCTTTTTATTGATGACTTTGGACCGAGTCCAGGGAAGTGTGGTTTTATTTCCCTGTCCTTGTTACCCTTCTGATGCTGGGGCACATATGGTGACTTTGAAGGGCTCTTGCACTGCCTGTAAATTAGGAATATTGATAGTTTCTTCATGCAAATATCTTCAGTCACCATCATGCTGCACTCACATACCTCTGTAACATAGAAATCTGTGTTGCAGAGAGCCAGGCAAAGAATTTGTGCTTTACTCCTCCTTGTGCAGACCCAGATTTCCAGTTTGTATCCTCTCTTTAAATAACATCATTGATTCCCAGAGTGGTTTGGGTTGAAGGGACCTTAAAGCTCATCCCATTGCACCCCCTTCCCTAGACCAAGTTGCTCCAGCCCATCCAACCTGGCCTGAAATTAAAAGTGGCTGCTTTTAAAACCTAAATTAAAAATACAAATTACCAGTTATTTATGAAATACCACATAGTGTTTTTTCAATTACAGAAAATAGGAAGCTACAAAAAATCCTGCAGGCTTTGTGCCTTTAGTTAAGCTTTTTTTTTTTTTTTTTTTTGCTTAGCCAAGGGCAGTGAACTCTGCACAGAAACCTCCTGAATTAATGTTTTCTCTTACAAATACAGCAAATAGAGGTGGTGCTTTGTCAGGAGAGAGTCATTGCAGGGTTGTTTGCCCTGATGACATTGTTGCTGGTGGTATCCTTGATTTTTTTGTCACATGTTCTGTCTGGGGATGATGATCCCAAGTTACTCCTGACATCTCTTAGAGAGGTGTGAGCTGTTTGTAAGTGATGCTGGGAATTAAAGAATTAAACACCACAGCTCAGCTCAGCCACTGAGCTTTTCTTAGCAGCAGAGGTACCCAAAGGTCTTGTTTCTCCTTCTGCTCTTGCACCTCTTCACACACAGCTGTGCTGCCACCAGGAGAGTTTTGTGAAGTGCTTCAGGCAGAGGTGTCTGATCTCAAACACATTTCACTCCACCAGCCAAGTGTAGGTGCAGTTTTCATGGGAGTGATGCTGTCACCCCTCTTAGCTTAACCCAGTCCAGATTCTGAGTGCACAGAGCTGCTTCAGGTGGGAAGAGACCCCAGAGAGACTTTTAATAAATCCTTCCAGCCTCCTGTTTACCATGCACATCCCAAACCCTGTTCCTTTTGAGTAAACTCTGCTCTTTGCTCAGCTCTTCCAGTCAGGGCTTGGCCCTCGTGGGCTCACCTGAGGGCTGCAGGAGCAGAGCTCCCTCCAGAAATCTGCTGGACTTGCTGCTGCTTTGTACAAGGGATTGTGCTTTGACCCAGGGACCTTAAAAATCATCCAGTTCCAATTTAAAGAGGGGA
This sequence comes from Cichladusa arquata, assembly GCA_026413545.1. Lineage (NCBI taxonomy): Eukaryota > Metazoa > Chordata > Aves > Passeriformes > Muscicapidae > Cichladusa > Cichladusa arquata. The sequence goes on from JAOTQP010000870.1 coordinate 1,859,765, forward strand.
CTCTGGTGGGCAGCAGTGCCTCTGTCTCAGTTGCTCTGCACCTATAAACAAATAAAAGAATCCTTTGGCTGTTCTCCAGTTACTCTGGAATCTCAGAATTCCCTAAAGTCACTTTTCAGTGTGTTTACCTGTGACTGTCACTGCAGACATGACAATTCTGGGTTTCCCTGCAGCCACAGGTATTGAACTTCATTCCTTTGATCAGTGCAGTCCATTAGGATTGCTGGATGAAACATGAATTGTGCATTTGGAGCTGGATGCAGATTCCTTCAGAACAAACTGGGAGCAGGGCAGCCTGCTGGGATATCTGTGTGTTTCTCTTGCACTGAGAATCTGAGCATGGGGATGTGTGTTCATGGAAATCTTTGAGCTCTGATGTGAAATTTAAATGTGCTTGTTTGCTCAGGAAACAAGATTGAAGCTCTGACTGTGTTTTTTTGAGAGTTACCTTAACTTTTAAAATCCATTATTCAAAATTTAGATAGCACATTAATAAAGAGGGCAAGTCAATTCTTTCCATTCTTGGCATCATCTTTTTTTTTTCCCCTTTTCTAGAAATCATGGGTACATTCATTAAATCTCCCCTCAGGCTATCCCCAGTTTTTCCCACAGTGATTTCCTTTACTCTGTGTAATGGAGAAAGCAATCTTAAAATTAATGTTTATAAAGCACTGAGCCAGGAGGAGGAATTAAGTTTTTTTATTTTCTATGAATTAATACGTAAAATAAAAGATATTCTGGGAGGGGGGACAGGTAAAACAGGATAATTATTGTAGGATATTGTTGTGGGGGAATAACAGTGTAGGATATTGTGGAATAACTATGTAGGATATTTTGGGATAACTATGTGGGAAAATTTCCCTGTAGGAGGGGAGTTTGAACTGGATGAACTTGATGATCTTTATTATCTCTTCCAAGCTGAACCACTCTGTGATTTTAGGATCTGCAGGTGCTTTCCCTGTTCAGAAGGTCCTTTTCCTGTTCAGGATGTGTTGGGAAGAGAAATGTGTTCACACAATGACACAGAGTCATTTTAAAACCTCCCTGTGAAAGCAGTGAGTGAAACTCTGCCCTCCCCCCTCAGTGCCCCCCAGTGGAACTGGTTCTGAATCTCCTTTTGGGGACCAGCCCAGTGCTGGGAGAACTCCTGGATTCCTTTTGGGGCCAATCCCTGCTCTGGCTGCAGGGTTAGGAGCTGCTCCCAAGGAATGAGAGGCTCCTCCCATTGTGTTTGGCATTCCAGCCTCTGCCAGGGGGCAGCTGGCTGCCTCCTCCCTCCTCCAGGTTTATTCCAAACAAGGAATAAAGCCTCTTGTTTTAATGCCTTATCCTTTGTTGGGATTTCCTCCAAACACGAGTCACTGATTTCCCAATTACAGCATTAAAGCTGGGAGGTTAAACCCCACAGCAGCTCCTTTTTATTATTAATTTGTTCTCTAGTTCCTAATCTTTTGTGGCTGAGATTTACAAATACCTTTTCTAAGGATGTTTTTAATGAGGCCAAGCCATCTGTAGGATCAAATCCTACAAATCTCACTTGGGAGCCTCCAGCACAGACCTGCCTTTGGGGAAGGGAGAATGTTTCCCAGAGCTGGTGGGGGGGTTTTTTTAAGGAGAATTCACCTGTTCCTGGGTACAGGGCGAAGAATGAATTACCAATTATCTCTATATGTTACCACTTGACATGTGGTTCCCCTCTTTTTTTAATCTCCTTTCCAGTAGTGTTAGAAAATCAGGGAAAAAAATAAAAAAAGACACCACAGCCATTCTGCTTGGAGTGCACCTGAGGGAAATCACAGTTTAAAGGCAAAGTAGGCAGTAAATATTTCAGGAAATAATCTCAAATTTTGGGTTTTGTTGCAAAGGGTTGTCAGACTCAGAAAAGATGGTTTGTAAAATGAGTATTTAGATCTCTTGTAAAGTGGTTAAATCATAGGATCACAGAATGGTTTGGGTGGGAATGGACCTTAAAGGACATCAAATGTCACCCCTGCCTTGTAGGGACACTTCCACTGTCCCAGAGTGCTCCAAATCCCAGTGTCCAGCCTGGCCTTGGGCACTTCCAGGGATCCAGGGATTCTCTGGCAATTCCAGCCCAGCCAGCAATTCCTTCCCCAATCTCCCCTTTCCCAATTCCCTGTGTCCTGTCCCTCCATCCCTTGTCCCCAGTCCCTCTCCAGCTCTCCTGCAGCCCCTCCAGGCCCTGCAAAATACAAATTAAGACAGATCAGGTGCCCCTTCTCCTCCTTCAGAGGCTGTGGGTGCCACTGCAATAAGTTTATTAATTCTGTCAGATTTTCAGTTCAGTGCCTGAATATAAAACCCCTCAGTCCCACAGATCTCTGCTAAGAGGAATGACTGAAATCCTGATAATTTCCCCTCCTAACTGCAGTTCCTTGAACACGACCCACATTTTCCTGGGGTCTCTATGTTGTGCATGAAAATTCCCATTGTAGCCCAATACACATTTTTCAAGCTGGGAGGGGAATAATTCCATCCTGCATCTAGAGAAATGAGAAAAGCAGTTATTCCTTTCAAACTTCCCTTGCCACTTAACGTGGCTCCCACTTCCAAGCCATTCAGGAGCTCCATTAAGCCCCTGGGTTTGCTCCTGTGCATGCATTAGGAGCAGAGCTGGGGTAATATGGAGCAGATTTGCTGTATCATGGACACATTTATGAAGATTGATAACAGCCAGGGCTCAGTGTTAACTTTTATTTTCAAACAGGCTGCAGGAGAAACTGCCTGGTATTGCTTTGGGGCTTTGATTTATGAAAAGGTTGCTGCATGAAAAAGACATCCCATAAAGCAGCTCTGCTGGCAGGAGCATTATAAAGTAGGGTTGTGAGTAAAGCAAACAATAACTAACTGTAATTATGTTCATTATTGTCTCTCTGAGCTCCCTGTACCTTTTTTTTTGGGGGGGGGAGGGGGTTGCACTTATTCCCTCCTCAGCTTTTAAGTGGACTCACCTTTCCCATGGGGTGGGATGAACATGGGAAAAATCCTGCTGGTTTCTAGTGGCAGCACCCCCAAAAGAGACCTTTTTAATTTGTATGGAATGAAAGAGGTCACTGAAATTACACCTGCTTGCACAAGTGATGCCAGGAGGAGGAAAGGTCTATGGTAAAAATGCTGTTTCTCTTACAGCTCCCATCAATGATGCATTTTCCTCTAAATTATGACTGTTCTAGGAGGGTTATTTCAGACTGTTGCATTTAAGCCCCTTGAAAACAAACCCAAAAATCCCAGCATGATGGCAAAGATCACCAGGTTTCAGAACTACTTTTTTATTCTCTCAGCCTGGCACCATCCTTTGTAACAAGATGAGCCTGAGCAGCAGCAAGCTGAATTCTTCACTCAGCAGCAATTAGCAGAAAACTTTAGTGAGAGCCAATTGAAATCAAGGGGCATGACCTAAGTGGGAGAAATGTGAGTGGTTAATCTAAAGTTTGTCAAACTTCAGCTGCTTTAACTTAAAAGCATCCCTTTCCCAAACTACCTGAAGACCTTGCAGAAAGAAATAAGAGCTTGAAAATCATCTGTGCTGGGGTTATAAAACACAAGAATGACTTTCTTGGAGCAGAGTGAAGTTCTGTTAAATAACCAGTGTCTAATTAATGCTGCCAGCACACAGAGGGGGTGAGGAGAGACCTCTGAAAGGTCTTTGTGGGCTGGCACTGAGGTTTCCATCAGGACCCTCTGTCCTTCTGCCTCAAACTGCTCCCCTGGTGCTCTCACAGCTCCAGGGAATGGTTTGGGTTGGAAGAGACATTCCAGGCCATCCAGTGCCACCCCATCCATGGCAGGGACACCTCCCACTGTCCCAGGTGCTCCAAGCCCAAATATCCAGCCTGGCTTTGCACGTTGCAGGGATCCAGGGATTCTCTGGCAATTCCAGCCCAGCCAGCAATTCCTGCCCCAATCTCCCCTTTCCCAATTCC
>JAOTQP010000870.1:1863808-1889920 GCA_026413545.1 Cichladusa arquata
GGAATCCCAGTGAGGCCAAGTTTATCCAGCACCAGTCACTTTTTGAGTCAAAATTCCAGCATTGCCTCAGCCCCTCTCAGTGACTGTGGGGTTTTTTTGAGTGTAGCTTCATCTGTACTTTTCTCCTTCTCCTTCTAATGGAGCAAAAAAAAAGCTGTCACGAGAGGGAAATGTTTTAAATAATCAAAAAGGAACAAACGGAAGGAATTTTTTCAATATTAAAAGCTGTGTTTTGTGGATGGGATCTTGGGAAGGAATTCCTAAAGAAGCTGTGGCTGTCCCTGGATCCCTGGAATGCCCAAGGCCAGGTTGGATGGGGCTTGGAGCAGCCTGGGACAGTGGAAGGTGTCCCCATCCAGCATGTCCCAAAAATGCCCCCAAAACTGAGGAAGCTCCATCGCATGCAAGACAACGAGCTGTGCCCTCGGTTCAACAACTTGTGCAGCCTCAGCAAAGATTTTTTTCCTTTCCTTCTCCTTTTTCAGGCTCTCAGGGATGCCTGCCAGGAGGCTGAGGGTGTTTCTGCAGTGCTTGGAGACTCCACAATCCGTGCATTTTCTAAAGGAGCACCATTATTTTAACATGAACGTTTTTTCTGTTGTGGGTGAGTGTCTGGAAGGGAAAGCAAACACTTAAAAGTGCTTTCTAAAAAAAGAGGTTTCATCCCAGTCAATAGGATGCTTCAGGAAAATAGAAAGCTGCCAAGTACTTCTATAATAATGGAGGAAAAAAAATCCCACCTTCTTTTGGGAGTTGCTAAAACATGTCAATTTTTATACAATCTTTATGTGCTGCCCAATGCTGTGAGTGCTCAAAAGCAAAGCTCTCTGCTGGATTTGTGAAGTGTTATTTTTTTCCTGCATGCCTCCAATCTATTTGTCATGCAACACAGCCTGTCCTAGCCCACAGTGAGAATTAATGCTTCATTTTCTGAACGTGGAGAGACACACCAACTATTTGTACAAGTAATGACACTGGCATTTGTGTGAAATTGAGAATGGCAAAGAATTGTTCAAATTAGATTAATTTGGAAATGATAGAAGAGTTACAGCTTTGCTCTGTCCTTTAAGAGGCAAAGGAAAAATCTGCAGAACAAAACATGACTGATCATAAATAGAGAAAAGGAGCTCATAAAATGTTTATTCATCCTTTATAACAGAGTACACGACACCCTGCTGATTCAGGTTATTAAACAAGATGTGGCTCTGCAATGAAACAGGAAAATCACCTGGGCCAGGCATTGCAGGAATTCTTCCCTGGGAGGGTGGGGAGGGCTGGGATGGAATTCCCAGAGCAGCTGTGGCTGCCCCTGGATCCCTGTCCAAGGCCAGGCTGGACAGGGTTTGGAGCAGCCTGGAACAGTGGGAGGTGTCCCTGCCCATGGCAAGAGGTAGAACTGAATGATTTTCAAGTTCCCTTCCATCCCACTCTAAAGAGATTCTCCTTTTGAAATATTTTAATAAGAGGAGTAACAAATACAACAGAGGTTAAGAGATTTCAAAAAGAAATTTCAAAAGGGGAAAAAAATACAGCACAGGAAACAAATTATATTACATATATTTTATATAGCTATAATTACATTTAATTGCCTTGCTACTAACAGCAAGTTATCCCATCTATCAGCATGGTAACTCAGATATTCAAGTTCACCTGGCACTCTGCCTTGGTTTAACAGAAAGGCTAAAAAACCTGGTTTTCCATCAGAAATCCCACTTTTCTTGTAATAAATCTGATTCTGCAGGAAAATGCTCACAGGGATCTTCTGATGCATTTCAAATTATAGAATCACAGAAGGGTTTGGGTTGGAAGGGACCTTAAAATCATCCAGTGCCACCCCTGCCATGGCAGGGACACCTCCCACTGTCCCAGGGTGATCCAACCCCCAGTGTCCAGCCTGGCCTGGCACATTGCAGGGATCCAGGGATTCTCTGGCAATTCTAGCCCAGCCAGGAATTCCTGCCCCAATCTCCCCTTTCCCAATTCCCTGGGTCCTGTCCCTCCATCCCTTGTCCCCAGTCCCTCTCCAGCTCTCCTGGAGCCCCTCCAGCCCCTGCAATGTGCTGGAAGCTCTCCCTGGATCCTTCTCTCCTCCAGGTGAACATTCCCAGCTCTCCCAGCCTGAATCCAGCCCTGGGAGCATCTTTGTTCCTGAGCCTAAGGAAAACACCCACCACCAGGCAGTGAAAAATTACTTGAAAACTTCAAAAATAATTGAAATAATGAGAATAATGAAAAAATGTGTATGTTGGCATTTACAGCTCACCCCTCCAGCTCCAGTTCCTGACCTGGTCCTGGTGAGAGGAACATTTCCCTTCCTCAGGTGCCACAAAGGATGTTGAGAGAATTGTGTTTTAATGTTTCTGTTACACATTGTACATCACATTAAGGCTAAGATATATCAGAACAAGGTCCAGCAGCCACTGGTTATCAGCAGGTTACTGCTCTTTGTGGGAGTTGATGACATTTGATTGTTGTTGCAGCCCAATTCTGTTTTATGAAAAGAGAGGCTCGGCCTCATCCCAGTCCAAGACTTGTGGAATCACATATGGCCTTTGTTGCTTAGCAGAGTGAATCCAAGCCTGTTTTCTTAAATAACTTCATGCCCAAATGAAAAATTGGCATTTATTCTGCTGTCTCTTAAGATTACAACCTTCAGTTCCCTCCAGTAATCGTCACCCACGGGAGCGGCGAGGCCTGAAGTGTTTAACTGGTGATTGCTTTTTCTGGATGCTGCTCCTGCCCATAATATCTTTTATTTTTGTGGTCACTTAACAGGGTTTTGAGGCCTTTTATAGCTGAGGAGAATAGTTAAATATATATTGCTCTGGAGAGTAATATTTGGATAATAATGTGCCAGGAGTTAGTGTCTTGTGGTGCTTTGTGTTGAGTGGTGTAGTTGACCTTTGCTAGAGAGGAGAAAAGTGTCTTGCTTGTTAGAACATATTATTTAGCATCTTTGGAAAGGCAAAAGTGGTTAGTTTTGGTGGTTTTTTTTTAGTGTGAGGCTCAGTGAAGATTTTATCACCACAGTTTGGGGATGATGGTGTGATGTCAGGCCTTTACACAGCCTGCAGTGAGTTGCAGCTCTTAGGAAATAAGTGGCAGTAATAAATTCAGAATGTACTTTGCTGTCTGGATGTGGTTTATGCTGCTCATTTGGGTCTGTCTGTAATTTTTTTTGTGTCTGTGTGCTTTACACACACACTGATGTAAAGTTACTGTGGAAAATTTAATGCAGAGACAGGGATAACATTAAAATGCATCATTTAAGTAGATGAAACTCTGTCTTTTTTGCCACTTTTATATAGAGGCAGGTTTCAAACTGTTGCAGAATTATTTTTTCCTTTAAAAATTAGAAATACCAAGGTTTAATCTATCATGTAATGGTAGTTAATATATCCAAGGAGTCCTGCAGCTGGCACCACCACTTCTATGAGAAACACCAGCAAAGCATCAATTCAGTCTCCCAGAGCCTGGATCTGCCTTTCCATGAGCTGCAGCTGGAGCTGAGCAGAGCCCTGATTCCTTTAATTCCCTAAACCTTCAGAAACCCCCTCCAAATTCCTTATTAGGAGTGAATAGTAAGGAGTTCTATCACATGGTGTTGTTTGCAGTGATGATCCTTGACTTGTGTTCTCCTGAGCAGCCAAGTGGAATCTTGCCAATCTTCATTAAATAATTCTTTTTCGGGTGAGTAAGGCTGAGCTCCAGTGATACCACATGCAAGCTCTAAAAATAATCTGTGAGCTGGGTTTCCAGGATGAGCTTTGGAAAGCTGATTTTGGTTTGCTGATCATGCAGTCATGGAATGGGAGGGGTTGACTCCATTCTTTGGACTCTGGAGCTGGGAAGAGTTTGGATTTTTGTCCTCAACAGTGGTGGGACTGTATCTGGGATCATTCTTTGTCTCTGAACTCAAAATTAGGAGCTGGGTTTGATCTGTGCAAAGCCAAGGAGTATTTCTCTATATATTTCTATATATAACATTTAGGTACTACAAAATATTCCACAGAGATAAAACTGCTCCTCCTTGAGTTCCTTCTAATTAAAGCCTGCAGTTGCTAAATTCTCTTTCCTACTTTGTAGCAGCATCCATGCCCCTGTTAGAAGGAATTTGTATCATTGCCATCCATGTGATTATTTATTTTAGTATCCTGCTATTCACTAAAAACTGTCCCTTAAGCTAAAAAGGAAAGCACATCCTAAATTTGGGTAATTGCAACATGCTGCTCCTCTTGCAGCTGCAGGAACCAGCTGTGGGAGAGGTACATTTGTGCATTAATGGTGGTGTGCTTTGGGTTTTAAGAGGGTTTTCCTTCTATTTTTGGAGGGGGAGGGGAATTTTATAAACAAATAGTGGTTTGGGATAATGCAAGTCTGTTTATATCAATTTAAATAAAAGTATTCAAACTGATTTTGTCTGTCAGGGTGGATGGGAATGCTGTCTATTTGATGGCTTGCACCTCGAGATATTTGGAATTTAGGCAAGCACAGCAGGTCAGGTCAGAGTCTCCTGAGCTGGGACTGGGTTTTTAGGGAATACTGTAAAAATGAGGGAAGTGTTCAGGGATTCCATTTTGCCTTCAAACAAGTGATGGTGTGAGGCTTTCCTGAGTCAAATCTTGCTTGTAATCTCTTCATGGGTATCTCACACCTTTCTGTGTAATTATTTTTGAACCTAAATGTGCTTTTAATAACCCCAGCATCCCCTGACAGTGAGTCCCAGCTTTTCTTTAGCTGTTCTTTGGGAAAGGTTTGGATTCTTTCTTCATTGTGAACCCACCACTAGGAAACCTGTCTGGCTGCCTCTGTCCTGTAATCATTGATCATTTCATTCTGTAATTCATTGATAATTGAGATCCAGCCCTTGCAATGTTCTTCTCTGGGTGAAGAGATCTGATCCTCATGTGGTGTCCTGAGGACCTGAAGATTCTCCTTGGCAACCAGTTCATCCAACAAATTAGGATTCACAACCAGGATATTTTTTTCCTGAACCTCATCCTGTTGTCTTCCTCTTAATGTGGAATTGCTCAATCCTGGAATGGTTTGGGTTGCAAAGGACCTGAAAGCCCATCCAGATCCACCCCCTGCCATGGGCAGGGACACCTTCACTGTCCCAGGCTGCTCCAAGCCCCATCCTTGGCCTTGGACACTTCCAGGGATCCAGGGACAGCCACAGCTTCTCTGGGAATTCCATCCCAGTCCCTCCCCCCGCTCTAAGCCAGGAATTCCTTCCCTGTATCCCATCCATCCCTGGCCTCTGGCAGTGGAAGCCATTCCCTGTGTCCTGTCCCTCCATCCCTTGTCCCAAGTCCCTCTGCAGCACCTTGGAGTTCTGATTGTAGTTACTTATTTTGCCAGATTTAAGGTCATAATTTCTCTCTAATAACCTCAGAGAAGCTCTTCCCTCCCTGTGTGCACTAAATGAATTCTTACAACACAAAGAAATTGTTTCCACTTTGCTTTTCCAAGTGGCTGCTCCAGTACCCAGCCAGCATTCCAGGTGTTTTACCAGGTGGGAAAACTCTCCAGCTTAAAAATCCAGCCCTCTAGAAAGGTCAGTAGGACTTTCTCACAGTCATCCCTGTAAAACCAGGATTTTGTCAACATGTTGAACTTGACTTGGTGCTCCCCAGACATAATTAAATGTCTCTCTTCATGCAGTGTGTGTGTGTGAAATGTGCTGGAATCCTCTCCCTCTCCTCTCATGTCCCATTTCTTCATGATTTTGGATGTGCTGGGGTTTTTGGAGAAAGGATATAAAATTAACACAGGAAAGGTTAACACTGGACTTGATTCTGAGTAGCACAAAAGGTGCTACAACTTTTAAGTCATTTATTTAGTATTAATTTGTAAATTTTCCATTCTCAGTTGCAGAGCAGAAACCACCGTGGTTCTCTTCCAGCATTTCAGCAGAGATTTGTTAGGAAAATTCTTTCTTTTCCACCTTTTGGAGAAGTCACACTCTGCATTGGAGTGTAAATAAAAGCAAGAATCAACTCTGCAGTACTTGATCTTTTGCTGGCAGCACTTCCCACGCAGTGATTGTGAGGGCTCTGTGTGGGCACAGCTTGATTAGGGAGCAGCAGTTGGAGATATTCAGCAATCAGATCTGTGTTCTTCCCCCCAAACCATTCAGAGAAGAGCAGAACCATTTGGTTTGTGCCTCACACGTCTCCAGTCATCACCTACTGCATGTGCGAAGACAAGCTTTAAAAATAGTTTAATATCCAGAGTAAATTAATGTGAAAACTAAAAATAATGGTGCAGCAATGAGGACCTTCATTTCCATATGCCCTTTTGTCTTTTTTTTCTCCCCTGGGTTGTGTTTTACAACTATTTTCTGTGCTACAAACCCATCCTGTGGATTCACTCAGCAGTGATGCTGCTGGAAGAGGTTTTTTGGGTGAGGTAATGTTAAAAAAAGAAGAATCCTCTAACCAGCCCCTTTTTGGGTGGTGATGGGAGCCCAGGTGCCTTGCTGCTGTTTCAGAGGTGTCCTTCAGGCTCTCCTGAGCTGAGCTCACGTTTCTCTTGCTGCCTCCATATACAAAATCCTCCAGCGTGGCCTTTCCTGTCCATCTGCTCAGTTAAACCAACATTCATTTTACAATTTTTTTTTTCCTCCTGGCCAAAAGAAGTGGAATCTTGCCCTGTGTCCAGTGAAAGCAGCACTGCAGATTCTTTCCTACCCCAAATTCACATCACCCCTTTCATCCTGCCACTGGCTTCCTCATCAGTGTTATCCAGGAAAATCACACATCTTCACCTTCCCAGCCCTGCATGTCCTATTTCTGCTTCCCTGCTGTTTCCCTACTGAATTCTCTCTGAGGCATTTGTGGCTCCACCTTGTCCCCCTCACTCATCCCCTTTCCAAACTGCCCAGAGCAGCTGTGGCTGCCCCTGGATCCCTGGAATGTCCCAGGCCAGCTTGGACAGGGCTTGGAGCAGCCTGGGACAGTGAAGGTGTCCCTGCCCATGGATGGGGTGGCACTGGATGAACTTTAAGGTCCCTTCCAACCCAAACCCTTCCATGATTCCATGAAACACATCTTGCTCTTTCTCAGAAGGAATTTCTGCTGGACACAGACAGTGTTAATTGATTAAATTCCCACAAATCCTTCTGAAACCCCTCTTGGCTCTTCATAAAGCACCTAAAAACAGTTCAGCTGTTACACACTCATGGGCTGCCCACCCTGAGGGTGGGGACTGCCTCAGTTTCCTTTTGCTTCACCATATGGCTACATCCATTTATTCTTCCTTATCTTTGTGTTTATTCTGAGAACACAGAAAAGAAACATTCTCCTTTTGTTGTTGTTGTTGTTTATTTTGCATTCTGCCAGGTCTGGCTCCTCTCCTCCATCAGTAGGACTCAATAAAACAGGTCAGAGCATCCTCCCCAACACCTGTGCAGGTGCTCTGGGGCTCAGTGGGATCAGGTTCATTTGTAGGGTTTTGTTTTCAAGTTAAGACTCCTCTGGATTTGCCCAGCACTGCCCCATGCTGGGAGCCACCCCCAGTTTGTGCTGCTCTGTGGAGGAAGCACAGCAAGGTTTGATTTTGAGGAGCTGCAGCTTGGGCTGTTCTGTGCTGCTGGGACACAGAGCATCACTCTGCTCTGTTTTATTCAGCACTTCACAAGTAGCCAAGGGTTACACAAATAAAATCAGCTGCCTTTGATAGGTGTCAGCACTTTAATGAGGAATTAAATTAAGCCCTGGGTACTCCTGCCCATCTCATGGCACTATTTTTATCTCTCACTCTCCTTTTTTGTTGCTATTTTTTTTCCCCCATATTTTATGACAATTGCCTGAAGTCCTGATCTGGGGGGGGATTATTCCAGATACCTGCACAGCTGGAAACTCATCAGCCATTCAGATTCCTTCAGTGAGAGTGTCAGTTTTAGCACGAAACTCGCACAGCTCACTGTGGTGATCTCAAATTTCCTCTTTAGTAGACATTTTGTTTGAATGCCATGAAGGGGCTCCTCTCCCCAAGCCCCCAGGAGCACAATAAGCTATGCTCTTTGAGAGGGCCCAGGTGAGTACAAAGTTGCCTTCATTAAATTTTCTTTTCATGCTTTAGCATGGAATATTTCTTTTATTTAAGACTGTCTCTCTCCCGTTTCCTTTTGTGTTTTCATCCTTTTACCTTTATGAGGTTGTGATGCATCAGCTCTCTGGAAAAGGTGGGTGCATGGCTCCCTCAGAGGTTTATTCCAGCACTGAAAGATTATTCTGGCATGGGAGGTGCTTCAGGAGCAGCTGGAGAAGGAAAAGCAGATCAAGGAATTGCAAACTTAATAAAAACATGTTCCATGTGGTGCTGCTCACACTGACTTGTGCTGGGATTTTGGGTGTGTTGGTTCTGTGGAGGAATTCTGGAGTTGAACTGAGTGGAGCTGCAGATATGTCAGCACTCCCTGACATTCCTGTTGCACTCCCATGGTTTGTGTCCTTCAGTTTAGTTGGGAAATCCCTGAGCAATGGAATAAATAAATACAGTGTAGGACACAATCTTGTTTACTTTACAGGGGCAGATAGGACAAGGAGCAAGAGGTTTAAACTGAAAGAGGGGGGATTTAAATGGGATTTAGATGGGATATTGGGAAGGAATTCCTGGCTGGGAGAGTGGGGAGGGACTGGAATGGAATTCCCAGAGAAGCTGTGGCTGCTCCTGAGTCCCTGGAAGTGTCCAGGGTTGGACATTGGGGTTTGGGTCACCCTGGGACAGTGGGAGGTGTCCCTGCCCAAGGCAGGGGTGGCACTGGATGGGCTTTCAGGTCCCTTCCAACCCAAACCCTTCTGTGATACTCTGGTGACACTTTTCCCACCACATGTCACAAAATACAGATCTCTGTCAGGACATGGGATAGCTCAGGAAAGGGATCTCCTGCTCTCAGCATCTCCTGGCCCTGCCTGGAACCAGAGCAGGTTGCTTTATCCACTCAGGCATTTAAAACCTCCACATTTCCCAACTGATTCCACATAATTGCTGACTTTGCACTATTTACCTTTTCTTACGAGCTTTTCCCTCAGTCAAACCCCAGAGACCCTTAAATGCTTCTGTAAAATGACCTTTATTCATGGAACCACAGAATGGTTTGGGTTGGAAGGGACTTTAAAGCCCATCCAGTGCCACCCCTGCCGTGGCAGGGACACCTCCCACCATCCCAGAGTGCTCCAAGCCCCTGTGTCCAACCTGGAACTGAATATTCCAGGGATCCAAGGGCAGCCACAGCTTCTCTGGGAATTCCAGCCCAGCCAGGAATTCCTTCCCAGGATCCCATTTAAGTATTAATTGATGTAATCATAGCAACCTCAGCAGGGTCTCTGTCAGGGAGATACTTCATTCCACCTTTGGAGCAGTTTCCTTGCTGTTGTTTCTGACCATCCATCTGTGAGTCCTGGGATCCATCCCTGACAGAAATCAATGGGAAACCCTTCAGAGGAGTTCCCATAATGCACAATGGAACCTCCTTTCCCAACAGGAGATCCTGTGGTTTATGGCCCTCTAATGCCAGGCAGTAATTTCATTTAGTGCTTTCCCAAAGGTGCCAACAGAGCATTAGGGGAGTGGAACAAGCATTGATCAATACAGAGACAGTGCTCACCTTCAGATTCATCCAAGAAATGGACTTGGTTGACTTAAAGGAAGTGGCCTTGTTCTCACTGGCCTAAAAAAAGTCACTGAGGGGCAGGAGATGTGTCTGACAGGGCTCCCATATGGCTGGCAATGTATGGAGTCCTTTGAAACATACAAATAAGGAATAACACCTGGATTTTGGTCACAGATGGCATGGCTCTGGGAAAAAAAATCCAACTCAAAAGCTCTTTATCATGGGTTAGGGAGTTCCCCCATTGAACTGGCTGTAAATACATTGGCAGAATTTATGCAGCAATGCTAGAGCAGCCCATTCCTTTCTCTCTTCACCTGTATATAACAAATCACTTTAAAATCACTTGTGAGTAAAGGCACAGCAAGGTTTACTGTGGGTATTTTTAGTTAATTCAGGCTCTCTTGTATTGCTTTATCAATTCACACCAGGGCTTTGGGCATTTTAATTGAGCTTGGGTTTAGTTGGACCTAAATCATCACTGCTGGAGATGTCTACAGAGAACATCCCTGGTGTTTCTGGTGTTCCCTGTCCCAATCCAGACCTTGCCACCCTCCCTCCACGTGCAGCAGTTTGTGGTTGCACATTTTGATGCCTGACATGCCTTTGAAGCACCTGCTGATCTCAGCAGAGGAGGGATTAAGGGAAAATCCTCCTCCATAAGAGTCTGCAGAAGTTTGAACTTGGAGATCATAAAGTGTGGAAGCACCTGGGACTGCATTTAAATTCTGGTTTAGATTTCACAGATGCAGGGTAATGACTGAAAGGAGAAAGAGATGTTTTATATAGGTACATACTGTAAAATCAAGGTGACTTAACTTCCCTTTTTTTAGCACAACATCTTCAGTGATTGTCAAGAAATCAGTTCCCTGGAGGAGCAGCATTTGTGCTTCGTGTGTCATTTCCCTGCTGGAGGAAAATAATCTGCTTGGCCAATCAGCAAAATGAGAATCAGAATCACAGAGTGGGTTGGGTTGGGAGGGACCTCAAGGATCACCCAGTTCCAACCCCATTTCCATGGCAGGGACACCTCCCACTATCCCAGGGTGCTCCAACCCCAGCCTTGGACACTTCCAGGGATGGGGCAGCCTTGGGCAATCAGTCCTCACAGGGAAGAATTCATCCCTCTGGGAGTGCTCAAGGCCAGTTTGGACAGGGCTTGGAACAGCCTGGGGTAGTGGAAGTTGTAGAAGGGGGTGGAACTGGATGTGCTTTAAACTCCCTTCCAACCCAAACTGATTCAATAACAATAATAATAATAATAATGCAAGATTTTTGTCTTTCCTGAGATGTTTCTAGAGGGAAACCCTGAAGCTGTTCTCTGTTCCCACAGGAGGTATGAGTCCCACCCCATCTGTGGGGAGCTGCAGGATAAAATCCTCCAGTGCTACCGGGACCACGCCCAGGAGACCCTGAGCTGCTCTGCCCTGGCCAGCCAGTACCTGCACTGTGTCAATCATGCCAAACAGGTGAGATTCTGGACCTGTCCTCACTGAAAAGTGATGGAGTGATGGGCAGAGGAATTTCCAATCAGCCCTTGCTCCATGCCTAAGCATTTCCCAGTTCCCAGAGCTCTGTGGAGACACTCAGGTTGATTTAAATGCTCAGGTGTCCATCTCTTCCTCTGGGAAGTTGTTTGGTGTAGGAGCTCTTGCTGTTGGCAGATGTTTCTTTTTATCTACAGTTTTAGCAGTAAAACAAGGGGATTAAAATAACCTGGTATCTTTGCCATAAATATGAGAAACTTGTGGACTCATTGGTCACCACTTGGAATTCTTGATTTCTTCTGTCTTGTGTTATGCAAGGCTCTAAATCTGTCCTTTACCTGCTCTTGCCCTCCTCTCTTCCAGTTTTGTAGGGTATGGATGTCACTGCCAATTAAAATCTTTATGCTTTATTAGTGCAGCATGAAGGAAAATGACAGTAATATGTAAATCATTAAATTAAATGAAGCTACAATTTCTCAGTTTTACTCTTTTTTTATCAGCTTGCATCTTTCAAATACAGAAATGCATTTATTGACCTCAGTTGTGTTCTTAAACAAACCAAGAAATGTGCTCACAGCCCACGTGCAGGATGTGTAAAAAGTGCTGAAATCACTCTGATGATCTTTATTTCTGCCCAAATCTGTGAGTTAATATTTGAGCACGTGAGGACACCCATCTTGATGTGACAGTGGAGAGCTGGAGAGCAGGGCTGGTGTTTGATCATGGTAATCACCTTCCCTGGGCAGAAAATCCCTGAGACTTTGGCTCTGATCTTTCTTGGTGACCTTTTGCTTTCAAATGCTGCAGCCTCAAGCTGCTGTTCCCAAAGATCTGCTGGAATTAACACAGCTGGTTGTTCCTCAGTCCCTGTGAGCTCCCTGTCCCTTCAAATTCACTTCCTTTAATAGATGTTTTATTGATATTTGTTGTGCCAGCCCTGGAAGTGTCCAAGGCCAGGTTGGACAGGGCTTGGGACAGTGGAAAGTGTCCCTGCCCATGGCAGGGGTGGCACTGGATGGGCTTTAAGGTCCCTTCCAACCCAGATTCTTCTGTGATTCCATGATTTCTCCTCCTGCCCATTTCAGAATGCACCACTCTCCTTTTTTAGGAGCAATCCAGTGAATAACATGAGAATCACAGACTCATTAAGACTCTTAAGACCATCCAGTACAGCCAAGGCCACCACTGACCCTGTCCCCAGGTGCCACATCCACACAGCTTTTAAATCCCCCAGGAATGGGGACTCCACCCCTGCCCTGGCTGCACAAGCCTTTGAATGAAGAAATTTTCCACAATATCCAACCCAAACCTCCCCTGGTGCAACTTGAGGCCATTTCTGTCACTTGTAACCCTGTTTTGGTTTGTTCTGTAGTGGATTTCCCCATGGCCCTGCAGCATCTGCAGCACTAATTTCCTGTATGTACAACTTCTTCTTATTTTTTAAAGTATCCAGGAAGAAATGGATTAATTACTTAGACATGTTTAAGCTCTGACTCGAGTTTGTATCTGATAGGAATTTCTTCAGAAGACTCTGATGAGGATGAATTAATTCATGTTCAGAAGGTGCAGGAAAAGCAAATTGCATAAATATGAGCATTAGGTTTTTGAACCCTTTTAAACACCTTTTTTTTTTTTGTTGAAGATCTTCATCCAAGCCTGTCAAGTAGTTAAAAGTGTTTCCTAAATGTTTCTGATTCTGTTTCACACATGCTTCAAGATGAGAATTCAGAGAGGTTTCTCTCATGATAACAGAGAAGGGGAAGCCTTTTATGATGGAAATATTTGCAAGCAGGAGCAATTGTTTTTCATAATGAACACCAGCCCATCCTCCACGTGCTGCAGCTGTAATTGTAATTATTTTTACTCACTGTTTGCCCACAAGTCCAGACAGTTACTTTGAAATAATTCCTAAACGCTGCTAGAAAATCACTTCAAAATTACCTTTCTCTGTGAGCTTGGTTGGGAGCCAGAGGAGGGGGATAAATGGCAGATTCAGAAATGAAAAAGTTAACTGACACTGGCTACAAGAAACAAAGGAAGAAGAAAATTTGCTAGAGGGAATAGAGCAAGATATTGAAAAGCAAATAAGTGAACTAATCCGATTTCCTGGCGGTGAGTCTGGGCACTTGTGCTCGGGCTGAGCACACTCTGTGCTTTTCATAAATTGAATTTATTGACTCCTCTTTCTTTCCTATCTTGCTTATAATTATCTCCCCCTCTCTTCTGTGTGCTCCTTATTTCTCATGCTGGCTGTAATCTCATGTCTATATCTGTCCTTTCCTCCCCTCCTTAGAAAAGCCCTGAGAGTTGTTAATTCAGAGGGGTTTGACACATTGTTGTATCTTCCCTTGAAATCTCTTCCCAAAGTCATGAGAAGCTGGGGAGATAAATTAAACTCTGTTATTAATGTTTGCATGTTATTAGAATGATAATGCCAGTAATGGAGAGGAAAACTTAACCTAATGGAGCCATTAAGGGGAAGATATTTGGATTGTGTGTGGCATGTATTTATGCTGCCACTGCTGAATTAACTCCAGCCAGACCATCCATGGATTTTTCATCCTTTTTCCTGGTTTTCCAGCCATGGATATGGACAACAGCTGTTAAAATATACATTTTGGAGGTTCTTTTTCTCAATTTTTTCCCCACCCTGGGCTACAGAAAGTTCTGATCCTTACATAAAAACACAACTAGTCCGTGGTTTAACAAATCTGTGCAATAATTTCCTGTTAAGCCATTAAATTCCAGAAGGATTCAGGTCTCTTCAGGCAGGTGAGGTTTAAGAGTACTTAAAATAACAAAACCAGCAGATGCTGGTGCCTGACAGCCTAGCTACAAAATGTTATCTTTCAGCCTTGTAACCACTATTTTTATTTGTTGGATCAAGTGGGTCCTTAATTATGCATCCTAAATAGAATAAAGCCAGGATTTTAGTCTCATCCTTCAGTATTTTTACTTGATACCAATTTCCAGTCAAAGAGAAAAAGACATGGAATTTTTGTATCTGCTTTATTATGGACCTGCTTCACTCCATGGGGTTTTGTTAAAAAAAAAAAAAAAAAAAAAAAAAAGGAAAATGTTTTAAATGTATTCATTTAAAAGGGTAAGAAAAAGCACTAAAAAAACCCAAAATGTAGATAAAACCAAAGCAAGGCTTGGAAGACCCCTGTTTGTCTGAAGGTGAAATTTTGTGGGCAGAAATATGGATGTGATGAACAAATATCTCCAATTTCTTTCCTTAGGACACTAAACAAAAGTAGCCCATTTTTTCTCAGATCCCTTGGGAATTTCCTCTGTCAACTTGTGCAGTGTTAAATGGACAGAAAGTTAATATTCAGCCCTGAGCTGGCTTGGAGTGAGTCTGTAATTCCTCTGCAAAAAGGAAATTTCCAGGTAGAGGAGCCTTCCTGAACTTTCTAGAAATCTCCATGGGGGTGCCATGGATGTGAGATTGGAGATTTTGGTATCAGATGAAACTTCCCCAGATTTTTGTTTGCAAATGCACCCAAGGAGCACAAAACTGACTCCTTTTATTCCATCAGCCTCCTCTTCTCCTCTGTGGATTCTGGAGGATTTTGGGGGCACAAGGACAGGCACCACCTGTTTGTGTGGATGCCTTGGGGAATTTTGAAGTCAGAATTGTTAAGGTTGGAAAATCCCTCCAGGATCATGCAGTCCAAGCATTCCCAGCACTGCCAAGGCCACCACTGACCATGTCCCCAAGTGCCACCTCCACACTTTAAAAGGCTTTTAGATCCCTCCAGGAATGGGGACTCCACCCCTGGGCAGCTGTGCCAGGCTGGACAAGCCTTTTGGGAAAGAGATTTTATCCCAAAATCCAATCTAAGTGCAGTTCTTAACCCTAGCACAGTTTACTGTGTTGTTTCTAGGAATAATATGAGAATTTGGTTGAAGCCAAACCTGACATGGTTTTAATTCACTTTATTGTTAATTATCACTGATTTCCATGACTGACAAGGCAGCCCAGACTTCCAAGCTGTGTAGTGTTGCTCAGACACCTGAATCAGCTGTTGGGAGGTCACCTGTAAGATTTCAAGGTTTAAAAAGTCAGAATTATCAAATCCCTTCCTACCATTCCTTGCAAGGAGACTCATAATGAGTCCTTACTCATTTGATGGGTTTTGTAGACAATAAAAATGGTTTGGGTTGGAAGGAGCCTTAAAGGTCATGTCATTCCAACCCCTGCCCTGGGCAGGGACACCTCCCCCTACCCCAGGCTGCTCCAAGCCCTGTCCAACCTGGCCTGGAACATTCCAGGCACAGGAAACCTGCTCTAGTGAAGAGAATTAAATGCTTTTTAAGTTCCTTTCCAACCCAAACCATTCCATGATGTGTGGCTCTGTAATGAAGCCCGAGGTGAGTGCAGCATGTTCACACTGTTGGGGTTTTGATTCTGACTCAGAGCCCAGGGAGGAGCCAGGTGAGGGATACTCAGTGTTGGATGTTTTCAGGATATTTTTCCTCAAGAGTTTAATTGCTGGGAATGGGATTTTTCTTATTGTAATGTCAGGTGGTTTAATTTCCTTTAATAGCCACAGCACTAAAGCCATGAGAGCATGAAAATGGGTCATTAGTGAGACTCCTCAGACCTCCAAACCTGTACTTGTTGAGTCCTCAAATTGCTTTATTCTGCTTCTCTGACTTGTCTCTGGCATGATGTGTTTATCAACAATGAGTCTTGTTCTTTATCCTTATTTTAAAAACTTGCAACCAAACTTCAGGGACTGTCTGGGATAACTTGGAGTTACTAAAATATGTATTTCTGTCTCTCTCTTCCCTCCCCTCTGATCATTTTTTACAGCAGAGAATGCTTGGGAGAGGAGGATAAAGGCATTGTCCAAATCAAGCACAAGACCATCAACTAATTTCAGCAGAAGAGCTTTTTTTTCTCCCCAAGAATGATCTGGCAGCCCATTTGCAGGGCAGCCCAATAAAGAGAAGAAGTGGAAGAGCCATTTGAAGGGCAGCATCCTCCCAGCTCAGTCACACACCTGGGTCTTATTCCAGCCCAGCTGGCTGCTCTGCCTTCTCACAGCCCATCATTGGTGATTGGAGGAAGGGAAGAAAAGAACCTTTCTCTGGCCTCAGAGAGGGGAAATATCCTTCAAGTGCTGCTGTTTCACTGTAGAATCTCCTCTGTCAGAGGCAGGGGGTGTAACCCTTGCAGTGCTGGGATGTGGCCGTTCTGGTCCCAGTGGCAGAGTTCTCCTCACAGTGTAGAATTGTAAATTGTGCTTTAACTTATTTCCCAAATGACCTGGCTTGATGAAGTGTCTCTCTGCAGGCCTTCTGCTGGAATGATGTTTGTGATCCAACACTTAGGGTGCTCCATGGCCTTTATTTCTGGGATGGTTCTGTTGTGCTCCTCGCTCGTATCAAGTCCTGACGAGAATGCCTCACTCTGCACCAACAATAAATCTTATTTTATGCACAGGATTGATGCTGCAGTCTGTCTCCCTTCCCACTCCTCGGGGGTGGATGGTGTTCCCTCTGCTGTGTCAATCATGCTTTCCCAGCAGATGTTGTTGCTGAAGCTTTCAAGCACAGACTTTTCATGCACAGCCAGCCCTGGTGTCAGGAACAGGGTTTGGATTGAGCTGTTTTCCATCACAGCCACCTAAAAGGATCCCACGTGATGGGAGTGTTGTGATTTATCCACCACCACTTCCCTGCTTGGGAAATTATTGTGAATGGAGCTCTTGTTGCCCAGAGAGGTTGTGGGTTCCCCATCCCAGGGAGTGTCCCAGGCCAGGCTGGAAGGGGTTTGGAGCAACCTGGGATGGTGGAAGGAGTCCCTGTCCATGGGAGGGGTTGGAATGACATGGTCTTAAGGTCCCTTCCCACCCAGACCATTCTGGGATTCTGTGAAAGGGCAGAAACCCCCCAAAAATGTCCAAACCAGCTTTGTACAAGCACCCAGCTTCCTTTAATTCTTTTCCTTCAGGCAACAAGTGCCACACTCCTTGTCCCAAGCAATCTTAGAAGGGACTTTTTACACAGTAGTGAAAGTAATGATGTCAAATGAGCAGCGAGTCTGGAGCCTTCTGCTGTTTATTTACCTGTTCTCCCTCTCTAATTGGCTGTGTTTGAACCTCATCCTACTGAACAACTGTGGGTGCACCTGTGGATCTCATTTATTATTCATGCAAAGTATTACCAGTGACTTCCCTAATTATCAAGATGCTTTGTGAGAGCTGCTTAATTAAGGATTTTTTTTTTCCTGCTACCCAGAGAAGCTGGGATTTTTTTTTTATTTATTTTTTTTTTACATGCCAAGCAACTGTAATGTTGGTGGGAGTGGAGGATCCTGGAGTTCAACATCAGGTGCCAGGTAAACTGCTCAGGAGAAACAACAGGGACAGAAGCACCGTGTTTACACGGTGACTTGCTGTAGTGTTTACAAATCAGCTAACTCACAAATCCTTCTCTCTAATGTTCTCTTTTGTAACAGGGAGCCAAGGAGTTGGCAGAGCCAGCCTTGCCAGACTCAGAATTGGCAGCAAAACACAGCATAGAGGAAAAGCAGACGTTTTTCAGGCCAGATGATGCTGTAAAATCAGGGGAAGAGCTGTGTCGGGAAGGAAGGTCTCTGTTACTGCCAAATGTTTATTGGTTTCTCATCCTGACAGCCTTGAGCAATGAGAGTCAGCCTTGCCTGCTTTGTTCCAACTGTGTTTGAGGTGTTGTGTTCTTTAAACATCTTCTGTGGCACCAGGGGTGGCATCTGCAGCCCGTGGGAGTTGGGCTTGGGGGAGGCTGGTGGCAGCAGCACTTTAAAAGTGGCCCTGGTGTGGGCTCAGAACTGTCCTGGGTGTGGGTTTTCAAACTGTTCCTGGTGTGGACAAGCTTTGCCTTTAAAAGAGCAGTAATTCTGGATTTTTTGGTGTTTCACCACCCCTTCTGCTTTTGCCACCTCTGCATTTGTGTACCTGCATCCCTGTCCTGCTGGAGGTGTTTGATTTCTGCCTTCTCCCCACCTGCTGGTGTGGGTGCTGAAATCTTAAAATCTTGGAAGCCCCCTTTCCTGTGGTTTTATAAGTATAGAAAACCTATGGAGAAGTTTCCCTCCTAATCATGATTTTATGATTCTGTGACCTTTGTCAGCATCTGCAGATCCCAGACCAACAGCAGCTGTTGGTGCCAGCAGGAGCTGCTGGGACAGGGCCAGGCCAGGCTCCTCCCAAGGAGCAGGGACAGAGAGAGTGGAGAAGTGCCAGGATTTTTGGCCAGGGTGTCAAATGTGATTTGTAGGACCCAGAAATCATTTGTCCCCTTGCAGGTGGCAGCACACTGCAGCTCCCTGCCCATGGTCAGTCCTGTTCCAGATGAAAGCAGACAAGGATTTAGGTTTGGGTGCAAACAGCTGCAGATGTGGATTTTGTGACCTGCTCAGTCACAATTTGTGATGGTTTGTGTTGAGCTGACATTTCTGGGAGCTGCCTGAAGACACAAGAGGGGATTTGGGAGGAGGGAGCAGAAGAGGGTGAGGTCCTGCAGCCAGCAGAGCCCTTGCTGTGCTCAGCCTCTCCCAGCTCTTCCCACAAAACCCTCTGGGGGTCATGGCCAGCATTGGTGACACCAGCCATGCTCCTGCTTTCCAGCACTGGCTCCCTGAGGAGCTGGGGGCTGTTCCCACTGTCCCAGCAGAGTTCAGGACAGCAGTGAGTGACCCCCAGAGCCCAGAGCAGGATTCAGGTGGAGCTCAGGCACAGTGGCAGGGATGCTGCTGGTGGGTTCTGCTGAACACCCTGCTGCTTTCAGCTCTGTGTTGGCTCTGTCACCTCCCTGGCTGCTCTCAGAGGTGTCAAACAGGGTCTGGGCATCTCAGCTTTGATCCTCAGTGCTGCAGCAGCATCTGCCCCTCCCTGGGGGAGAGGGACAGGACCTGAGCTTGGCCATGGTGTGAGTGGGACCTGGGTCTTCAGGTCCTTGGGAGAGGCAGCAAAATTCCAGGAGACCGTGGGGCACTGAGCCAGGGCTCCTGTGCAAGAATGTCAGCTCCCTGTGAACAAAGACACTGGGTAATTAGAGAGGTAATTAGTTTGGTAATTACTAAGGTAATTAGTTTGATTCTCTCTCAAGCCAGTAACTGCTGGGAAGTGCTGGAGGGAGCACCTTGAGTTTCAGGTTAACCCTTCACCCCCTGCATGGGAAGCTGCAGTGACATTGGTGAAAATGGGGTGGTTTGGAGGGAAGAGAACCCTAAACCCCCAGTTTGTGCCCAGAAACTTTGGAGCCACCTTCTGATGACAGCCAGAAGTGCTTGTGCCATGGTCAGGGCTGGATTCAAGGCAGATCACCCAGCAGTGGTGTGTTTATTGCAAGATTTTATATTTCCTTAAGAATGCTGGGGACACCTTTTGGGTGGGGTCACTTCTTGGGGAGCTGTTTGGAAGTGTCCCAGTGTCATTGCTGAGGCTGATCCCTCCTCCTTGTATTGGATCCCTCACAGCCCTTCACCCCTGGGCTGCTGTGCTGGTTCAGCAGAGGCATTCCCTGGAATCCCAGATGGGTTTAGGTGGGAAGGGACCTTCCAGATCATCTCATCCCACACCCTTGCCATGGGCAGGGACACCTTCCACTAGGCCAGGCTGCTCCAAGCCCCATCCAGCCTGACCTTGGAGCCATTTCCAGCTTGGAGGTGAGTTTTTCCTGCCTGTGTCATATGAAACCAGGTATTTTCTGGCCACCCTGCCCAGGAAAACCATCCCTCCTTCCTTGGCAAACCCTGTGGGTGGACAGGGCAGTGCAGCTGTCCCAGTGATCCCAAATTCACATCAAGCTGCCACTGCTCATTTGGGAGGCTGGAGCTGCAGGAAGTGGATCTAATTCCCCAGTAAACTGCAAACTAAGCAGATCCTTCCTCGTGTTCATCTGTTGCTGATACAGAAATAGCAGGGCTGGGAGGGACTTGGCACATGCTGGAGTCCACTATTCCATAAAAACTGATAGCAAGAAATTCACAGGTTCCTTCAGCTCCTTGCCACATTGTTCACAAGTTTGATCATGGTAGAAGGATCAGATCTGCAAAGGGTTCAGTGGGTGAAATGTAATGGGAGCAAGGAGATGAAAGTCCATTAATAGATGAAACACTTTTGCCAGACATGAAAATTCACTGGATCTCTCTCCTCTTTCCTATGTCAGGTAGTGAGAATTTTTTTCCCCCTTCTCAGTTTTAATATTATTAACACTTGGCCTGCTTTGAAAAGGTCAAAGTCAGCTTGAATGTCTTCTAATGTGACTCTTGGTGAAAGCCAGACAAACAGGAAATCTGTATCCCAGAGCTGCCTTTAAACAGCAGAGCCTGATGTGTTAGAAAGGAGTTTGCAGCATTGGGTGGGGTCTGGCTGATGGGCAGGGGGTGTTTGAGGGCAGGGAAAGGGCTCTAATCTCTGTTTTTGCTGAAATTGCCACTCCTGGAATTGGGCAGACAAATGAAACCTCTGCTTTTGTCTGAAAAAAGTACAAGAAGTCTGTGAGCAGGATCCAGCTGCAGGAGCACAGGAAAGGAGCAGAGCAGAGAGGATTTGTGGTTTTACTCTGTGGAAGTTGATCCTGTTGCTGTTATTGGGAATAATATGAAGTGCTGGGAATGGGACACCTGAGTGAGGCTGGAGCAGGTAGAGGGAATTGATTTAGAAAGAAAAGCACTTTTTTTAGCATCAAGCAGAAGGGAAATCCCCCAGCTCCTGTGCCCTGGTCCCAGTGTGGTCTCAGCAAGGGAATGTTGTGGCAAAGGAGTGCCTGAGTTCTTTGTTCCTGCAGGTTTGAGGGGAAATTGCTGGAGAGAGGAGATGGGAGAGAGACAGCAAAGGATATTAAATAACCTCCAGTAGAACAAGAGCTGGTTGTGCTGCACTGCAGGCCCTCTGGAGCAGGTATTTTCCTGGGAAGCACTGTGATTTCTGGGATCTGCACCTGATCAGAATCATTCACTCCACCAGGGAACTCCTTGTGCTGCTTGGATGCCAAGTGCAGCCTCAGGGAGCCTCTGAAGTCACTGTGAATCACCACAGAGTCTGGCCTTGCTGTGGGGCTTTGCTTTCCTTTAAATGCAAGGATTTTACTCTGACGTGGCAGCACTTTGAGCAAAGCTGTTACCAAGGAAGCAGAGAGAGAATCAAAGCCTGTGTGTCATCAAACCCCGGTGACTCAGGGCTCCCACAGAGGCTCTGGGCTGCTCCTCCTCCTGCCTGGGGTCACTCTCTGGGACCTGGTGGCCTTTCAGGTGTTCCCTCCTGCTGCCCAGCGAGGTTGGAGCTTCCTGCAGGTCCCAGGGGACCCCATGCTTGAGGTGAGGCCATGGAATCCTTAAGGTTGGAAAAGATCTGACACATCATCAGACCACACATCAACCCACAGCCCCCACGTCCTCAAGTGCCACCTGCAGGTATTTTATGAACATTCCAGGTGCTGGGATTCAAGACAGGGGGTCCAAAAGGTGATTTCAGCTCCCTTCTTTCCCAACCAGAATTTGAGTTTTGGTCCATGCAAGAGATGCCAAGTGCCCCATGGGGGTCACCCAGGTTGGGCATTGGGAGGAATTTCTCCATGGAAAGGGTGGTCAGGGGCTGCCCAGGGAGGTTTGGAGTGCCCATCCATCCCTGGAGGTGTCCAAGGAATTCCTGGATGTGGCACTCAGTGCTTTGGGCTGGGGACAAGGAGGGCATTGAGCACAGCTTGGACTGGGTGGTCTCAGAGATCTTCTCCAATGATTCTGTGCTCAGGGGATGTGATTTGTAATTTGAGCATCACTAAATGTCTCATTCATCCTTTTCATGCCTGTGTTTCCTGTGGAAATAACTCTGCCAGGCTGGGGAACACTCCATAGTGATGGACCCAGCAAGAGTGGGCTCTGGGTGTGTGGGTGGCTGTTCCTCTCCTGTTCCTGAGTTCTGCTTTGGACAGGCTGAAGTAAGAAATGTTGTTGGGTCTGTCCTGGAGCTGTGTGGCTGCTGTGTCCTCCCTGGGACACCCAGGGATGTTGGGAGAGCTGAAAAGGTTCAGCAGCTCTGCCCTTGAGCTCAGCAGGTGAGAAACAGCAGAGTCCAAATAACCATTTTTCCCAGCTTGGTTTAAAAATACCAAAATATCCCTGCTGTCCCTGATGCCCTGTGGATCACATGGTGGTTTTTTTTTCCCTTGGATTTCAGCCTGCAACAATCACCTGCTCAAGACCATGAGGTGCTGAGGGCCCCAAAAGTTGCCTGTAGGAATTTCATGACCCTCAAGCAGAGACAGCCTTTTATTAAATGTGTTTCATGTTGTTGGATTAAGAGGAAAGCTGCCCTTTTTTTCAGTGATTATTTAATTTTTTTTAGGTGCCACACTCTGACTTCCAACAAACTAAACTGATGTTTTGGAGGTTCGGCCCTTTCCTGGGTTTGTTCTTCAGTGATCTCTTTCAGAAGTTATTCTCCACTTGATTTAAAGGATTACAAACATTCCTTCTGCCCAGGTCCCTCCCAGCTGCCCCTGGGGAGCCTCAATTCCCTCCCTGCTGCAGGAAGGAGAAGGCTCTGGATCCAAGCTCTGAGTGGCTCCTTCATTTTTAAATGGAGTTTCTGCTGAGAGGTTAAATCATTTCAGCTCTGATCCTCCTTAAAAGTGGTGATTAATCCCCTGACACTGAGCAGGATCATGTACAGAAAAACACCAGCGTGGCCCTGGGCATTTTCCCCCGCCCAGTAATGAGAGCAATTCATAACCCAGCATCCCTTAAAGGTCCCAGTTCCCCTGCAGGAGACAGCATTGGTCATAAAAACAATCCTGAGGTGCTCTGCCCCCCAGTTTCTGGTGGGGAAAAAGTCTTCAGAGAAAAGTAATTGTTGGCTTAAAACTTCAGCCTGCATTCAGCAACAATCCATCACTTCCCAGAGTGTTTGGGAGCCCAGGCTACTCAATATTCAGGCTGGGAATCCTCAGTAGGAAAAAAGGGACTGGGGGCAGTGTGAAATATTGCCAGGGAAATTCTCTCTAACCTGCTTGCATTTCTCTTTGCTGAGGAGGGAGGGAAAAGGAACAAAACCTAAATGCTTTTTTTTTTTTTTTTTCTGTTCCAGTCCTAGGAGAAGCAGCAGGAATGTGGGGATGTGGGGACCTGCAGTGCAGCTCCATCCCTGGATGCTGCAGTGTCCCTGGTGCCTGCAGAGGGGTGGTGGTCCTGAGCACACAGCTCTTAAATACACCTGGGCTGTAATTTCAGCTGTTAAATACACCTGGGCTGTAGTTCCAGCTGTTAAATACACCTGGGCTGGGGTTCCAGCTGTTTAATACATCTGGACTGTAGTTTCAGTGTTTAATACACCTAGTCTGTGGTTTCAGCTGTTAAGTACACCTAGGCTGGGGTTCCAGGTATTAAATACACCTGGGCTGGGGTTTAGCTGTTAAATCCCCCTGGGCTGTGATTTCAGAGCCCCATCAGTGCAGTGGCCTTGTCCCCACGGCCAGGAAATCTCCCTTTCAGGCAGACTCGGAGAGGAGCCAAGTTGCTGAAGAAGGGAACACAGAAGATTGCTGCTGCTTCACATAATGTACATCACCAAGGGCGTTCCAGGCTCCAGGGGGGTCCCTTGGCTGCAGTTCCATGTTAATTCACTGTGGTTACAGCCACCTAAGGGGTGTGAATGCCAAACCTTTCATTCCTTAATGATAATTTTTAAAAGCTGTTATCAGTCCCTGCTCGGGAGGCTGGAGAGGTGTCTGACAAACCAGATTCTCACTGGGGAGGATCTTTTTCTACAGGGCTGCCACTGCAAAAAGCATCCAAACCTACCCTTCCTCCCCCCTCCTTTTCCACCACAGACTGGTGGGAATGTGAGATGAAGATGCTTGAGGCCGTTTTTCAGTCACATTCCTGCTCCATCATCCCACAGCTGGGAGCTTCCCTGCTTTGAGACACACTGAGTACATTGAGCACACTGAGTCTGGCCTTGTGCAGGTGCTGAGGTGCCAGGGGACTTCTTTACCCGGGGGAAACTTATTTGGTGTTGTTGGTCCTTGGTATGGTGACTCCAAACCTTTTTGTTGAGGGAAGATCACTCAGCAGCCCCAGGCTGGCTGTGGTCACAGCAGGCTCTTGAGAGGTGTCAGAGACACAGGGGAAGAAAACATCAGGATAATTTCATTTCATGGTTGTACCACCCTCTCTTCATCACCTAGAGCTGGAGCCCTTGAGTCAGTGCCTCTTCTTCCTGCAGTCCCCCTCCATCCCTTCCAAAAAGCATTTTGAGAGGGGTTTGAATGCTCCTTTCCCAGCAGTGTCTCAGACCCTGAGCTCAAAAAAACCCAGGTAAGGGTGCACAGAAACACATTTCAGATTTTTTCTGCACAAAAATAACACGCTTTGCCCTTAGTGAGGATCTGGGCTGGTTTCCCAAATGCTCCTGGATCCCTGGAAGTGTCCCAGGCCAGGTTGGACAGGGCTTGGAGCAGCCTGGGATGGTGAGAGGTGTCCCTGCCATGGCAGGGGTGGCACTGGATGGACTTGAACGTCCCTCCCAACCCAAACCAGTCTGGATTTCCATTTGGATCATCATTTCATCCCCATGGTCCATCCTGCAGCTGATTAATTGGATGCAGATGGAGCCAACTCCTGCTCTGGAATCTCCCTCACCTCCCTCCTCTGCTGGGAGATGCTGGCACTGTTGAATCCCTAGGAATTCTGAACATCCCTATAGGGCTCTGCACCCATCCCTGCTGTCCCAGCTCCTCTTCCCTTGGATTGGCCTCCCATCCTGCTGCAGCCCCAGCCAGATCACTGATCAATAATCTGTGCCAGAAAGCTGGACTGTAAACCTGACTTATGGAGCAGATCTCAGAGCAGGGTGATTGAAGGGGCCATCACCTGGGGCATCCCAGAGCTTTATGTCTGGTAATATCTCCTGGAATAAAAATAAAACCTGACACAACATCCTGAATTATCCTCTGATGGGGAAGAGGCTTCCTGGCTGGCTGCAGTTGTTGTAGTGATGTCCACATGGTTATTGTTGGCCACAATTAATTCCCTTGCTGGCAGGCTGAGCATGGGATTTGCTTCTGGATCCCTGACTCCTCTTTTGCCTCAAGCAAAAAGGATCAAGACATGAAGATGAGGATGTTTCCAAAAGGAGCAGGGAATTAATTTTTGGGGTTCTGTTAAGAGGATGTTTCCAAAAGGAGCAGGGAATTACTTTTTGGGGTGCTGTTAAGAGGATGTTTCCAAAAGCAGCAGGGAATTATTTTTTGGAGTTCTGTTAAGAGGCTGTTTCCAAAAGGATCAGGGAATTTTTTTTGGAGGTGCTGTTAAGAGGATGTTTCCAAAAGGAGCAGGGAATTATTTTTTGGATGCTGTTAATTCAAACCCTCTCTCCAGGATGAAACAGCGACAACAAAAGTTTTCTCTCAGCTCTTTGCAATGGAAAGGAAGGGACAAAAGCAGCGTTTCTCACACCCCCACAAGTTGTTTATTGGATTAGATTGACGCTTCTGGGAACAACCTGTTTGCACACCAACCCCTCTCTTGCTAAACATCTTCATTAATTAACTCCATCTGCCTCGCCTGCCTTTAGATAGAGAAGATCTTTTGCTTTGATCATTTGCTGTTTACATCTTTCTTGCCGTTTGATAAACACACAATAAATACTGCGTGGCACAAAACAAACAAAAAAACTCCTGAAACAAGCTGAAAATCTGTCAAACACCTCCAAAATGTGCATCCTGATCCAGCTCAGTTTCCCTTGGAGCCTAAAACCACGTGCAGGGTTCAAGGTGGGGTTTGCCACCTCCAGGTGTTCCTGTAGGAACACATCCTCCAAGAGATGATGATGTGGCCCCAAAATACCTTTCCCACAGACCTGGCCTTGCAAAGACTTGGGAGCTTTTTGGAGGTGGTGGAGGAGAGAGGGAACAGTGATGGTGGGGTCTGGGTGTCTCATCCATCCATCCATCCATCCATCCATCCATCCATCCATCCATCCATCCATCCATCCATCCATCCATCCATCCATC
>JAOTQP010000870.1:1970547-2001007 GCA_026413545.1 Cichladusa arquata
AGTATTTGGGATTGGAGAGAGACACACGCGCACACACACACACACACAGAGACCATCTGCAGTGTCAATGCGGCGCCTGCTCTGAAGACTGAAGTGGGGGGAAAGGAGAGGAGAGAAAAAATTTGTATATATATATATATATATATATATATATACACCAAAACCCACCCAAAGCAAGCGAGGAGCATTCCCAGGTAAGGAGCCCCCCGCCCCGCCCGGGCAGCGGGGGCTGCGGGAGGATGATGCCCCGGAGGATGCCCCGGGAGGGCCGGCGGGGCTGCAGCGGTACCTGCCCTCCACACCTGGCGGCAGTGGAAGGGGGGGCTCTGGGAGGTGCCCCCACCGCTGCTCCCCACCCCTGGGTCCTGGCAAGGGGGTCTGGGATGGAGGGCAGGGACCCCCGCGGACAGCGGGCTGAGCCGGGGGGTTCGGGCACGGCCCCTCCGCCCCTCCCGGCCCGAACTGGGAGGATGCCGGGCGGGGGCAGCGCAGCGGGGAGCCCCCCTGCTCCACATCCCCGCCGCGGAGGTGACTCTGTGCCCCGTGTCCCCCTTTCCCGGGTCCCCGATGGCTTTTTCCCCATGCACAAGGCTCAACTTTTCTCCCCGGAGGTAGCGGCTCCAGCCGCGCAGCCCGTCCCTCGCCACCCTCGCCATCCCCCGGCTGCGGATTTTCCTCCCCTCGGGGGGTATTTTCCCCCGTGGATGCTCCAGAGCTCTCCTCGCGCGAGGGGTTGGAGGCATTTGCAAACTTTTCCTGCTCCCGGTGAGGCTGCAGCTGGACGGGGCTGGAGGCAGAGCCCCATTCCCGGGGAGGGTAACACCGCCCGGGTGCCCGATGGATGGGGACTGGGGGAACCCCCAGTGGCGAACACCTAAAAGGGAAGGGCAGACCCCCGTTTCTTCCCTTCCTGCAAGGTGCTGGAGAGTTTTCCTGCCCAAATCCCGGCTGCGGAGTCAGCGCTGCTAAACCTCCCTCCTTTCCCTCGGTGCATGTGTGCGTGTGCTGCAACCGAAACCTGCGTTATTGATGCTCTGCGTTTATCAGACATATGCCCTTAAATTATGTACGCCGGGAGAAGTGATCTAAACACCGAGCCGCACGTTGTTTCGGTGGAAATCTAATACTCCGGCAGCAGCTGAGTTGCTCCCAGATAAACAAACCCGCTTGCTCAGCCCCAGCAGGGCTGTTTGGGTTTGTAGCGGCTGCATGTGGCTGCTCCATCCCCAGCCCGGAGGAAATCCTCCTCCTCCCGGGGCTCCATCTGCTCCCGGTGCTGGGTGCGGGGGTAGGACCCGCACGGCTCGCCCTGGCGGGAAGGACCAGGTGGAACGCGTTCTCCCAAAAAACTTCCACACCCAGCCGGGCAGCCGTGCTGGAGGCGCACCTGATTGTCCATCGCTTCCCTCCGCTGCCGGGAGGCGATGCTTGGGACGAGAGGTTTTGGGAAAAGCGTCCAAAATCCCGCTATCTGACGCTCCCCAAGTCGTGGGGGTGAGTGATGCAGAGGGGAGGTTTGGACCGGGATCCCCGAGACTGCCGGGGGATGCTCTCGTTCCGCGGGAACAATGATGATGCCCGGGGAATTTTACAGCCGATGCGACTGCTCGGAGCCTTCTAGGGACTTATCTTGAGCGTGCACCAGTCCTGCACAAATATTTTGGAAGGCGGAAAGCGTGCTAACTTATTTTCTTTACCTGCCCTGTGTTTCACCCGGGTCTTGTTTGTAGAAACCCGCTAGCGGGCAGGAGCAGAGGGGCACGGGGGGCAAAAAATCTGTGATTTTAATTACGGCGTGTGCCTCCCAGTGTGGGATTAGGTGCTTCCTCCCCAGCCTAAGCCTCTGGCTGGAGGTGCAGGGGATGCGAGCAGCGTTTTGCCTGCGGTTTCTTTGCCGGGGGAAGTGCGTGCGTGTTTGTTTGTGTGTTTGTTTGTTTGTTTTTCTGTGTGGGATCCTTCGCTAGAGCCGGGCTTCAAGCGGTGCAACAGATGTGTGTCTGCCAGGTTGGAACACGCAACCCCAGCCCCGGCACGAAAACCTGGGCTTTTCTTCCCTCCTCTGCCCAGACCCACCCTCCGTGGGGGTGTCTCCTTCCCGAAAGGACCAGCCCAAGGCTTTTTCTCTCTGTCCCATCCTAAACGTGCGGTATCGACACCGTGCGACATGAATGACAGCCGCATGATCTAAGCGTTGTTTATGTCCGAGGCGGGTGTTTTAGAGCCCGGGCTGATGATCAATCACGGTGCTGTAGGGAAGCATTCGCTTGATGATGCTAAGTGCCTTGCAGGCGCCGCGGGCTGCTGTGAGATGCGCTCAGCGCGCAGCCCGGCTGGGGAGGGATGCTGCGAACCCAAAGGGAGATGCTGAACTTCTCCTCAGGGAGAGGGAATATTGGAGCTTTTCCTCACGGGTTCGCCTGCCAGCATCCCTCCCTGCAGCTCGGCAGGCAGTGGATGAGGCAAAGCAAAGGGCTGAGCAGAGGCAGCAGAGATGCTGAGCTGCCGGGGAGGCAGGAGCCGGCTCTCAGCCCCATCCCGGGGGGCTCTGCTCTGCCGGAGCCGCTTTCATATCAATTCCTCTACTTTCGCAGCCTGAGGAGGGGGAGGAGAGATGCCGGCGCCCCTTTTGTGCTGCGTCTTTTCCCTTTTACTGAATCGCTTTGTCTCTGCCTCCCGATGCCCTCGGCGCCTCGGCTGCGGTAAAACCGAGCTCCCTCTCGCCCTGCCGGGGTTGGATCCGTGGGAAGAGCCTGGCAAGGTCTTGCGATGCTCGGGGTGTGCTGAGGGTTAACGCCGTGTGGGAATGAGGTTCTTGCTTGGAAGGGAGCCCTGATAAAGGATGCTGTGGGCTTGTGCTCCACGCCGGGATCTGACCTGGGGAGGGTGTCAGAGGTGGGGCTGCTGAGTTTTGGAGTTAGCAGCGCCGGAGTTTGGGGCTTGGCGCTGCCCACATGGGTGTTGGAGCAAGGATGGCGTGGTGTCCTGGGAATCACTTGGCTCCTTTTGATATATTTATTATTTATAACCCCTCTAAAGTGGGGTCCCACATAGCTGAGACTCCAAAGTCTCATGTCCTGCCCACAAATCCCCCTCCCCATGCCGGGATGAGTTTTGGGCTGTGGCTGTTCTCCCTAGTAAAGCTCAAACTGCTTGATGCTCTAACAAAAAGCATCTGGGGAACCTTTCTGGCTCTCTGAAAAGCTTCAGAGGGCTCTTTCTTACTCCTTCCTTCTGGCTTGCAAGACTCAGGGAAGGGACAGCAGCGCTCCAGGCGCCCAAGGCAACGAGACTTCCCGTCTGTGCAGAGTCTGGGCAGCCCACTGCCTTTCTGCAGGGCATCAGTGATGAGCGTGCTTCCCTGCGTGACTGTCTTCTCTGAAAAGTGCTTTATATCCCTCAGCTTTGAGCTCTCAAGGAGCCTGTGACAAAAAGGAAAAAAAAAAAGAAAAAAAAAGAAGAAAAAAAAATTACGTAGTGCTGCCCACATGTTTTTCACTCAGGCTCTGAATGGTTTTAGAACATAACTATCTACTCCATTCCTGTGGTGAGGATTGGGAAACTGAGGCACGGGGTTTTAAAATATAACCATTTACTCAATCCCCGTGGTGTAGGCTGGGAAACTGAGGCAGAGAGGCAAAAAGCTCAGTCCACATTTATTGATGAGGAATTCTCACTCACCAGCCTGAAACATGAACTGAGCCCTAAGTGGGACTTAGGGATGAGAGCAGGGAGTGGTGCCCTGCCCTCCAGTCTGTGCTTCAACAGCCAAGAGCAGCCCTTGGACAGAACAGGACCTTTTCAGGATTGAATTTTTCCCAGTTAAAATGGCAAGTGGGTGCTTTGAAATGAGAAAGTATCCTAGAATCATGAAATTACAGACCAGTTTGGGTTGGAAGGGACCTTAAATGCCATCTAGTTCCAATGCCAACCAAACATTTGGGGTTGGAGAACTGGCCTGGGAGCAGCTGTGCTTTCATGGACCTCAGTCCCAGTGCCTTTAAAATTTGCTGCTCAAAAATGTTTTTATTCACCTTTGGGAATGGAGACATCACTGCAAAAATGACGTGCTGAGATCCCTACAGCCTGGGTGGTGATTTTCTGTATCTGGCATTCTCCCTTGGGGTTTTTTTGACTCATCCCAAAGAACACTCTGGGGTTTTTTGGTGGTGCATGAGCTCTGGAAGTTTGCCTCATCCTTAAGTGGCTGCACGTTGTAAGGGGCTGAGCAGCCACCCAGGTAAGAGGTGCCAACTCTGTGTCCACCAGGGCTGAACCCTTTCCTTGGCCAAAACCCCTCTGTGAGCCCTTAGAGATGCTCTGAAGGACTTGAACAGGCAACCTTTGGTTTGAAAACCCAGTGACCACTTCATTATAGACACCTGTAGCCCTTCAGCTCCAGCTGATGTGGACACTGCCAGGGACATGCTCCCTTCCAAGGTGATTCCTGGAGCCAGAGAGGATGCCAACTTTTTGCTGAAATGTGATGTTCCCAGCTGTTGCTACCTCAAATACTAATGTTTGTAGAAGACACCAACTTCTCAGAGCCTGAAGAGCTGAGGGAGAGCAGTGGCTGGGTTCAAACCCCCATCCCACTCACTTTGCTGCCTCTCAGCAAGTTCCTGGACAGGAATCACTAGAGTGAGCGAGCTCATTTGCAGACTCTGTGACGTGCTTTTACTCCGTGCTTTGCCTCTGAGAGAATTTTCCCCCTTTTAAAAAAGTGTTTTTTAAATGCTTCATGCAGTGAAACAGAAATCCAGACCCAAAAGTCAAGTGGCTGAGATTCCCAGGCTTCTTTTGCATAGGGATAAATAAAAAGTGCTGCTGAGCATGGCTGGATTTACACTTGTGACCCAAAAGAGAGATGCTGCACCTCTGATTCTCCTGCTTTTCATGCCTGGTCTCTGAGTTTCCTTCCATCTCTCTTATCCCCACACTGATCTGCCAGGGCTTTCCCACCCAGCCATTGGCAATAAGTTTATGGGATTTGACTGGCACTTGAATTTGCCAGGACAAATGAGTGGCTCTAATGCTGAAAATACAGGTTAGCTTCCCATTACAGGCATTTGCATGATCTATACCCACAGGTTTCCCCCTCTTCTGCTCTCCTGCAGGGGCCAGAGGGATAGATCTTGATCCTGGGTGAACCCTCACAGCCAAATGCATGTAAATGTTTGTGCAACGAGGCTCCACAACCTCCTTGTTATTTCTCCTGGAGCTTAAAACCCTCCACGAGGGAGGAAAGGTGAGGCTGGTGAAGGTGTTTTATTCCCAGCAGTGTTTTCCTGGGAAATATTGAGGTGATGCTGGACTGGTGACTGCCTGTAGATGGTTGATATTTCTATATTTGCTGTTTTTTCTGAATGAGGAACTCGCACTTGCCGCCAGCAGCTCATTCATGCCGAGCCTCACCGGGGAGTGTCTGGACATTGCACTGTTTGGTGACTTGAGTTTAGAGCCATAGGGATCAGGAGGATGAATTAGCAGTAAATCACAGCCTGGATGGCTTCATCCTCAGCAGTGACAAGGTTTAAAATAAAAATATCTTGCTGGGATGAAGCACTCGTAAGTCAAGCGCTGCTGTTGTGTCAGTCTGGGTTCAGCAGAGAGCTCAGCCCCTGTGGAGCAGGAACCCCCAGGAGCCCAGGGACTGATTCCCAACTAAACTGGGAAACTCCCCCTTTGTTTATCCTACCAAATATTCTTCCTTTCCACCTCTCTCCCCACCTGAAGGGAGGATGGCCAGGCTGGGAAGTTGGGAGCAGCTTTGCAGATTCACCGCACGTGCTTGTGGCCTGTTTGACTTGGTTAGAGCATATTTGATTGTGAAAAGGGATTTATTTGTTTTTTGTGACAGGGGATTTGTCTATAATGTAGTGCTGGAAAGAAAACTCATTTAGAGACTAAGGAGGTGTATCCTGTTACAATTGCCTATTGATGGAATAGCAAGTGCTTGGTGTGCTACACAGCTTCATTTTACTTTAGGGAAACTTATCCTGGGCTGCCAAAAAGAGACTTGGGTTTGATGCAGAGCTGTCCCACGGCCCTCAGCGGGTTCCTTGGCTTCTTGTTTCCCCATCTATCAAGTGGGGGAGGTATCTTAGAAGTGACTGTCCCTTCAGCTGCCACCTAATGCTTGTTTTTCTCCAATGACCTTTAAAAATGACTCACTTTTTGTAAAGTGAGTAAAACCAGGGAACTCACTCACCAGCCTGGAGAATGGCATCATGTCCATGGATAATAATCACTAATGGGCACTGTCCCATCCCTGGGCAGTGTCACCTTCTTCTGCTGGCTGGGAAGAGGATTTCAGAGGTGCTGAGGGACAGGAGGTTCTGTATTCAAGGCAAAGGCTCTGCCCCCCCAGCCCTGCCAGGGAGAGGAGGTGAGCTGGGAATACAACCACACCAGTTGTGGAGCTAATCAAAGGCTTGGATTTTTCTCCAATGGACAGTCTAGGCAAGAAAAACCCCACACCCCAATTAGGGAGGACATGTGTTTGTTAGAAAAAAGGAGTTTTTGGGCTGTTTTGGGAACTCTTCTATTTGTCAGGGTACAAATTTCTGGGTCTTGCTAAAAGCAGAGCAACATGTGGAGTTTTGTAAGCTGCTCTCCTGAGAGGTTTAAGTGTTGGAGGGTGTTTGCATGGATCATTTTGGGTGTTTCCCCCTTTTGATTGTGCCTCCCCCTTTGCACTCTCCCCCACGGTGTCCTCCTGGCTGGACAGTGGGGCTGCCCCCTGCCACAGCCTCCTTTCCTCCAGCCACCCTGGATCCCAGGACTGATTTGGGGGATTGTCATGACCTTGACACCTGATACTTTTGAGACTTCATACTCCCATCCCTCCTTGGATGCCAGGATTGATTTGGGGGTTGCCATGACCTCGATACCTGGTGCTTTTGAAACTTCATACCCCCATCACCACTTGGATCCCTGGCTGCTCCTCTCCAGATCATCCAGACAGCTTGCCCAGGGAGGGCAGTGCTCAGGGACAGCCTGGAGGGTGACTTCTTGCTTTAAGTCCCACCTGTGCCACCACTGAAGCCACCTCTGCGAGGGCAGTTGCCTCCTCACCCTGAAGACGGCAGGATGAGCTCTGAGTCCTCCTCCTGTGCCGAGCTGCTATGGTGATGAGTTGCTATAGAAACACATATTTAGCATTATTATTTATTATTGAAAGGTGCTTCTTTTCATCCCCCAAAAGCAGGGTTGTGCCCAGAAGACCCCAGTGCTGGGTGTGGGACGCTGCCCACCCTTGTCCCTGTGGGATGGGGGGTGAAGCTTCCCGGGAATCAGGGTTTATCCATCTGGAGGCAGGGAACCGTGCTGTGCTGGGTTAAACAAATCCCCCCAGCCACAGGTCCCTTCCTCCCTCAGATCCCTCCTTTGGAGGGGGATTTGAGTGAAACACTTCCTCGTAATGAGCTTACTTCTTTCCAAACTGCTAATCTCGTGTCACCATTTGGGGCGGAGGGCTGGCACCCAGCTCTGTGATAATGTCTGTTCATCCAGCACAAACGCTGCATTCACAGCACCTCGTAGGCACTGCCTGCTGAATACCTGCTCTTATCTCTGCCTCTGCTGCTCCTGTGCTTTGCTGGAGTCCCTCCCTGTCTCCCAGCCCTCTGTGTGTGTGCATGAAAGCTCTGATGCTCCTGTCCTGGGGTCCTGCTCTGCTGAGCCCCCCTGCAGCTGGGTACCCCTCCAGGGCTGCAAGAGGCCAAGCAGAGCAAAACCCACTCAGGGAATCACTCTGCCTGCCCTCACCAGCACTTTCCAGTGGCCACAGGTGGGATAGATCCTGCTTTGAGGGGGTCTTGCTCCCCAGGAATGGTAGGAGCAGGGGGTCCTGCCTGCACCCCGTTTATCCAGCACATCCATTGGTTTTGGGGATGCTCTGGAGGTGCAAGAGGGATGCCAAGAGGTCTCCTGCCTGCAGCCACTGGATTCACAGCTTCCCCTGGAAGCTGGCAGTGCTGCAGAGGTGGCTCTGTAAGGAAACCTCCCTCCTGCCCTCCTGCAGCCCTTCCCACCCTGGCAGCCCTGAGGATGCTGCAGTGGCTGCAGAGGGGTGGTTTGGGGG
Organism: Cichladusa arquata; assembly: GCA_026413545.1. Taxonomy (NCBI): domain Eukaryota; kingdom Metazoa; phylum Chordata; class Aves; order Passeriformes; family Muscicapidae; genus Cichladusa; species Cichladusa arquata. Next base: position 1,978,631 of record JAOTQP010000870.1, read on the forward strand.
GGACAGGAGGATGGAGGGGTGTCCAGGGGCACTGGGAGCAGTGGGGCTGCTTTCCCTCTCTGGCTGGGGCAGGGGAGGGCTTGGCTTGGCTTGCAGAGGGATTAGCTGTGCAGTTCCTTCTTGTTCCCTGGAAATTGCCTAGTGAGGGAAAAAATAAAAAAAAGAGAAAAGGAAAGAGAAAAGGAAAACAACACAGTTTTTCTGGATGCTGGATTAACAACTGGGAGGTGAAGTTTCAGGGCTGGCTGGAGCAGCTGCTCAGCCCCTCCTCTCACACCCTGCACAGGTGCTGCTCCCCTGGGGGGAGGGATGCAGGAATGGCTGGACCAGTGCAGGATGCTGCACTGAGGCTGGAAATCTCTGCTGCTGCTTGCAGGGTGAGTTCCTGAATTCCTCCAGGTCTCCACCTTCAGCAGCCTTTGAGGAAACAAAAGGAGGTTCTTTAAAGCACCCCCTCAGGCAGGAATAAAACACCTTCCTTTGCAGAGCTGTCTCATTGCTTGAAGTCATTCCCTTTGGGCTTTGCATTTTCCTTCTTGGAAGCCCTGCTCCCTGCAGGGAAGAGAAAAAATTCCTGGGGTGCAGGAGCAGGGCTGAGGGGGATGGGGGCCTTCTTGGAAAGTGTGGGATGGAAATGGAGGAATGGATAAAGGGGTCCAGTGTAGAGGTCTAGGGGTGAATGCTGACCCCTCACTGTGCCAGAGACCCCTGTAACCCCTTGTGTAGGGTCACATCCAGCCTGCCTCTATTGTAGGGATGGTTGGGAGCATCCTGTGGGGTGGGAGATGCTCCTGCACGTCCTGCATGTGCCAACCCCTTCTCCTGGTGAGGGGAGGCCACCAGAGTGGGGTCTCTCTGAAAGGAGGAGAGCTGGCTGTGGGAAATGGGAGCTTGCTGCTTGGGTCACCCTTGTTCATGTGGGTCTGGAGGGTTTGGGTTTTGCTTCTGCCTCCCCTTTTTTCTCCACTCTGAGCTGCACCAACTGCTTGGATATGTGATCTGGAGAGGTCACCCCAGTGGTGGAAAGGATTTGGGGCTGATTTAGGAGTCCCTCCCACCAGCCCTGAGACCATCCTGTCTCAGGTTTGTCTCCAAAAGCCCATTGAGTCACTTTGGCCACCTTTGCATCCTCTGGCTTTCCCTTCCTGATCTCCAAAGCCACTCCCAGAGATCAGGAGCTGCTCACCTGGGCCAGGCAAGGTGACCTGCACCCTCTGCCTGGGTGAGGGATGGAGAGGGAGGAGAGGCAGGTGAGCCATGGCAGGAGCTGGGTTCTTAAACCAGCACCCCACTCAGGAGGGATTTTTTTTCCTCCTTTATGGAGTTGCTGCCCTTGCCTGCCTTAAGCCAGGCAAACAGCTCAAGGGGATGCCTGTGAATGAAAGCACCAACTTTTAGGACAAATTTCTCTCTGCATAATGTTTCTGAGAAAGCAAGGAGAGGAAACAGGCCTAATTAGGTAAGTATTCCCCATTAGGAAGGGGAAGGAGCTATCAAGTCGATTTCCATTTCCTTCTTATTTTACATGCCTGATTTTTCTGCCTCTCCAGGAGGTGGTGTGTGAAGTAGGTCTCTCCTTAGCTTGGAGAAGTAAATAATCAGGACACGATGCACTCCTGAAGCTTTCCAAATCTGGACTAAGCTGAGGATTTTTAGCATCTTCACCAGCCTTCCAGGAGCTTCCCAGACCTGGCAGGGATTTATTTCCCCCTTTTCATGCTGGAGAGCCGAGGTGGGCAGCAGGACTTGCACGTTCCAGGTGTCTCCTGCAGATATTTCTCCCTCTCACCAATTCTGCATGGAATTTCTCATCTCCTGGTTGCTTCCCAGTATAAACTGGGTGTGAGCACATGGAGGTGCCTTGCTGCCCAGGGAGATGTGGTTGGGGTGAGCCCCTAAATCAGCCCAGCGTGTCCCCATGTCCTCCTGGCCGTGTTTCACCCGAAGTTGCTCTGCTGGCTGTGCTCCCTGCTGCCTCTTAGAACAACACATTGCAGCGTGGGCTGCAATTATGGAGCCATCAACGGGTTCTGGTGACACATTTTGGCGAGCCTGGGGAGGCTTTGTGCACCAGCCTGCGAGGGAAGCTCTCTCCCTCCTCCCCCCTTTGCTGCAGTCTGTAAGTGGTGTTATTAAAGGCTGTCATTGGCACAGTCAATGGCTGACACAAGGCAGCCCTCAGACTTTGACTCATCACACACACGCTTTGCAATGCATGAGCCACAAAAAAAGCCCGTTTCTCACAGGCATCACCCTTTCCCCAGCTGTTTGGGCCCTTTTCTGCATTCATTTCAGAGAAGAAGTCTTGATTGTCCTGCAGTGTAAGGGAGGGATTGGAGTTGCATCATGCTGCCTGCACGTTTCTCTCATTATCTTTTGCTGGAAGTTGTGATGCCTTTTTCCCTAAATACAACTACATGCATCCATATATATATATAAATATAGATATATATGTGTGTGTGTGTTTTATACATATACATAAAAATACACATTTATATGCACATTGCTACACACAAATGCAAACTACACATGCTTTGGAAATGCCAATCTGTTCACCCTGCACTCTTCACAGATCACTGCCAATTTTCCCTCACAGTTCAGGAAAGGTTTTGCAGGTCCAGATTTTTGGAGAAGGAAGAGCAGCCTTGCTGCAATAGCTGGAGTTAGGAGGGATTTAGGCAAAAAATACCAGTTTTCCTTTTTCCTCCAGCATCCCTTGATGAGATGCTGGTGGCAAAGAGATGTTTTCCAGTTTGTAGGGAGGAGAGGGAGGAAAAAAAAGAGTTTGAGGTTTTGAGGTTTTCCTCTGTGGTGGAACTGGGAATAAATAGAGCAATTTTGGACAAACCTTTGTGTCTGGGAATGTGCTCCAGTTGAGCTTGGCTGCCTTAATCCTTGTCAGAAGGTGCTGTCCAGGCTCTGCTGGTGGCAAAGGAGCCTCTGAGGGGCTCTCAGGGGTAAGGGGAGGATTTTTCACAATTCCCATCCTCCCCAGTGGCTCAGCTGGAGCCTGGCCACCAGCACTCAAGTGGGGCAGCACGAGGTGCCACGAGCCTGGAGGAGATGCCAAGCAGATTGGAGCTCCATGGCAATCTGCTTTTCTGCTTCCCAGCCCTTGGCTGTGCCTGGACAGGTGCAGATGTCTGCCTGCCTCCTGCTGGGTGAGGCTCAGGGCTCTGGGAGCCACATTTCCCCACTGACAGCCTGGCCACACAGGCTGCTGCCCTGCTCTGCCTCCCCTCCTTCTGGGTACTCGTGTGTGGGAGGATAATTCCAATACCTGCACAAGGGGATGGAAAAGTGACAGTGAGATGCTTGAGGATTTTTCACTCTGATTTGCCTCTTGGTTTCACTTGGTCGTTGTCTTCTCTCCTGCCTTGCTTCTCCCTCCCCAGGAGCACAGAATCAGCTTTGTTTTATAATAAGCACAAAGGTCTCCAGGTGCAGGGCTGTGCTTGCCTGTCTCTCCTCCACTGCTCCCTGCCAGTGGGTGACTTCTTTTGCCACCCATAATTAGCCTCTCCCAAGGCTGTTGCTGGGCTCAGGCAGAAGGTTTTACAGCCACTGCCTCTTCTCAAACACAGGGGAAAAATAAATAATCCCTTCCTCAGCTCAAGGAGCAGGTTTTAAACTGGTTCCTGCTGCTGCTGAGGCAGGGTGGCAAAGCTGGGATGGAGGATGTGTGTGTCAGGCTCCCCACACAGAGGAAGGAATCAAATATCTGCCCTGTCTCAAATGCCAGCTGGGCTCCTCTGGGACAGAGTTATTGGTGAGGAGGAAGCTGACCTTCTCCTGTGTTTATGAACTGAATCTCTGGTTCACTTTGGGTTTGATTTCCCCCCTACTCCCCCTCCTGTTATAGAGTGCAATACTCCATTTCAAAGGAAATAACATTTTCCTCATTTTCTCCTTTGCTGGTTTTTTTTTTTTTTTTTAAAATGCTGCTCAAGATGAACAGGACTTTTTCCCCCAGCTTTCTGTGCTTTATCCTTGGCTTGTCACACTGGATGTTGCTTGCCCATGTTTTGGGGGCACCAGGGATATTCCCCTGTTACAGCTGAGGGTGAACAAATTTTCCTGGAGCTGGGAAAACATAATTATTTTAGTAGTCAAACCCCAGCAAGTATGAGAATTAAAAATTCTCCTCATTTCCCTCAGTGCCACCTGGATCTGTCCTTCTTCCTCCTGGCTGACTTATCTCCAGCCTTCCCTGGCACAGCTTTTGCTGCAAATCCTTTCCTGCAAGAGCTGGTCTTGAGCATCCTTAGAGCAGCAAGTCCTTTGGAGCCCCATTTCCTTTTCCTTCTGCCTCTACCTGTGGAGAGCAGGTTTTTGGAAGCTCAAGGGCTCTGTCTCTCCTGTGCACAGGTCCCTTGGAGATATTTGAAGGCACTTTGCTGAAGTTCACAGGTGACTTTTGAAAACCTTGGCCATTGCATTCACGTGTACATATATATATATATAAATACATATATATAAAATATCTGTTCTCTCTTCCCTCCTGTTTTCTTTCTCTGTCAGGAATCCAGCTGTGCAACATGTGGCACTTGTAGGGCTTGGAAGGCAGGAAGATCAAGCAAACACAGAGCTTTCAGCAAGAAGAGATAAATTTCCAGAATAAATTCAAGCCACGTAGGGCCAGTCTGTTTTAAAGCTGTGCTGGTAGTGATGTGTGGGAGCTGTAGATATAAAGCCAGGGAGAGAAGAAAAGTTTATTTGTATTATTTCTGGCACCTTGGTAGAAAGAAAACCCCAGTTCTGAGTTCGTGGGGCTTGGCACAATGTTTGCAGGGTCAGGAGCAGGAAACTGCCTGTTGAGCTCTGCCTTGGTGCACGGCTTGAAAGCAGAGAAAAAATAGAATTATCTGCCCTGATTGTTGTAACTGGGAGAGGAAAGTGCCAGATTTGTGGGGGTGTGGGGGATGCAGATGGCCCCAGAGGAGAAATACCTTGTTATGAATAACCACTGGATTGTGATAGTGATTTTACACCTGTGCATGCTGCCGTGGTTTTGTCTCAGTGCTCTGGCAGGAGCACAGCTGGGAGCTGTGGGCTCCCTCCTGCAGGCAGCTGCTGGGGATTCCCTATTTACTGCACAGACTCAGCACGGGGCAGCTTTGGGCTCCTGAGCCCTGCCCATGGCTTGGCTGCAGGGGTTTGCTGACACTGACCTGGCCAGGGTCAGGCTGTGAGAGCTGCTGCTTTGTCAGAGCATCTCAGAATGGTTTGGGGCAGAAGGGATCTTAAAATTCTATTTTTACTACTAGCCCAGGGTGCTCCAAGCCCATCCAGCCTGGCCTTGGACACTTCCAGGGATCCAGAAGCATCCACACCTTCTCTGGGCACCCTGTGCCAGGGCTTCCCCACCCTCACAGGGAACAATTTCTTCCAAATATCCAATCTAAACCTGCCCTCTTCAATTTAAAGCTATCCACCTTATCCTATCTCTTTTTATTTTCAAAAATCTATTTTTTTTTCTTCTCCCTATTTTGCTACTATATTTTTTCTTTACTAAGGTGAATATAAATAAGCCCAGAAGTGGCCCCTGGATGCAATCCCCAGCTCTGTCCTAAAAAGCACAACAGCACCCAGCACAAAACACTGCTGCTTTCTGCCTACTGCCACCACTAACAACCCAGACCTCATTTCCACTCCTCTTTCCCTCTGCCTTTTTCCTCTAGCCCAAGCTAAAAACATTACAGGCTCTAACTCTTGAGTCAAGGGCAAAACTCAGCCTCCTGCCTAGTGATGGCTCATGTCCTTCAAACCCACCTGCAGCCAGTCCCAGAATATGTCCCAGGCACACAGGAGCCAGCACAGGGCTGTGTGTCCTCCAGCCCTGCACCTGGGGCAGGTGGAGGTGGAGCACAGGTGATGCTCTCCAGGAGCAGGGAGGATGCTCCTGCCTCCTGTCCCAGCAGCTGGGTAAAGGTGCATGGGCACAGGTTTAGTTTTTCACAGATTTGAGGCTTGTGTGGCATTCCAAGTGCAGCTGTGAGGGAGGAGAGCAGCAGGTCCTGCTTTGGAGAGAGGGAAAAGTGGAGAGATGAAGGCAGTGGCAGGTGAGGCTTTGGGGCTGGAGGGCACACTGGTACAGTTCTTGTGGGTTTTACTCTTTTAGCACCTGGGCATTGCTTACTTGTGCTTCTTCAGGCATTGAAAGCTGTGTTATCAAGGCCTCCATTTCCTCTGAGCAGGATTTCATGAACAGAGGTGACCTTTGCAAGCCCCCCACATTAAAAACACCTCTTGTCTCAGCCACAGGTGCCTTTATCCTGTGTGAGCAGAGATGAACAAAGCAGATGGTGCTTGGATCTGGACTGAATTAGAGTTTTGCTTGCAGCTGGCTTAGCAAACAAATAACTTTCTTCTGGGTAGCACAACCCAGATCTCAAACTAAAGTGTCCTTTGCAGCCTGCCCAGCTCACGTGCCCCTTTCTGCTGCTGGATTTCTGTGCAACACCTGTCCCAACACAGCTAATGCTTTGTGATGGTGGATCTGCAATTATGAGGCTGTGCAAACAGCTAAAAACAATTGCATCACCCTCCCTGTGGCTGCTCTGGGGTGATTTGTGGAGCTGCTGATAGCACCAGGCACGATTAGTGCAGATGAAGGGTCAGCCCCATGAAGTACAGCTTCCATCTGTGTCTGAGTGGACCAGGGGAGATATTTATGGGAGGAAAAGTGGAGATTTTGCCTTTTGCAGGTGTGTTTGCTGCAGCAGCAAGCTGCCCACAGGGAGCAGAACGTGCTGGCAGTGTCTCCCCTCCAGGCTGGTGAGTGTGGGGGAGCACAGGGATAAACTGCAGAAAGCTTTAGCAGCAGAGGAGCAGGAGCAGACACCTCCTCCCTTCCTCCCCCCAGCCTCCCAGGCTGGCTGCCAGCAGCAGGACTCTGCTCTATCATTTCAGGACACATCCCTGCATCCCACAGCTGAGCAGGGTGACCACTGAACTATTTAAAGTCTCTCCAATGTGTAATGCAAATTCTGCTGATGCTGGTAAAGTGCTGGAGCAGGGGATGGGTTTAGGACTGAGGGGAATTTATCACTGTGAGCACTTTTGGGTGTGTGTCCCTCAAACATGCAGCAAAGGAGATAAGAACAGAGAAAATCAGAGGTGAAGGAGTTTCCCCTGGTGCTGCATGAGTTTCTCTGCAAAATAAGTTGTTGCTGTGGCACTGAGCTGGGAATTGAGCATGTGGGAAGGAGATTTGTCTCTGCTTTGCTGACACTGTGTGACTTTGGGCAAGTCTTAAAATCACAGTCTGGTTTGGGTTGAAGTGACCTTAAAGATCATTTTGGGCAGGGACACCTTCCACCAGCCCAGGTTGCTCATCAGGATCAAGTTCAGGATCAAGCCCAAGTGTTGTCTGATCCCTCCTAGGAGCAGTGGAAAAGGCAGAACTTTGCAATATTTGTGCTATTAGATGCTCAACTTGGTCAAATTTAGACAGATTTTTAGCCATGGCCACGAGGGCAGGAGCATCCCAAATTTTCCTCCCTGCCACCTTTTCAGCGAGGCAGCAGGCAGAATACAACTGAGGTCAAACATAGGGGGGGGAAAAAAAAAAGTTAGAATCAGTAACCTGCAAAAACTTTTCCCCTAATTTAGTTCTCAGCATTGCCCAAGTCATTCTGAATGCAACTTTCCCCAGTGCTGCTAGCCTGAGGCAGACACCGAGCTCAGGAAATTGTCCCCTGAGTGCCTCAGGTCTGTCAAAGTAATGAGGACCTTAAAAGTGAGCCTTGGCACAGAACATGTCAGACAACCTGAGCTGTAGGTGTTGCTGCTAATGCTCACTGGAATTATGCATGCACACAGTGCCCTGCACGGGAATTGCATCATTTTGGTGCAAAAATAAATGTGTCTGTACAGGATGGAGCTGAGTACCTCCCTGCAAACACAGTCTGTGTGTGTGTGTGTGCATCAGCTCCTTTCTAATCTGCTTGTTAACAAACAGAGCATGTGATTATCTGCTCACCCATGTGGGCACTGCTCTGTCTCCTGCCTGCCTCTGATCCTGGCCATAGGTGTCCTGTCCAGCTCAGCAGCAGCTCAAGACTCTCAGGCATGATTTGGGATTAGCTATCCAGCAGAAACAGCCAGGCTGGGCTCGAAGAATAACTTTCCATTGGCCTTTGGATGTGTTTGCAGTAGCTGGACTTGTGATGACAAAGTCACTGGAAGGGAAAATTAACAGCAAATTAATAAAACTTTAACCACGTTGTTATTTCTGGAAGGGGGAGTCGAGTTTTGCTGTTGATTCTCTGCTTTTGTGGTCTTCCTGTGTCACCCATAAATTGGGACATCAGGGGACTGTGGTGGGGTAGATGTCAGACAGCTTTTTATTTCTTTTCCCTTGAAATGCTCCCAGAGCTGCAGCTTATCAGGGCTTGTGTCCACAGTGCCTCATTACAGCTCTCAGCACAGAGAGCCCTTCCCCAGCACTGCTGCTGGGCTGGAAATTGGGTCTCAGCTGGAAATCTCTGCTAGGGCCAACGTGGGGCTCTCCATCACTCCTGTCCCTGCTCCTGCCTTTTGGCTCAGCTGCCCTTCAGCCTGCTCAAAACATCCAAGCCAAGTGGGGACAGATGATTTTTTTTTTAACCAAAATGCTCTGAGGGGAAGTGTCTGAAGAGGACAGATCTTGTTTGGTCTGATCTTGGGTGTTTCTTCTCAGGGAGCATCTTGCTCTGAATGCAGCAGCTGCACTGTGCCCTGCTTCATTTTGAGCACCACAAAAAGTGCTGTTATGCCAGAATGGTTAAAAATTATATACAATTGTAATGCAGTTTTTATGGTATTTGTAAGGGAAAGCCCAGAAAAGCATGCAGATTAGTATTAGTTTAAAAAAAAATGTCTATTTTGGGCTGTATTATTTGGAAAGAAGAGGTCATGCTCTGTAGCAATCTAGTACCTGCAGAAGATGCCTGGAATTTGGGACTGGTGAATTTTGGGGCACAAGTATGGACTTTTTATCCTTCTGACACCCCTTCAAGAGCTCTTCCCAAGCCCTTGGAGGCAGCAGGAATAGATTACTTCAGGTGACATCTGCAGGTTTTGAAAAACCAAATTGGGAGTTAGTTGCTCTGAGTGCTACAGGAATATGGAAGAAGATTCCCCTGACCTCATCTGACCTGTTCAAGGGCTGAAAGACATGGAGCAGTTGGTGGAAGAGCTGTCATGAAGAGGGCAGAGTGACAAAGTGAACAGCACATGTCTGCCCAGCAGGTTCAGGGTGCCTAAAAACCCACCCAGAGGCATTTAGGAACGTGGTTGAAATCAGAAAGTGCAGAGAAAACAAAACAAGGAGGTGTCTAATAATTAATTTTTCAGACTCTCCAGTGAATATCAAAATTCTGCTAATGGTTGCAGTAAAGTGCAGCTTTTTTTTAGGGTAGGGAGAGCAAATGCCTGTCAGCAGTGCTGCTTCCCAGGGGTGTGTTGGACTGGAGATCTGGCTGGGGTTTGGGATGGCCCAGCCTTTTCATGGGGCTTGCTCATCTGCTCCCTTTAGCCACTAGATGAGGAGCTGAGGATGAAGAATTTGCTGTGTCAGATCTTTTCCCTGGCCCCATCCAGAGCTGGTGGCTGCTGCTCCAAAAGGGGCTGGATACCTGCCATAAATGAAAGGAGGAAATTTTATGCTGAGTAAAGCATAAAGAGAGACTCTGTGCTCGCCTCTGCTGCAAACCCTGCATCACTGAAGAGAAATTATCACACCTCTGACTCTTCCCTCCCAGCAGTACAGCACTGCTTGCAGCTTTTTCTTTCTGTTCCCACTCCTGCTGCGTGTCCAGCCTATTTCCTGCCAGCTTTGGTGCAGTTGCAGGATTGATGGTGCATCCCTCAGGGATCCTGGCTCTGCAGGAGCTCACAGCTGTGCCCTGCATTCATCACATTGGCCTGGCCACTTGTGAACCCTTCATTTGGGAGAAGTTCCCATTTGCTGTGAGCCAGCTAGTGCTGGTCACTGGTAAGTGATGCCCATTTGCAGATCCTGTGCAGCAAATCCACAGCTCTGCATCCCTCTGAAGCTTTATTTCCAAACCTTATTCCCCATCCAGGCACTGAGAAATCCACAGCTCTGCATCCCTCTGAAGCTTTATTTCCAAACCTTATTCCCCATCCAGGCACTGAGCAGCCTGGTCTATGGAAGGTGTCCCTGCCCATGGCAGGGGGCTGGAACAAAATTATCTTTTAGGTCCCTTCCAACCCAAACCATTCTGGGATTCCCTGATCCCAGCATCATCTCTGATTTTCCTTGTCCTGTTAATTTTACTTTTTCCCTCAGACCACTCTGTTCCAGCTGTGTTTTGAATATATAGCAAAATCTCAGACCTCAAAGGCTGGGGATTCTCTGCTGGCTTCTTTGCCAGTGCTTTCAAATGTAGATCTCAGTTTTCCCACAACAGCTGATCAAGGTTTTGTTTTTTCCCTTGAAGTCCCATGTTTTATCTCAGAGATATCTGGAGAATGAGGTAGCCAGTGGTCACCAAGTCCCTGTGAGTGCAGAGTGACTCTCCCTGCCAGTCTGTCAGCAGGCAGCTGAAGAACAGTGAGATTTGGCTCCTGGGGGATACACACAGTGCTGATTGTGAGCCTGACAGAGAGGACCTGTGCCTCACAGATCTTCCCAAAATTGCCAGGCAGGGGGAAACATCCCCAGAATAAACTCTGCTGAAAACAGCTCCAGCCAACAAGGGAACAAAAGAGCTGCCTGGTGACTCTCAGGTCACAGACCTTTCCTTGCTGTGCTAGGGCTCCCATCTGAGCCACACCCAGCACATTTAGATTTCATTTGGGCTTTTTCAGAGCCCCAAAGCCTCAAAGGGAATGTGGGAGCATAAGCTGAGCTGCTGAGGAAGGAAATACTGTTTTCCTCAAGGCTGTCCTAAAATGCTGGAATGGATACACGAACTGGGATGAAACCCAGTTCATTTTCTTTCCAACATTCATCACTCCTTTAGGGGCAGAGGCTGTGTTTACTCCTCTTCGTGTCTAGAGCTCATCAGGGTCTCCTTCCCAGTGAATTGCTGTCCTGGTTTCCACTGGAATAAAGTTAATTTTCTTCCTGGGATGGTGTGTTTTGGATTTGGCATGAGAATCGTGTTGATAACACAGTGATGGTTTTACTTGCTGCTAAGTCGGGTTTAAACTAACTCCAGGATTTTTCAGCTTCTCATACCTTGACAGGAAGGCTGGAGGTGAACAGGAGCTGGGAAAGCACACAGCTGACCCGAACTGGGCAAAGGAATATTCCATAAAATTTTAATTTGTTTTGCCAGCCTGGTGCTGCCAACCCTGTGAGATCTGCACCTCAGTGAAACACAGCAGAGAAACTCTTGGTGCTGGGGAGAACAGAGTGCCAGCACTGTGTGGTGGCTTTGCTGGGGACAGGAACGAGACTTTGAGACAGAAATCAGCCTGACACTCTGGCTTTTGGCAATATTTCCCTTTTCTCAGTGCCCTAGACCTCTATGATCTCACACAGACAAGGTGGGATCAGCAAAGTTAGGCACTGCTGTGACATGGTTTGCTTGAAATGAGTGACCTTGTGTGCTCTTGCTACAACAGTTTGTTTGTTGGGGGGTTTACATTTCCCCAGTTGCTGTGATAAGGAATAATTTTCATGGATTTGTCCTCAGGATCCCTTCAGGAGGCTGGGAAATGCTGTTACCTGTGTCACATCATTGAAGGTTGGGTCCCTTCCAGTTCAGGATGTTCCCTGATTCCATAACACCCAGCCTTGGGGACTCACACCTCTGTCTGCTCCAGAAAGAGAGTTTAACTCCAGTCTCTGGATTTGTAGGTTATTTCCATGACCTCAAAACTCCATTCTTGTTTCTGTGACGCTGAGTATTTGTGTTCTTTCATTCAAGTCTCTGTAGCAAATTCCTGGAGGAGCTGAGAAATCATTACAAACCTCTCTGCTCTCCCTTCCAAGCACAGAGGAACACAGCTCTGACCTGCTTTTGCTGGGAGAAAACCAAGTTTGAAATGCAGGCAAAAACAACATCCACATGCAGTTTTATCACATGGAAAGAGCAGGTCTCACTCATGGCATGTGTTAATCCCATCATTTAATACTCCTCTGGCACAGACACAGGTAACAAGGTGATGGGCAGCATCTGAGGGCCTGAGAGGAATAATCTGTGTGATGAGGGAAGGCTGTGTTGTCCCTCTGTATCTTAATTCCCTTGCAAACAAACTACTCCTGAAATTAATCTCTTTATTTGGGATAAGCTGCAGCTTGTGCAGGGATCTGTTCTTTTTGGTGAGCTCTGCTGTGGGGTGTCCCCAAAGTGAGACCTGCCTTCAGCTTGGACAGGTTGTAAGTTCAGGGAGAAAGGATTTAGCCAAAGTTAGAATCCAGTCTTTGTTGGGGAAGCTGTTGACAATGTCACTTATGTGGGTTTTCTTGCCATGTTGGCTCCCAGAGAAAAGCTTCTATCCATGGTAATCAGGCTTTATTAAAGGAAACCATGAACAGAAGTCTTTAGATGAGATTAAAGGGATTGTGTAGCTGCACTTGGTGCTGAATTGCTCCGTGCTGGCTGCAGTGCTGGCGTCTGCCTCGTCAGCATCTCTGCCCAGCCTCCTGCATCCCAGCAATGAACAGCCTGAGTGCAGCAAAAGCAAACACAGCAGCGTGCTGCCTGATCAGCTGGGCTTCATTAACCACCCTGGCACTGCCCAGGAGTCCTGGGTGCTCCTGGCTGCCTCCCAGCCAGGTGGGGAACTCACTGTGTCCATCTGCCAGGACTCTGGGGTGCTGCCAGACCCACTGTCCATGAAGATGTGCTGAGTTTTCCCTCCCAGAGCAGTTTCCCAGCTCATTTTGGTTGTATTCAAGGCTTTAATATGTATTTTCGCTCTGAGCTGGACCCAGAGTGGGATTGTTGCTATGATTTTCTGTGTCCAGGCTCTTCCCCCTGGCTTTGTGGTGTCCCTGCTGCCACAGGTGGCCGTGGCAGGGGAGCTGGTGACGTGGCTCTGTCTGGCACCTTTGATGGCAGCAGGGCTGTGTGTGTGTGAGAGGGGAGTGCTGCTGCCTCACACCCACCCAGTGACGTGTTCCTTTCAGGAGCTGTCACTGGGGAGGTGGGGATTTGCCCCAGACTCCAGTACAGGGATGTGACCATGGATTTTGTGAGACTGTCAGTCAAAACCCAGCTCTCCCAGCTCTCTCTTTCCCCTCTCCCTGTACACTTCCTTCCCTCTCCCTCAACTGACAGATCAGTCCTTTGTGTCCTCTTTATTCCTGATTTATTCCTACTTCCTCAGGCATAACTCATCCTTGACTTTGTCCCCTTGAACACTGCTGCATTTTGAGGATGTATTCATCACTCCCTAACTTTCCCATCTAATCATCAGAGTTAAAAGACACTTGGAATGTTTCTTCCTCTGAGACTCTTTCACATCCAAACTTTTCTTGTCCATAATAACTCCATGTATTTACCACAGATTTTCATGTTCTGGAGTCTTGGGATTGTGTCCTGGAGATCCCTGGGCAGAACTAAACTGCAAACTTTAACTCAATGGTCTCAAACCTTTGCTGGAAATGCTCAAAAACAACAACAAAAAAGTAACCAGATTGTGTGGTAGCACCATAACTTGCTGTTCTCCAGGAAGAAACCAGTATTTAAACCAAACTCTGGGAATTCAAGCCATCTTTTGGAGAATGTGTTACTTGCAAGCCATAAAGTTGTGATTCCACAGGCAAGACAGTGGTGTGAAACTTCCTGTAACTCTGAGACCTTCCTCTGCCATGGATGAAACCCTGTCTGAAGCAGCTGGATTTGCTCTGGGACCTTCCCAGGGACCTTGGATGTGCTGCTGGAGAGGCTGCTGTGGCAGGAGCCACGTGGAGGGATGCTGTGGCCTCACACAGGAGCCCTGTGTGGTGGCTGTGGCATCACTGCTGGCCACATCCCCAGTGGAAAAGGCAGTTTGGGTTTATTTTGGAAACAGCCAGCTCAGAGCCCAAGCCCAGCCCTTGCTGGCTGTGCCCTTTTGTTTATTTGCTTTGTTTTTAGAATATAATTTCTCTCTTGTAGACTCTGCATTATTGGCACTGTGTTATTGCCTTCCCAGCTGCTGTGATTCCTGCCACCCAGACACAGGAAAAAAACCCATCCACAACCCATCCCCTTCTCCTTGGTGCATCCTCTCAGGGGCTGTACAAACCCTCCTCTATTCTGCAGGCTAAACATGCAGGCCTCCTTGCCCCTGACCTCTGCTGTTATTCATTAATTAAGCCAAATTATAAACAATAGAGGCTCCAGGGCTGATTTGGGCTCCAGGACAGAGGGTGCAGGGTGAACAGCATGAGCAGATGGGAGAGGAGAGAGGGCCAGCAGCAAGCAGAGAGAAAATCCTGCTCCTAGGGTCCCTCAGATGGCTGCTGGAGGATGGCAGAGCAGCCCCAGGCTCCTGCTCCCCCTGCTTTGTCCCAAAATGCTGCTCCTGTGCATTCCTGGTGCTCTCAGACTGCTGATGCTCTTTCCTCTGCAGGTGAACTTCCTCCCCCTTAGCTTCAGTGTTTTGGAAACTCTAAAGCCTTTGCCTGCTGTAAAGCCTTAGTGGAATTTCTCACTGGAGTCTCTCTGGTTTCCAGATCAAATTTGCTGCCTTTGCCTGGAGGGATCCCAGAATGGTTTGGGTTGGAAGGGATCTGGCAAGGTTCTCCTCATCATTCCCTTCCTCTACAAGTGACAGTCTGACCTCAGATCAATTCTCACCTGCATGAGCCTTGAAGAATTTATATCTGGAGTCTGTCTCTTCTCATTTTGTGCTGGCTGTTTGTTTTAATGGGTAGATTTAATCCCATTTTTGCAGGTGCTGTGATGAATTTTGGGCAGAGGGCTGCTCTTGGAGAGAGGGGATGCTCAGCACCTCTTCAATCTCAGGGTTGCAGCAGTTCCCATTTCCCTGCCCTGCAGCTCTGCTGACTCTGCAGAGTAAAATATAGGGTACAGATACCTTTTTAGTACCTGGAAAGAATAATTTCTTCCTGGATCTGCCTAGCTCCCGATCAAACCAGCGCCTGTTGGAAATGTGGATCATAACTCATCAGTGACGGGAGCTCAGGGTCGCCACGTGATGTTTCTGAACACAGGACTCAAACAGGGACAGCTTCCCTCTCCTGCTGCTCTCTCAAGGATGGGCTCTTTTGAAAGAGGAATGGTTGTGTGGGGAGAGCTCATCCACCCCTGCTCTATCCATCATAATAAAGGTTATTAACAGCCTACGTGACCAGCTTGCCTATCCCTGCAGGACAGTCCTGCAAACTCTGCACTGCAAGCTTGGCTTTATTAAATATTTGCTTGACCAGAGAGGCAAAGCAGAACAGGGTAAACATGACTAAAGTAAATGTGGGCTGACCTTTGTCCATCATCCATCCAGTGCCTGTGGCTGCTGCTGCAGGGAGGGCAGTGGGAGGTGAAGGTGATCCTACAACAGCTTGGAAATTCTGGCTGCTGTGAGAAAATTTTGAAATATTTTGGGTGCATAAAAGTGGTGGCTGCTCTAAAAGCCCAGACTTACCCTTTCCACTATCAGATCTAATCAGCCTACAGGTCAAAAGGATGTGGGATTTATTCTCCCTGTTATTTTTTGAAGCAAATTTTTCAGTTCCACCGGCGTTAGCAGAGCTGCACAGATCTGAAAAAGCTGCACATCCAGACCTGTGTCACTGTCACATCTTCCTCCCTGCTGGGATCTGCAAACAGGGATTTTTTTCCTTGCCTCCTACTTGTGCGAGCCTGGCTGTCATCAGTGGTTACACCCTTGATTTCAGCAAAGTCACTCTGTGACAGAGGGGTTGGGACACTGCAGGAGTGGAGCTGTGTTTGTCTTGTGTCCTTTTTTAAAATCAAGGGCAGCTCTGTGAAGTTCTGATGTGGATGACAGAGGGATGAAGGGCCTGGCCACCAGGTTTGTGTGGTCAGCACTCACTGAGGAGCTTGGCTTGTGAGAGCTGGTAGAACTACATGACCCACATCCTCTGTGGGGCCATAAAGAGGTAAAGCTGCTCTTGGTACAGAAGCAACCAAAAAAGTGAAGGAAAATGGAGCAGGTGGGTGTGTTGAGTAGGAAGAGATTTTTTCATGGGGCTTGGTGATATGCCCACCAAATGTTTGAACCCCATACTGCTCCCATCACCATGATTAAAACCTGGGAGATTTTAAGGGACTGAGTGGTGCAAGGAAAGCCTCTTCCCTCTCTTTGGAAGGGTACCAGGCTCATTGGGTCATTGGCTTTCCTACTTCACGGTGCTTTAGGCTTTATCACTGCTGGTAGATCAGCAACCCCTTTCTCCTCAGTCACCTGAGATTCCCAGGAGAGATGGATCTCTTTTAGATGATATTCCTTGGCTGTGAAGTGGGTGGAGAGTGGTCTGTGGTGAGAGCCCAGGGCAGGGAGGACACCCAGTGCCCCGTTTGCTCCCAGCCCTCTGCAGATGTGGCAGTGACAGCTGGCACACCACAACCCCTGGGGCTGGATCTGGAAGAGCTCCTGCTCAAACAGGCCCATTCTGGACTGAGATCTCCCTGAAAGGATGTTAATGTCACACCAGAGCTGGCTCCTTCCTGGCAAACTTCAAGGGCTGCGGGAGAGCTCAGCATCCATCTGGCCCCATCCCTGTGGGCAGATCCCTGACCTTCTCCAGGCTTCAGTGCCTCGTCCAGAAGAGCAGGATAATAATCCTTCTCCAGTTCTGGCGTCTCAGATAGCAAACACACAGCTGGGCTGATGCTGGCAGTGCAAACAGCAATGCTGGGTGATGATTTTACCTTTACCCTTCTGCAGGTCCAGTCAATATTTATGCTGGACTGTGGGGCATATGGGTGTGTGATGGAGAGGGAAAGGGTGCTGATTTTTTACTCTGCTGTGTGATTTCTGCTTTTTCTCCCAGCATCTTTTCTGTCAGGAGGGCTCCCTTTGTGCTGGTTTTAAGTAGAGAGCTCAGAGTGGAGAAAGGGAGGATTAGCAATTAAATACGCTCTGATGATGGCATGGTTGTGAAGGAGGGAGGAGGAAGGAATACTCCATAGTAATGTACTTTTGTTTTCTTTTTTTCTCAGCTTGTAGGACAGAATCTGCCAGGGAATTGGCGTTTTGAAGAGTTGTACAGCTCCTAATCCTCGTTGCCTTGGGAATACAAACCTCTGTAATCATGTCGCCGGCCATGTGGAAATGGACTTGCCTGGTTTCTCACCTCCTGCTGTCCACCACAGTGTCACCTCTTGGCAGACAGCAGCCACCCCATCCAAAGAGGCCCTTCATCACCTTCACTGGAGAGCAAGCAGAGGGAAACTTCAACCACTTGGTGGTGGATGAAAGAACTGGGCACATTTACTTGGGGGCTGTCAACAGGATCTACAAACTCTCCAGCGACCTGAAGGTCCTGGTGACCCACGAGACTGGTCCTGATGATGATAACCCCAAGTGTTATCCTCCCAGGATAGTCCAAACCTGCAATGAACCCTTGACTCCCACCAACAACATAAACAAAATGCTCCTCATAGACTACAAGGAGAATCGGTTGATAGCCTGTGGGAGTCTGTACCAGGGCATCTGCAAGCTCCTGAGGCTGGATGACCTCTTCAAGCTGGGAGAGCCCTTCCACAAGAAGGAGCATTACCTCTCTGGGGTGAACGAGAGTGGCTCTGTTTTTGGAGTCATTGTTTCTTACAGCAACATGGACGACAAGCTGTTCATTGCCACGGCCGTGGACGGCAAACCGGAGTATTTCCCCACCATCTCCAGCAGAAAGCTCACCAAGAACTCCGAGGCTGATGGGATGTTTGCCTACGTCTTTCACGATGAGTTTGTGGCCTCCATGATCAAGATCCCCTCAGACACGTTTACCATCATCCCCGACTTCGATATCTACTACATCTACGGCTTCAGCAGCGGGAACTTTGTCTACTTCCTGACCCTGCAGCCTGAGATGATCTCCCCACCCGGCTCCACCACAAAGGAGCAGGTTTATACCTCCAAGCTGGTGAGGCTTTGCAAGGAGGACACGGCCTTTAACTCCTACGTGGAGGTGCCCATTGGCTGTGAGAAGAACGGGGTGGAATATCGATTGCTCCAGGCTGCCTACCTGTCAAAGGCTGGAGCCATCCTGGCCAGGTCTCTGGGCGTTGGCCCCGAGGATGATATCCTCTTCACAGTCTTCTCCAAGGGGCAGAAAAGGAAGATGAAGTCCTTGGATGAGTCTGCCCTTTGCATCTTTGTCCTGAAAAACATCAACGACCGCATCAAGGACAGGCTTCAGTCCTGCTACAGGGGAGAGGGGACGTTAGACCTGGCCTGGCTCAAGGTCAAGGACATTCCCTGTAGCAGCGCGGTAAGTGAAGCCCCTGAGCACCCAGCTTGTGCATAAACAGGTCTTGTTTTCAGATAACCAACCTTAAAGCAGAGGCTGAGGGACTGAGGCTGCCTTGCCCCAGTCCTGGCTCTGCCTCTAGCTCACCTCATCACCCAGTTTAACCAGTTCCTGCCCCAGTTAGCTCATGGGCAAGCTGATGAAGGTACTAGCAGACATGCTGTGTTTGCTGATGAGCTAAACCTTGGAATATTTAGGAGGAATATGCCTGTTGTAGTTACTTCATGGTACAAATCACAGGGGTGAAATCACTTAGACCCCAGTGCACTCTCTGCTCAAACCTAAACCAAAGAGGGCCTAGAGGTATTATGGCTTGTGCCTGTTTCTGTGTATGCTGGTTCAGTTTTGTTTCCCTGGACTGGAGCTGGGGCAGGATTTATTCAGGGAACTTTCTGAAGCCAGGGCTGAGAAGCACTGGTCATTAACCATCAAAGCCCCTTGCCTTCCAGTCTGCAGCCAGCTCTGCACTGAGAAATTAAGGCCTGGCTGCAGATCAAGGATTAAACACTGCAAGATTTAAGGGCAGGACTGGGGAAGAGGCTGGTCTGTCTGACCTACAAATGGTCTGGAGGAATTGCCTCTGTTTATTCCGAGTGCCATTGCAGGGATGTGCACAGGGCTGGCGTTGATGGCAGGCACAGACACGGGCATTACAGCCAGCACTGCACCCAGGGCTGCAGGAGCTGCTTCCCCAGGCTTTGATTCCCATCCTTAATTAGCTCTTTCAAGTGAGAGGCGAGTCTGAGAAAAGGGAGAAACTGAGCAAAGGGAATAGGGAGAGTGCTTTCCTGCCCCATAATCTCCAGGCAGGCAGTGCTCAGGATGTGGGATTGCTTCTTTGTGCTCAAGCCTTGTTTGCTGGGGGATTCTTCTGATGCTCCTTGGTGGGACAAGGACAGATCACGAGGAATGTGGATGGGAATCTCATTGCAAGGACTCTGATACTGCCTTACTCTGCCCTAATTCCCCTTTACACCCCTCAGTGTCCTTGCTTGACCTTGCCCTGCTCTCATCCTCCCACACTGAAGGGACAAGTCCTTGATGTTAGTTGGGATCTCTTCTGCCTAGACCTGCAAAGCTCCCTGTGGAGCATTGCACAGGGAGAAAGGCTGTGCCCAAATCTGGCTTTGATTTTTTTGTTTAGCCTCAAGGCCTGTGCACATTCAAAGAGCTGCCTTTAGATTTAAGCTGGGAGCTTCCCACTGGAGTTTCTTTCCTGGGCTCTTAAGCCTCTCCATGCATTTGCATATTTGCTCTGCTTGTGCTCCACACTAACGTTTGCAGTGCTGGACCTCTCCAATTAGGAGGTTTGAAACCTCTCAGCCCTCTCAGCAAAAAAAGCCAACAGCTTTCTTGTGACCCATGGGGTGAGTCCCAAACCAAGAAAACTGATGTCAGACTGTGTAGAGACAGGACTGCAGAGGCTGGAGGGAGGCCACGGTGGGGAAAAATGTTAGAGCATATTTATGAGTGTATGTCCTCACTGTGACTCAGAGACACTGCAAAAGAGCCTGGAGATGCTGGAATGAAAAGCAGGGAGTCTGAAGTGTGTAACTAAGCAGGCTGTCCTCTCCTCAAATGAGCCTTCTTAGAGCTGCTGGCAAGCCCTGCCTGAGATCAGCTGTGCTGCCCGAGGGAAGAGGTATTAGTGACTTGGCTGCTGAGAGGGGTTGCACAGTCCAGCCGCTAAGCTTGGAAAATATTTGGTGGTTGGTGAAGTATTTTGGAGGCTGGATGTGTGTCTGTGAGAGCCTGGTCTCCTCTGCTGATGTCCTGCTTGCCAGCCAAGCCCCAGCACTGCTGCTCTGCCTCTTAGCACATGTGTTAGAAGCAGCTCTAAAACCAATTACTGAGCCATCACTGAGCCTTTCCCCGGGTTTGTGGATGGAAAATGTTTCTCTGCTGGTGCAAACAGAGGCTTAACCTGCCTATGGTCCAAGCTGGAACTGAGCTTCAGCTTTTCTGCCCTGCCTTCAGCAGCTGAAATTCTGTATGAGAACAGGTCCAGCTCATGTGCTGGACACTGAGCATTTCAAAGTGGCAGAGGAGAGATTTGGATTAGGTGTTAGGGAGAAATTCTTTACACAGAGGGTAATGAAGCATTGGAACTGCTCGCCCAGAGCAGCTGTGGCTGCCCCTGGATCCCTGGAAGTGTCCAAAGCCAGGCTGGATGGGGTTTGGAGCACCCTGGGGCAGGGGAAGGTGTCCCTGCCCATGGCAGGGGCTGGCACTGGATGATCTTTAAGATCCTTTTCAACCCAAACCATTCCAAAAGGAATAAAATTGGTATTTATTGAAAGGATACACTTTGGGCAGTGCAAGAGCCTGGCCAGGGCTACACCCAAATCAAATCCAAGATGGATCCTGGTCACGAGTTTTACACTTTCGTAAGTTTTGGTTCATTCCATATCAGGGTTAATTATCCAACCACAGCTGCAGGCTATGGAGTCTCATCCCCCTCTTGCCCCCTTTCCCTCACTATTGTTTCTGCCTTTTGGGTACCCGTTGTCCTTGATTCTCTAGCTAGGAAGGAATTGTTTTGTCCAGCTCCCCTGTGAAGAGAACTCACTAACACCTAACATGAAGTTTCAGAGTTACTCACTAAGCAGCAGAGACTCTGAAAAATATAAAAGCTAAAACCCAAGGCATTGCAGGCTTTTAGTAACAAATATTCTTCTAATTTTTCTAACATTTTTAACAGGGCAATAACTGACTCAAAGGGGATCCACATGACAGGATGCTTCTGCTCCTTCCTTGATGTAATCCTTGCTCAAGGCTACTTCAGGGCTAGAGAAATCTCCTGCAGACCATTCCCAGCACAACCCTCCTAACCTGCAGTGTGCACACAAATAATTCCAGAGATGTGGGGGAACAGTGCACTGGTCCCCAGCAGCAGATTCTATAGCTCCTCTGATCAGGCAGCTTGGGTCAGGAAAGACCTTGGCTGGACAAACTTTGTCTCATGGTCAGTATTCAGCAAGAGGCACTGGGTCCCCAGATGTACTGCAAGGTTGGATGTCCTGGAGATTTGTCCCAGTCTGGTTTGCAAAGGTCAAGGCAAAGACAAAACCAAAAAATCTCAGTGTGACGAGCCTGTGATTCTCCCATGCAAAGTGCCTGCTGTAGATATCAGCTGTGTGGTAGCAGAATTTCTAGAAAGGTGAAAGTTCAGACATGAATGGAGAATCCTCTATTCCAATCCTCTCCCATCCCTGTGTTACAGCT
Source organism: Cichladusa arquata (assembly GCA_026413545.1). Taxonomy (NCBI): domain Eukaryota; kingdom Metazoa; phylum Chordata; class Aves; order Passeriformes; family Muscicapidae; genus Cichladusa; species Cichladusa arquata. The sequence continues at coordinate 2,000,259 of JAOTQP010000870.1, forward strand.
GTCCTCCCATTCATCTTCAGCATAAATCAGAAAAAAAATGATAGATTTTTATGTCTGGGCCGTTGATTTGCAAATTGGTGATGTTCACTCAGGTGATGAATGGTCTCAGGTAATACCTCTCTGCAAAAGCAGGATAATAGCTAATATTTAAGCAGTACACTTGACCCCAAATGCTTAGAAATTCATATAATCAGAGAAAAATGAGGCTGGGAAAAAAGGATTCTTATGAGGTCATCTGATTTGCCCTTCTGCCCTACTTATAACGTGTCTGACAGATGTTTGTCTCACCTGTTCTTAACCTCTGGCTATGGAGATTCCTCTCTCTCCCTAAAATCTGTCTGTGCTGTGAGGAAGCTTTCCCTCAGGTCGAATTTAAATCTCCTCTCTGGATGCTGAAGCCATTCCTACTTATACAGTCAGAGGGCACCTTCAAACCCTTTGGCTCTGTGGACATGCAGGGTGTTGGCAAAGGCAGGGCTGCTCTGGAGGGGAAAAAACAGGCTTCTTAAAACAGAAAACCAGCTTCATGTTGGGTAAAGAAGGCTGTGGTTTCAATGTCCTTCATAAACTTTGTAATTGAGCAGCCTGAGGTAGCTGAATTATCCCTGCCCATGGCAGGAGACTGGACCAGATGAACTTTTAAGGTCCCTTCCAACCATTCTGTGGTTCTGTGACACAGTTGGGAAATTCTGGTTTAAAAAAAAAAAAAAAAAAAAAAAAAAAAGGGGGAGGGGCAAAAAAAGGCAATT
>JAOTQP010000870.1:2004821-2026095 GCA_026413545.1 Cichladusa arquata
GATTGCCCCAGCTGGTTTAAAGATGGCCCATGAGCAGATAATGTGTGCCAGGAGATCAGGGTCACTGCCCCACCTGGCTGTGACAGATGGGGACAGAACACACATTGCTGCCACATCAACCCAACTGAGCTCTGCTCTTTGCTTTCTCCTGCTTTCCCTGCACCCCCTGCCCATCCCTGAAGCCCACCAAGGAAGCACTGCTGCTGTTACAGGGTTTAGCTGGATTCAGGGAGAGTCTATGGGTTAATTCTTCTGTGCTGGGCATGTTTGGAGGCAAAGACATTTTCCTTTGGCAGCACAGAGCTGACCCTTGGGCTCCCTCCTGCTCCAACCCACCAGGCTAGAAAGGTCCATTTCCAGCTCAGGTGGTGGAAAGACTTTGTGTATGGTATGGGGCAGCCAGCTTGACCCCTGGGAAGGGGAGAGATGGCCAAGATTTCTCAGCCTGTTTCATATTCCTCTTCCTTCCAGGGCTTCTGTTTGTAATCACTGGTGTTAACAGGGATGGCCAAGATTTTTCAGCCTGTTTCATATCCCTCTCCCTTCCAGGCTCGTTTTCATCATCCCAGTGTTAAGAGGACACAGAGCACCTCTGAGACACCAGGATGGAGAGGTTGTTTTACAGGGGGGTTGGCTAAAGCACAAAACCACAATTTGTAGCCCAGGGACTCCTGGAGCTTAGTGCTGTGCCCATCTGTTGCAGAAGGAGGGAAATATCTTCCTTGCCCTTACATTCCTCTCTGGCATGGTGGGCAGAGGAACAGGGTCATTTAGAAAGAAGGACCAGCTGGAGGTGCTGGAAAGAAGGTTTGTTTTGAGGGAAAAAATCACTTTACAAGCAAAAAAAAGCAGGAGTTGTCACCCCAAATTGTCATTTATCCCATTTTCCCTTAAAACCTAAAGGTTGGAGAAAAGGGAGTGTTAGTTTTTGCTTAGTCCTTGGGAAGAGGAATGTGTGGAAGGAGCTCTGTGCAATCCAGGTGCTTTGGCATTTTGCTCAGCCAGCCCTACCCATTTCTCCTGGCTGGATTGGTGAATATGTGAGCCTGACTCTTTCCCAGGGGCATGGATCAATCACAGGGATGAGTTATCAGCTTCACTTTACCTCAGACTGCCCTATTTGCCAGTTGGGCTATCCTAAGTAAATCCCTGTGTGTGTCAGTGCCACTGGTGCTTGCACAACAGCACTTGTTGCTCATCCCAGCTGGACAGACCTTGCACAAGTTTTGTGTACATGTCTTTACTCCAAATTTTACAGGCTGGTGTTTGTGATGTGAACAGCTGAGGACAGTTCTTGGTCAGTTTTTAACACTGTTTTCTCCTTCTTCCTCTGAAAATGCAAATAAGAGCAGGAAACCCCTACAAAAATGACGGAGTTCAGATTTGGGAAGGGCAGTACCCTCAGAAAAGCTGTAATGGCTCTCTGGGAATGCTCACTGGAGACTGGGAGCCGGAGCAAACAGGCTGGAGCTGCCAGATCTGTGTTTGTGCACTCGGTCCCCTCCGTTTGTGTTGGATGGCGTGTGTGCCCAGGGACCCACAGCTGTGATAAGAGGTGACAAGTGTCCTCCTGCTGACACTGGGGGCTGGAGAGGGCAGGATCTGAGCTGGGGAGGGAGAGGGACACTGGGTAGGGCTCTGGCTCGGGGTCTCTGCAGCTGAGCTCTGAGATTTGCAAATCTCCCCCTGCACCTTCTGCCTCCAGCAGTCCTGAGCATCACCTCCCCTGCAAAGCTGGCTCTGCTCCTGGGTGAAAAACCCTTCCACAGAGAGAAATTCCATCTTATCTCCCCACATGAGGCAGCTCAGGGAACTCTCTCCAGGACACAGCTGTGGTCAGTGGTGGAAGTGGCCAGAGATATCTGGGGCTGTGCTCCTTGGGCTAATAGAAACTGAGTTCATGTCTCCAGTGCTCCCAGTAAGGTCCTGGCCCCTCTGAACTGGGATTGGGAAATTCTCCCCCTGCTTTCACTGTGAGGAAGCCCAGGCAGCATGTGAGTTTATCTCCTTTCCCTGGGTGATGGTTCTCTCTCCCAGGTGCCACCTCTCTGCTTTCAGACAGCAGGGATAAGGACAGGTCCCTGCCTCTGCAAAGTGCTCTGTGCTCCAGGCAGAGAGAAAAAAAAAAAAAAAAAGTGGCTTTGGATGCTCTGAGGGAGAGCAAAACAAAAACTCTTAATCCCCTACATCAACAGAAGCTTGCACTTAAGGGCTGTAAATCAGTGCCTAATTCGTGGAGAGGATGATTGCATTTGAGGTATTAAGTAGGTTTCTCAGTATTAAACACCTGTCCTTGAAAGGATACTGCCTGACCAGTGGGTGCAGAAATAATTCTGGCAGTAATTAATTACCCCCACTCTGAAACCTCTCCTTCCCAAATCCTCATTGTCCTGGGGGGGAAAAAATCTCCAAACACGCATTGGAAACAACTTCTCAAAAACATTTATTTCCTTCCAAAGCACAAAACAAGAGGAATCCCTCTGCCTTTAAGTGGCTGGGTGCCAAAGCCTCTCACAGAGCTGTTCTCTCACGTCTGGGTGACCCTGCTGACACAAAATGTTCATTGAGAGCAGAGCGGGACCCAAGGCTGCAGAGATCTGTTGTGTCTGAGATATTCCAGGCACAGCTCCCATCCCACCTCTGCACCAGCTGGCTCTGCCTGAGCAGCTCAGCATCCCCCAGGTCCTGCTGGTGCCCCTTGTGCAGGTGAGCAGAGCTCCATTCTCTCCATCCATCCCTCCCCCACTGCGCTCCTTGCCACGCGGACAATTCGATTTATTTCTGGGAACTGCTCCTTGCTGCTTCCCCTGCCAGCAAGCCAGGCTGTTTTCTTCTGTGGTCGAGCCCTGCGGTCGCCTGTGGCTCAGCTCTGCATTTTTGGAGGTCTCCACATGATCTCCTCACATTCTCTTCCTTGCCAGGAGATCGGCGATTTCGCAGACCTGACCTCGCGCTGCCTCGCCAGGAGGTCGCCTGGCAGGCCAAGGGGAATGCTTGTGCAAGAGGGTTTTTTTCTTGAATAATGAAAAAAAAAAAGGCAGAAAGCAACCCCCAGATGTCCTGGAAGAGCCAGAAGCAAAATGACTCCGGCTCCCTTGGTGAGGCTGGTGCTATTTAAAGCAGCTGGAGCAGGGGAGGTTGCACAATGCCCGTTCTGTTGAGGAGGGGTCCAGGGGGTGCTGGATTCAGCTTTGCTCTCTGGATAAATCCTGCACAGACCCTTCCTGCCTCGCCTGATGCCAGTGGAGCTGTTGGGGTGAAACACAGGGCAGGGTCTGTCTCAGAACTTGGAGGCTCAGTGAAGATATTCAGCCTCTGGGAGCGATCTGATGCACATGTCTCTTTATTTATATTCCAGGAATATAACAAAAGACTTGTTTATTTTTCCCTCTCTGAAATTTCTCTGTTTATCCAAATTGCATTGGTGGGTTCCCATTGTACCTGGTAGGCTAACACAGATATTGGGAGACAGGATAGTGTGGAGATGGAGATGAAAAAAGCTGTTTTACTCACAGAGAGATGCCTGAATCACATCTGACCATATTTCTACCCCAGACACTCCCAGCCTGCCCCTGCATGTCTTTGCTCTTGTAGGATATAGTTTTTGCTCTAAGTTTGTTTGAGAAGCATTTTATTAGGAATGGGACAATCTTTGGGTAACCAGGCAACAGCTTTAGTCCAAAATTTGGTGTTTGCAGAGCCAGCACAGACCTGGTTGTGTAGCTGTATCCAGGTTCAGGGTGGAGCTGGAAATATTCAGGGCCAGTTTGGATGAGCCTTTGACCAACCTGATCCAGTGAAATGGCACAGGATGGGACTGACTGGTCTTTAGGGTCCCTTTCAAGTCAAACCATCCTATGATTCTATATTTAAAGAAATACTCAATACTAGGAAAGGCAGACACCCAGATAGGACTGGAACTAAATGGTAAAGACAGAGTTTCCTCTGTTTCCTCCACGCAGCACTGGGAGCTGTGTAGCTGATGGAACATGTGGGTGACATTAGATCAGTAGGAACAACATTGCATTTCCCCTTTTCAATGTCATTACTCCGTCGTTGTCAGTGATCCAAAATATAATAGGATTTGTCCAGCTGATTTGTCCTGTAAACAAGCAATATTAGCCAGGCACGTATTTAGACAAGGAGAGAGAATGGGAGAGGCAGAGTGAGGGAATAATAAAAATTCACTCCTCCTAATGAGGGAATGACCATTGGGGCCTGTTGTTGGATACTGCTGGGAACCAGGGAAAAAGCAGCCTTGAAGCCTTGCCTTTCTCAGACTGCTCAAAGACAAGAAATGATAACAATGATTAAACACCTGCAGGGTTCGTGAGAGACGTTTTGTTTTGCAGAAAGCATGTTTTCAAAGAGGTGTTGCCTTCTTGGACCAATGAGCCTTTTCTATTCTGTTTTGCACATAGTACCCTATATATAGTGTAGTGTTTCTTTAAGTAAAACTCTTCTTTTGCTTCTCCATTGCACGAGGAATGATGTTGCATTATCCTTTTTGCTGCTCACCTATAGCCTAAAATGCCACAGGGGTCACTCTTGGGCTGGGGCTGTCGGTGGGGATCCCACACCAGGAAACACAGTGATTGTGATGGTGTCTGCTCCCAGGGCTGGCTGCAGCCTCCCAGTTGCTCAGTCCTGCCTCCAGCTTGGGCAGCAGTTGGAGCTTCAGTGAATGCACAGTGCCTGTACAAACACTCTGAATTCCTCAAGCACCGCGATCTGCACAGATAAGCAGCTGCAAGCGGGAGATTTTCCCTTTCAGGGCTCGAGTGCTTTAGTTTGTTGTTTAAACTGATAACCAGGCTCCTTTAAATTCATCTTCTGCCAGATGATGGGACCAGACACATCTCGATTCTCCCTGATACCGAGCCCTTGATCTCGCATCTCCGTTATTTGTCGAGCAAGCCAAGCTCTCACCATTTCCCGGCGCTGAAGAGCAGCAGCACATACATCTCACTCATTACAGCACTTAAATCACCTTTGCAGGACCGTGGTGAGGCTTAATTAATGCTTTTAAGAGGCTCAGGGTTCTCAGGGTGAAGGTGTTGCCTGCATGCAAAGCAGCCTTGTTGTTTCCTTTCTGCAGCGCTGTTGGCGCGGGTGGCACTTTGCAGCCCAAATGATGATTTTTTTTTTTTTTTCCCTGTGTAACAAAATAATAATTATAGCAATTGTGGTGCAGTGAATTGCTGGTGGTGCCATCAAAGGGAGGCAGCCAGACGTTGTCTGACCAGGTGCTGGTGTGCATTCAATGGGAATGAGAGGGATGATTAGGGAAATGTGGCATCCTTTAGGATAAAATGCAGCACCTTCTCTCGAAGGTGTCATTCTGCTTACACAAAACCCCTTTTCACCTAAGATTTCCCCTCTCTGGGATTCATTCTCCATGTCTCAGCTACAGAGGCACCAGAGAATATCAGTGCTGCTGTGTTTCAGGTGTGTAACAGAGCTTTGCTGCTGGAATAAGTTCTTACAGAAGAGCTCTAGCAGCTTATTTGATCAATACTTCCCTTTTGAAAAATCCCTAAATACTTATTTACCCAACAGTCCATGGCAATTTCAAAGGCAGAGTTTCCACACTCAATAATCTCTTTTTTTTTTTTTTTGGGATGTGAAAAATTTTAAGTGAATTTTTCAAAGCACTGATCTGAGAGCCACAGAGATTATATTCCTCTGTTTATCCTTCAACACCTCATCCACATGATCCTCTCAGCCAGCAAGGGGAACTTTATGGGACCACAGGAAAGCTCAGCTCCCTTTTACACCTTTTGTAGTCACACTTGCTGCTCTTCAGGTCACATCCATCCTTCTGGCTTGTAGGAATTAACCTCAGTGACCACACAGCTTTGGGGTGTGATTCTCACCCTGCCTGCACAACTTGGGGTGCTGATGCTGAGATTTGGAACCATGATGCTGGAAATTTTCTGAGGAGATGGAAATGCAATATGCAAAAGGGAGATTTGGCTGACACACTGGTGTTTGGGGTTTGGAATGGGAGGATCTCCATGAATGGAATGTTTTATTATCTCAGTCTGCATTGCTGCTGGAGGTACAGTCCCTTCTCTGTGCCTACATCAGACTTTTGGGGTCTAACCAAGGTACTGGAAATACTATTTAAATCACAATATGACTTTCCTTCATGGGGACATGAACAATTTGCCTCTAATGACAGCATCATAGAATGGTTAGATTGGAAAGGACCTTAAAACTCATCCAGTTCCACCCCCCTGCCATGGACAGGGATATCTCTCACTAGAGCAGGCTGATCAGAGCCCACAACATCCCAGTGTTGCTTCCAGAGCTGTCCCAGCAAAAGTGGGAAACCGAGATGGAGAACAAGCAAAAAACAAAAAAACCACTATTTGCAATTGTGTCACCATGGCTGTGACAGGGTCAGCAGATGCTGAAAGTAGGGCTCTGCATCTCCAGGGTGTGACACAAAAAGCAAGGAAAGCAAACTTAGTGCCAGAATTGTTTAAATTTTACAATATTGGGCTCTAGAAAATTTGTAGGGACTCACTAATGGATTTAACTTGTGCACATCTTTAGGCACTGTAATCATCCAGAAAGGCAGGACTTGGAGGATGCTGAATTTAAAGCATGAATTTACAGCACAATTCCTTTTATCCACAATTACTGATAATCACCCAGCTCTGCTGAGCAAAAGGCCTGAAGGCTGAAGGAACCTGTTGCTCTCTGCAAGAAAGGCAGCCTCCTCTTCAGGAAATTGCAAATTTTACGATGTGGAGGAACATGGTGTGGACTGTTGGGAAGCCTTACACTCAGAGCAGAGCAGGAACATAAATGCAGGCATAAAAAGTCTGTACTCCATTAAGATTCTGCAGCACTCTGGAAACTTGACACCAGTCCTTGAACTGATGCTTAAACTACAGACTTAAAAATCAAATGCCTGTACCAGTTCTAATCAATTTGAGGAACTTTCCCTCTTGTTCTTGTGTTCCTGAATGAAAACCTCTCAGCACAGTGGGTGCAATTTCCCTGTAATTGGTAAAGTTACTGTAACTGCACTGTCATTTGTTTATGGTGACATGTAAGTGCACAGTAACCACTGCTGTGGGTGCAGAAGTGAAAAGCAGCGTGCAATTATAATGTATTTCCAATTGCTGGCTCTTTATTCAGCTTTTATTATATCACAGAGCGCCCTGGGGAGATGGGGCTGGGTATTTTTGGATGTTATTAGACTCCAGACCGACTGCTGAGGACGGGTGGGTTGGTGGTTTGTGCTATCTTTGGTCGCTGCCCATCTCTTTGTCCACAAAATTTTGAGCTGCAGATGACAAAGATCTACAACTGGGCAAACCTGCAGCCTTTTCCTGACCCAGTGTCAGGAATGCCTGGGATAGGGAGGGCATCAGATTCTGGGAATGATGTGGCAGGAGGGGAAAGCAGAGGGGTGTCCATCCTGCACTGGGATTTCACAGCAGCAGGATGAAACGTGATGGTTCTGCTGAAGTTCTCTGGGGAGAAAGGGCAGGTGAGCCAAAATCCATTGATTTCACAGGAAATCACGGCCAGAAGCAGAGATACTGCAGGAAGTCAGAGGGAGAGTCAACCCAGCTTCAGGAATCCCAAATACTAATGCTGTGGGCAGGGCAAAGCAGTGCCCAACCAGGAGTTCACCTTGCACTCAAACCATGCTCAAACCACCAAGGGAATGTGCACAGGCAAACAGGAGAAGCATGAGCCTTGGGTACCATCCTGCTGCTGTTGGAAATTCAAGTCCTGTGGTTTGCAGGGAGATGGTTTCCATTATTTCCAGCTCCATTCTCTGGGGATTTATGGTTCACCCCTGCTGCAGGTGATCTAGAGCCTAAATTTCTTAGCTTGCTTCTCCTCAGATACCATGAAATTCCTGCTGAGAGCTTTTTCTATGTCTTCCATCTCTCTAGATTTTTAAATATCCTACTGAGTGCACATGTACCCACCTTCACCCTCACTCAGCCCTTGCAGTCAGGCAGGAAAGGAGATCTTGCAGTCAGGGGATGGAAAAGACCTTGGATATCTCCTTGCAAAGACTCCAATGCCTCTAACTGTTGATTTCTTACTGCTGTTGGCTCCCTGGCCTTGCTGGGAGCACAGACATCCATTAATGTGTGTTCCCTCCATCCTCTGCATCAGCCAAGCCTGAGATAACAGGAGAGAGCAGCCAAGTACCTGCCACCACATGAAGACAGGGCTGTTAGGTATTAGCTGTAAATCAAAGGCAAGACTTGGCCACTGGGACAGCCTTTATCCCTGGTGAGTCTGTGGAATTGCTTTGGAGCCTGCTGAGATATCTGGGAAAAAAGGCTGGGGTGCTTTGATTGAGGAGGAAGATTCTGGAGTGAAAGCAAGGAGTGAGGGGTGGCTAATCCTTTATTGAGGCTTTTCCCCAATGTGGATTAGGCTGTGTTTGATTATCAGAGGCAAATAGTGAAAGCAGATGTTTAAGGGACAATTGGTGTATTATGAGCACTGTTTGCCCTTGTCCCCTGATGTTTGGTGCTTCTGCCACTCGTGTGATGCCAGCGTGCTCACTCCTGCTGGGAAGGAGATGAGGGCAGGGAAGGGGGTGATGTAACCAAATCTCTGACCTTTCTGCTGAATTTGGGGGTTTTGGGGGCTCAGCAAATCCCTCTGGGACTGAGCCAGCACCAGCCTTGTAAACCCATCCTCTCCAGGAGGGCTTGGATGTGTTAATTATTTATTTGATAACAAACCTGGAGGAGGCAAATGCCAGCCAGAATCCTGTAAATCAGGGCCATTCTTTTGCACATCCTTCCTGTTTCAGTGGTGACTGTGGCACTTGGCCATGGTGTCACAGCTGCAGATGAAGCCCTGGTTGGTGACACAGGCAGAGGTGACAGGAGCAGAACACAACCAGGTAGAGAGGCAGCTGGTGGGCTTGGGGAGGGCATTTATACCCTGGGAGCTGCCAGTCCATCCCAGATGAAGATATTTTGGGTATGCTGAGCACCTTATAAACCTGTGCTTCTCCGTTTCCTTGGGGCAGGGTGGTGGTGAGAAACATTTTCTCGTTTGCAAGTGAGAATTTGATGTGGTATGAAGGAAGGGATTCCAGTCCAGCATTCCAACTGCAGGTCCCTTTTCCTTCCAAGTTACCTGCTGGCTGTGACTTTCTGGGCTGGGTTTTAACTGCTCAGGATGTGAGAACTGCTGGTATTATTCCCACCTCTTTAGACCTCCCCTTTGCCTCTCCCTGCTGTCCCAGCCATGCTGGCAGCAGCCTTAGAAGTGAATTCATGCCCTCACCTCCTCCTTCATTCTGGAAAGTCGTTAACATGAAATTGCCAGGCAGAGAAGCTCCAGAGAGTTTAACGTGGCTACTTTATATTGCTGCTAGGAGTGTCTGGAATTGAAAATAAACCTGTGCTTGCAACTCCTGACCCTTTCATCATAAATCCAAACTTCCTTACGTGTCTCTCTCTGCTGCAGAAGACAACTGTATTTCTGTCTCTACAAAGGCCTGTGTGCAGCTGAGAGCCACAGCTGTGCAGGAGCAGGGGGGTGTTTATTTGTAGGGTTTTGCTTGCTGGCGTTTTTTTGGCAGACGATCCCCAGAGGAAATAACCCAAATATGTGAAATGAAAATAGTTTTCGTGCGGCGTGTGGCTTGCTGGCCTTGCTCCTGTTCCTGGGGGAGGGTGGTCCACATGGCAAACCTCAGCACTGTGATTGCTCCTCTGGCACCCAACCAGCAGCACGTGAGTGGACACAGAGTTCTAGAATAGTTTGGGTTGCAAGTGACCTAAAAAACATCAAATTCCACCCCCTTCCACCATCCCAGGCTGCTCCAAGCCCCATCCAGCTTGGTCTTGAACACTTGAAGGGATCCAGGGGTAGCCACAGCTTCTCTGGGCAACCTGTGCCAGGATCTCCCCACCCTCATCATAGACAATTCTTCTTTAAATCTAGTATCACTCTACCTTCTTTTAAAAAAAATCTGCCCCCCTATTTCTGTGTAACACATTCCTATAAGGATAAATTAATTTAAATAATGCCAGTGGGGAAAAAGATGAAATAAATTGGCTTAAATTTAATTTTGTGCCTGTGTGGGATTATTAGCCCCATTAAGAGTAGGTCTGAGTTCAGCTGGAGTCCAATCAGGTGAAGGAGGAACAGCCCAGTGACAATTATGATTAATGAAATCTCAACAGGTTGGAGATGGGCTGCAAATCAGCCACAGGTGTTGGTGCTTGATGCTGGGATTTTGGGGGCTCCCAGGCCCCTCATGGGATTGGAGAGTCTGGATCATGTAGGATGGCAGCCAGATGATGGTGTGGATCCTTTCTGGTCTCAAGGGCTTCAGCTGGAGTGGTTGGTTTTGGCTGTGCTCCTCCAAGGAGGATGCCTCTGACTGCCAGCTCTGCTGCATTCATCTCATTTCACTGCTTGTCAGAATAACTTCCTCTGGCTTGGGATGGAGCTTTGTACCCTGCACCTTAGGTGAGATGTCTGCTGGCACTATGAAGGTTTTAATTGTCTTGGTGGTGAAGAAAGCTGTCTTGTTTTCCTTGAAAACTTTCCTGCCTTTCCCCTCTTTCTGCTGTTTGGGAGCTTCCTGCTTTCAGCCTGAAGTGATCCTTTCCAGCTTGTCAGGCCTTTGGAGTGAGCACTTGGGCAGTTTGATTACACCCTGGAAACACAAACTGTGCTCACCTCAGAGCTGAAGAGCTTCTGGTCAAGCTGGGCCTGACTTGAAGACCTGGATTCTTGAATCCTAGATCCATAGGACAGCTCAGGTTGGCAGGACACCAAGGGGCCATGCAGTTGGGCTGGGAGGATCTTATTTAGTGTGAGAGGATCATCTGGAGCAGTTTTGTGGTCCCCTGGCTCTGTTGGAAGGTGCATTTCCAGCTTGGTTGGGTGGTTTTTTTTCTCTGGCACACCTCCTTCCCCATGTTGATTATGGATTTCCATATACCAGAGCTGGGTTGCAGATTTTTCCTGGACCTTTTTGCTGACATTTTGGACTAGCAGCATCCTGCCTGCTACTGGTGGAGGCTGCTGATCTGCTCCCTAATTGCTCTTTGAGCTGGTCTTTTAGCTCTGCTAAAAAGGGCAGTCCACAAACACTAATGACTCCTGCAGGCCAGAGCTCAGGCTAGTTGATCCCTCCTAATGGCCCTTTGAATTCCTCCTAGGTTTTATGTATTTATAAACACATTTAGGACACATTATTCTTCTATTCAGCAAAGCCATCTGTAATTATTGCCCGTAATTGCTGGGTGAGGATAAAATGAATCAACTATCAGGCTTTTACTGCTCCTGAACTCAAGCTGGGAGCATCACTTTTTTTAGCTGCTTTTCCAGGAAGATGTGAGTTGAGTCAAAGAAAATTGTCATGGTACTTTAGTACTGATATATCAAAACTAGGCAACCTTCCTGTACAGTTAATTATTGCTTTTCCAGGCCTTATTCCAGCAAAACATTTTAAGTGGCTGCTTAACTTGAAATCTCTAAGTGACTCCAGAGAAGTTAATAAAGTCCAACTGCTCTGGCAGTTGTGTGCTGGGATATTTGGAGTTTTATTTGATTTTTTTTCTGTGGAGATCTGGATTAGGTTCACCTGCCCTGATGGTGCCTGAAGGTAGAAGGAACATGCCTGTGCCATGTTCCTGCTGTGTTTTTGGAGCTCCCTGAAGCCTAGAGAAAAACCCTTGGGGATAATTGGACATTACATTGATTTAAGTGAAAGGATCCCAGTGGAGCATCTGTCTGGTGAAAATGTTGAGTTCAAATGCAGTGGGTCTTGGAGCTCAGGCAGCAGTATTGATGAATAGGGATTTTTCTTTGGTTGTTGGGAGTTCGTGGATATCTCCAACAAAATCTGGAAAGCCCCTGTGGTAGCTGTGGAAGCTTCCCTCTTCAAAGAACATCAGGGAATTACAGCATCCCAGTAAGATGGGAAATCACAGAATGGTTTGGGTTGGAAGGCACCATAAAGAAAGGAAAGATGAGTGCTAATGTCCTTACAAACAGCTCAATGGGTGTTAATGTCTCTGAAATGGACTTAAATGTCTCTACCAACCAAAACTGGGAATTTTGACTACAACTCCAGACTTTTGAGGTTGGACAAATGGGTCTGGGCAAATCCCCAGAACCCAGACAGCCTGAACTGGTGGGTTTTGGGGGAAGTGATAGTTCAAGGGGGGATATGTTGTTTGGGAAGGCTTCAGCTTCCTGGTACCTCAGCAATGGAGAAAGGAAGAGGGTGAGTTTGGGATAAAAGGAAGCTGCATCCTCTGAAACCTCGAGAGAGAAACCCCATGGGGAATGCCCCAGTGGGCTCTCTCTCCCTCTATTCGAATAAAGTTGCAGAACTCCTCTGTCTCCTGTATGGACACTGGCTTTTCAGAGTGTGTTTTTCCCCACAGCATCCAGTCCCACCCCCTGCCATGGGCAGGGATGACTTCACCTACCCTAAGGTGCTCCAAACCCCGTCCAACCTGGCCCTGGACACTCCCCAGGGATCCCGGAGCAGCCACAGCTTCTCTGGACCATGTGTGCCAGGGCATCCCCACCCTCACAGCCAAAAATGTCCCTCCATCTAACGCTGCTCTCTGGCAGTTTGAAGCAATTGCCTCTTGTTGAGTCCCTCCATCCCTTATCCCAGGTTCTGCTCCAACTCTCTTGGAGCCCCCTGAGGTACTGGAAGGGGCTTTAAGTTTATGGTATTTAATTCTTACCAAGGTCCCTTCTGTAGATGTGGCCTGGGCTGACCCTCTCTTGCTTGGGCAATGCCTGGACACTCCTTGGAGGGTGATAATTTCCAAGAAGTAACATAAGCAACCTTGCTGAGTTTAGAATTAGGAGAGGAGTGGTTATTTAGGCTTCATAGATGTGATCCTCAGTGTTGGATCCAGGGTCCAGAGGACAGATCAGGGTCTATTTTATTTGCCAGTGTGGATTTAGCTCAGTGGTTCTTACTCTGGATCTATGGGAATGGTTTTGGTTTGTTTTTTTTTTTTTTTTTTTTTCGACTGAGCTTAAGTATGTTTAAGACATTTTCAGCCGACTTTCACTTGATTGGTGAGTCTTGGCTGGTAAAACTGACTGGTAAAGCAGTAGGAAAAAGGCTTAATGTAATGTATCCTGCTGGGCTGTCATTCAAGAGAACCAACTTTCCAGTTCTCCTTCTGGCTGTAACTCATTGTGCAACTTTGGAGAGTTTTTTTGGTTTTTGTTTTTTTTTCCACCTTCTTTCTCCAGTCCTCCCTGACTTTTGTCAGCCTGCATAAATTACAGGCATGCTATGCAACAGAGGGATACCTCCCAAATGGCTAAAAAACTGGTGACTTCAGCTGTTTTCCCCTTTCTTCTTTCCTTCTTTGCAGCTGTTAACAATTGATGACAATTTCTGTGGCCTGGATATGAATGCCCCCTTGGGAGTATCATCCATGGTGCGAGGGCTCCCCATTTTCACTGAGGATGGGGACAGGATGACCTCAGTGATTGCCTACGTCTACAAGAACCACTCCCTGGCTTTTGTGGGCACCAAGAGTGGCAAGCTCAAGAAGGTAAGACCCACGTGGTCCTCTAATTCAGATTTTCATGGTTTTTTTGGTGATTTAAGCGTTGCATCGAGCATGAGCGCAGTCCTTGTCCTAAGGTGCTCCTATTTTGAGGATAAAAAATGGTTTGGTTGGCAAAAAAACTGTGTTTCACCCTCAAGGGACGGAGATGATCTGAGAAAGGATAAAATCCTTCTTCCAAATGGTTATTCATCAGGAAATTAATGCCTCAGAAGTCAAACCACAGCCCCAGTCGCAGATGGACACGATATAATCTGCATCCAACAGAATTTTCTGTGCTCAGACCATCTCTAATTGAGTTGTTGATCACGGGGGTGCCTCTGCACGCTGGAGAAAAACTGAATGAGGCTGAAGTTTGGGTTCTTGCTCTGGAGATCTTTTTTCAGAGCAGTGTGACCGGGCTGTGATTTCACCACGAGCCCAGCACGGGATTAGTGGCTGCCCTGTTGACGTCAGGCTGGGGTTTGTGCTGGAGGAGAAGGGTTTGCATCAAAGCAAAGCTGTGTCCTGAGGCACAAGGAGCTTTATGTTTAAGGCTGATGCCACACAAACAGAATCAAGAGTGTCAGTGTTCCTCTCTGGGCATTCTCCCTGGAAATGTGCCCATTGCATGGCTGGGGTTTGCCTTGTGGAGCACTCACGGGGGTGGAGAGGTGGAATTCTCTACCTGTGGCTTTCCCAAGGAAAGGAGAATTGTTGGAATTGAGCTAACGATGGACGCTGCCTCTGTTTCAGCCCCTCTGTGCCAGTGTGACAATGCTGCTCTGAATGTGGTAAAACATTGCCTGTGCAAGGAGATGGTGGCTTTGCCATGGGAATGGAGATGGGGAGAAGCTGGGAAGGGAGGTTGGGCAGAGCCTTGTGATGTTTTAGGATGTTGTTTCCTCTTTAAATCCCTTTTGCAAGTCAAGACTTAAAAGTTGGGGCAAATAAAGTGCTGTGAAAAGGTGACCCACTGTGGCTTGTGGGGAGTGAAGGGAGTTGTTTGTCCGTGGATGCTTAGGGATAGTCTGGAATCCCTGGTTTTATTCCTCTACCTGTTTCTTCACTTGAGAAGCAGATCTGGGTTGTAAATTCAGATGGCATTTCCCCCATGCTGAGGGAGGAATGGGATCCTGCCCACTGGAAAATGTCTCTGGCTTTCTTTGAAACAGAGGAAAGGCTGCTTGTGCTTTTGAAAAGAAAATATGGTTGTATTTTTTTCTTTATTCAGGCATGTGGAAAAGGAGCCAAATTGTTTTTTTAACAGTCATAATAAAAATAATCTCCTCCTCTGGCTAATTAGGTTTTGCTTCCCTGTCATGTGTGATATCATCATAATCTGTTCAGTTCTCCAGTCAGTGTCTTGGAGGGAGGGAAATGGGGTAGCTGAGGTCTGAATGGTAAATATTGAAAAGACCTAAACACTTAATGACTGCTCTCCCTGCACTCACAAGCTTTTGATTGGGGTTTTCTTTGGCTCCAGGAGAAGAAAACTCAGCCACAGCTCTGTCTTCGCCTTTCAGGTCGCATTGCAGAATCCAAGATCTGATTCCTTTTTAATAGGGGAAAATGGGAGAGAAAGCTTTCAGTGCTTTATGGAGTGTGGTAGGGAGCAGGGACATCCTTATAGGGTAAAGAATGAGGAGAGGAGAGCTGAAGTGGCTGATGCAATTTGAGAAAGGGAGTAGAACTGAGCTTTTTCCTAACGTGCTGAATATTCTGCGTGGTGGTTCCCACATTGGGCGAGTCGGAGCAGGGCTGGAGCTTTGGGCTGACATTTGCTCAGGTGAATAAATTTCCCCCAAAGAGGCAGAACACAAAGCAAAATAGGGCTGCCCTAAGCATGTGTGATTGTTTTGGAGCAGTTGACCCAGACCCCTGGAAACCTTTAGGTCCTGTAGGTTCAGCCCAATCCTTGCTGTGACTTCTGCAATCCCTGACTCTCCTCCTCACATTGTCCCCTCCAGTGCTCCCGAGG
Source organism: Cichladusa arquata (assembly GCA_026413545.1). Classification (NCBI taxonomy): domain Eukaryota; kingdom Metazoa; phylum Chordata; class Aves; order Passeriformes; family Muscicapidae; genus Cichladusa; species Cichladusa arquata. The sequence goes on from JAOTQP010000870.1 coordinate 2,020,350, forward strand.
GTGTCTGGCCTTGGGACAGAGACCTGTCACCTCCTCTGGGTGGTTTGGCACTCAGGATTTTCCCTTGGTGCTCCCTGACCCTGCCATGGACCTTCTGATGCTTTGTTTCCACCTTGGCTCATCAATCAGGTGCTGCAAGGAAAATGCTGTGTTGGGATTGAAGCTCCAGCATAATCCATGAATTTAGCATGAAGTTTGTTTTCTGCTCAAAACCAGTGGTAAATTGGGGGAAGCCTTGTAGGATTAGATGAAACTCCTGGACAAATCCCAGGAACTGGGATTTTATTTATTTATTTATTTTTTATTGTGCTGTTGGGTCCTATCAAGCCTGTCACACTCTGCTGCTTCTCCTGGTGCAGTGCAGCTCCTTGGTCAAGCTGCAGTGAAATATTTAAGATGGCATGAAAGAGGAGTTCTGAGATTATCCCCAAGATAGCAGGATTTATTCTGTGCTTGGAAGACTCACTGCAAGTCATTACAAGATGGTTTTGGAGAAACTTTGCTGCTTTTTTTTCCTGCAGTTTCAGTATTTTCCTCTCTGTGTTTTGTTTTGTTTTGTTTTGTTTTATGTATGAAAGTGGCAGACTGTGTATCAGATTTTGATTTATGTGATCCATGAATGCTCTGCAAAATACCCACAGTCATAAAGCAATATCTGTTAGTTGATATACAAATGTCACATATGTCAAAGGAATTTATCCAGTGGCACACACAGCTGAAGGAAAATATTGTGCTTTGCAGGAACATATCATTAAAATGAATACTAGCAGAGTATCAGGAATCTGCCCATGTAACCAAGACAACAAAGAGAGAAAGAAAAGGAAAAACCAAGATAGAGATGGAGTAGGGAAAGTGTGAGTGAAACCAAATGACACGGTTGGCCCCAGCTATTTCACTGCCCCAGGCAAAATCCATTTTGCAGCCCTTGCTCATTCACAAAGCTCCATGTGCAGCCCATCAGGAAGGCACAGAATAATGTGCTGGAGAAATATTCCCTCCAATTCTGCTGCCTTGTCCACAGTGCAGCCTGGCCCTGCAGAATGAAGAAATAAATAGGATAAAAAGAGCTACGGAAAAGGAAAAAATTCTCTTGTCCATATCTAACACAGAAACCACTGCCCTTGCATTAAAGGTTTAATGGGGATTTGTGGCTTCTTGAGGATGGAGAAGGGTGGTTCAGTTCTTTGCTCTGCCAGGAACTTCTGGTGTGTCTCCATGTCTCATTTTCTCTCCTGCAAATGGCAGGGAATATTTTCCTTGCTCAAAGAGTGCTGGAGAAAATGAATTCATTAAGTGCTGTGAGGTGTGTGATCACCACAAACAGCTTAACAGGTCAGGTGGGATGGAAAACCAGCTCCTGACCACTTGTGGCATTGTTTAATGAGAAATATTACATCTTGCTGTGCTTTGGTTAGAACCCAGTGTCTGTGATTTCCTCCTGTGCTGGCTGTCCCGTGCTGTTCCCAGAGTTTTAGTGAGATCCAGGGATCCTGATGGGCTTCCTTGGCTGTAAACCCCTCTGCACCCTGGGGAATGCTTCAGGCAGAACCCGTGGCTGAAATGCAGTTGGCAACTCTGGGTGTTTTTAGTGATTTCTTTCAGGAGATACAAAAAAAAAAAAAAAAAAAAGTCTCACTTGAGTTTAACAAATGTCTGGTTTGTCTCCCTGCAAACAGCTCAGGAGCTATTCCTGGGGATGCTCTCCCTGCAAACCACTTGGCTGTAAAACATCCAGGCTCCGAAATTCCCTGGCTTTTTATTTTTCCTTTGCTCACTCTCTCATTCCATGCTCAGCTCTCCACTCCAGTGGCAGGAGAAAAGCAGGGATGTACCCATGTGCAGCAGTATTCCAAATTCCTTGTATTCCTTCCCCAGGCATTTAATTTATGGGTCATTGCTTCTGTGCAGATAATTTCCAGTCAGAGAAATACAACTTAGCTGCAATTATTCTGTGTGTAGGTGCAGGTGTAATGGGAGAGTTGAGCTTACAAATGTCAGCCTGGGAGCAGCCCCAGGAATTGCATTTCTCACAAAACAAAGCTCTGGTCTATTTTGAAATGTTTATTTGATAATGGAGTAGTAGAAATTTTCATGTATTTGAAACTTCCCCGTAAGAAATGGTTTGGTTTCTTTTTATTCCATACAAATATTTCACTCAAAGCCTTTTCTATGCTGAATTCCTTGCAGAGAGAGAACTCTAGCTTAAAAACCAACACTCTCACTCTGTGGGCTGTATTTAATTTTTCATCGAATCCAATCAGTTTGTGGTCTTTGAAGGGTTTTTAGATGTGGAATGTCATGTGGGGTGAAGATTTTCATTCAGATCGGGCAGCTCTGAAATCTGGCCAGCACTTCCCACCAGGTATCCACACTATTTAGGAGAACATCCTCAGTATTGCCCAGTTCTATGGGTTTTCCATCCTCTGAACCCTTGGGACCCTGCTTTCCTCAGATCCAGAGACAAAGCAGCACGGGGAGAATTTAAAGTCTCAGAGCTGGGATTTGCAGTTCTCATTTTGGCCCCTCTCACAGTGGTGGTGGGAGAGTGTAAATTGAGAATGGAAGTGTTCAAGACAAGTTTGGATGGGGCTTGGAGCACCCTGGTGGAGTGGAAGGTGTCCCTGCCCATGGAATTGGTGTCCCAGGTCCAGCCAGGGGTTGGGATTTGCCTCCCATCCAGGGAGCTGAGGTGGCAGTGCTGGGATTGCCAAGCGTGGAATGTCAGTCTGGTGCTCACTGCAGGCACAGCCAGAGATCCCCACTGCTTCCCCAGGCCAGGGGGTTCCTGAATACACACAAACCAAGAAGCCCTGCTCAGTTTTGATACTCCCTGGAGGGAATTCTGCAGCTGACAGCTCTGTGTGAATGCCAGCAGGGAAACTCAGCTCCCTTCTCCTTCCCTTGCTGCCTTGAAAGACTTGGGGTTCTTTTGAATTTTATTTTTTTTCCCCCAGCTGTTTGGCAGGTGGGCTTGACTGCTCTGAAAGCACACTGGAGAGGCTCTGGCTCCTGCTGGGAAGATGTTTTCTGCAAGAAGGGCTGGTTCACCCTGGCCTCTCCTCACAGCTTCCTGAGCCAGCAGGAGTCCGGGTGCTTCACTGACTTGTGATGGAGCGATGCTGGCTCCTGTCAGAATTTGCTGTTTGCACTTGTCTGTGTCCTACCTTGATGTGCAGCCCCTCTTTGAGAGGTTGTTGCCAGCTTAGATGCCTGGAAATGAGTTAATTTTTCTGTCTGAAGCACTCAAAGTTGTGGCTTTAGTAGCCATGGTGGACTCAGCGCTTGGTACTCGTGTTGGGTGTTGGGAATCAGTGTGGACATTGGGCAGTAGCACAATTTCTCCTTGTCATGTAATAATCACTGCCTAGTGATCATAAAGCCCTAAAGCATCACCTAAAAATGGATGGATTCTGTTCCCATGGGTGAAATCAAAGCTGCAGGATATGTAAATAGGAGTGCTGCCAGTGGATGGAGGGGAGGTGATCACCTTGGGCTCCATTGCCAGGCCATATCCAGATACTGCACCCAGTTTTGGGCTACTCAGAGCAAAAGCTTTGTTGACAACCACAACAAGTTCAGGAGAGGGTCAAGAGTTTGGCCAGGAGCTGGAGAACCTGCCCTGAGAGGAGGGGATGAGAGAAATGAGCTTATTCAGGCTTTTTGTCCATGAGGACCTTGAAGAAGCAGTTCCCATTCTTGGAGACTCTCAAGGCCAGAAGGGACAGAGCAGCCTGGTCTGATCGCACAGCAGAGCCTGCTTTGAGCAGGAGTTTGGGTTGGAGACCCTGTGAGGTCCCTTCCAGCCTGGGTTACCCTGTGATCCATCCTCTGCCCTGAATCCACATCAGAGGAGCCCTGCCCAGGCTCTGCTGCTGAACTGGTGCACTTGTTGGAGATGCCCACCAATGGTTCCATCACTGCAGGTGGCTGCTTTGCCTCTCCCATCCCTCATTTCCCTCATTCCCATTGCTCTGGGACTTCCAACTTGCCCATGTCTCACACTGCAGCTTGTTGCAGTGTCTAACTGCAGTAGGAAAACTCCTTTTTTATTCTTTTCCTGTGGCATGAAGGCTGCTGTTCCTGGGAAGAACTGGAGCCAGATTTTCTGGCAGAGAGCAATTAATTTTCCATGTCTCTCCTACAAGTGCCCCTCTCTGCTTTCTCACTACTCAGCAATCTCCATGCTGGTGTGCAGGCTTTGGCTGAGCTGTGCTTTCGCTGGGTGCTTTTCCTACATGTGTTGAGTGCTGCTCTTTTTTTGGATATTCTGGTTTAGCTGTGACTCAGAGTCTTGTCAGAGATGGAATCTTGTGATCATGCAGTGAGATTTGCAAATAGCTGTCTAATCCCTCCAAACTCCACACCAGCAGTGCTGCTCTGTGTGATTTTACTCCCAGCTCCAGCGAGGAGCACTGCAGCAGGGAAGGCAGCAGGCTGTGCCTTCACCTCTTCAAACCCTTCCTCTAAATGCAGCCTGCATTTGACAGCTTTGCAGAGCTGGATTTCCCCACAGAGGACTGAGGATGTGTGTTGTGCAGGCAGGGGGATGTTTGTGACAAAACCAGACATGAGGTGACAATGTCCTGCTGCCTGTTCCTTGCTGGAATCCAGGGATCCTGCAGCCTCCAGGGGACAGCTGGCTGTGCTGCTGGTTGTCACCTGCCCTGTGGTGGTGATTTTCTGCATGGTGCCAGGCTGTGGAGCCTGGCACGGCTGTGCTGCTGATGGAAATCATGCAGGGGTAGAATATGAGGAAAAACAAATTCATTCCCATGTCCCTCTGGTCCATTTGCTTCTCTCTCTCCCTCTGTTCTTGGAGAAATGCTGTGGCTGCAACATCAGGTGATCAGCTTTGGTCTTCACCTGCTCCTTCTGCTCTCCAGGGTGACAAAGAGAAGCTGTTTAGCTCCCCATACACTCCACTGGGTACCAGGATGGATGCCCAGCCAAAAAGGCTCTTGTGATGCCTTCCTCCTCTCTGTCCCCTTCCTTTTTGACTGGGATAATGACTTTTCAGGGAGCCCTTGAAGTGCCTCTTGCATCTGCCTTTGATTTGAATGCCTCTTGCCTGCTGACCCTTCTTAAGGGAAGTCAGCTTAAGTGTGGTTCTCCTAATTAGTTTTGCTCTAATTTAATCTTTTGAAATAATTTTATCAAAAAGAGGAAACCTTCTCCCCACTCCCTTATTTTATCATCTTGTTTTCATGCATGGTCTCTGGGTTTATTTCTCTGTTTCCCTTGTCCCTAGATAGGACATCATTTGCATATTTGATTAAGCTCCATGTGTTATCAGGGAGCCAGTTGAAAGAAGAGCAGCTCCCTGATAAGGTGCTGTGCATCCATCTCTTCTTTTCACCGTCCTCCACTGTGTCCCCCTCACCACCCTGCTGCCATATCTGTGCCCAAAATCACCTCCTCAGCCTCTCACCTCCTCCCTCTCCCTGTGGCCAGATGCCTGACTGTCCTGGTGTGAGGGACAGGTGTCTGCCAATAAAGGCAGCAGCTTCTCTTGAAATGGAGAATGTAAACCCTCTCCCTCCAAATTATTATCATTTTGAAATTAAGGGGCTCTCAGGCAAAGATATGGGAATTAGGAATAACAGTCCTTTACTAGGAAAATTAAAATAGAAATACAGTATTATAAAGAACAATCCCAACCCTGCCAGAGTCAGAATCCAACCTGACACCCCATCAGTCAGTCAGGGTGTTGGCAGCAGTCCCATTAAATGGTGGCTGCATCCTCCTG
>JAOTQP010000870.1:2026408-2069880 GCA_026413545.1 Cichladusa arquata
AGGAGATATCTCCTGGAGGGAGGATGGGCTGTGGGAAGATAAAGATGATTGCCCCAGCTGGTTTAAAGATGGCCCATGAGCAGATAATGTGTGCCAGGAGATCAGGGTCACTGCCCCACCCAGCTGTGACAGATGGGGACAGAACACACATTGCTGGCTACATCCTCTATTGCAACCCAGGACACTGATCTCTGCCTCAGCTGCTGGCAGGAATGCAGACATCCCACTCTGCCAGCTCCTGTCCTTAGGAAGGGATGGGCACAGGGCTGGGCACTGCTTGGGATGTGAACCTTGGCAGTGAGATCCCGGTTCAGTTTCCTGCTCTTCCTGCTCCATGGCAAGTGGAATATGAGAATATTGTCCTGGAGGGCACCAGGCACAGCTTTGCTGTGTGGTTGGAGGAGGGGATTGCCCTGCCTTGCTCTCACTCCCAGTCCTGTGTGCAATTTTGGATGCCACAGTAGAAGAAAGATAATTATAAAGCCATTAGAAGGTGCCCAAAGGAGGGCAGTGAAGATGGGGAAAAGCCATTTGAGGACTGTCTGAGGTAATTTGATTTGTTCTGCCTGGAGAGGAGGAGTCTGAGGGAGAACCTCACTGCAGTCTGAGGAGGGGCAGGGAGTGATCTCTTCTCTCTGTGACCAGGGACAGGACCCCAGGGAACATCTGGAGCTGTGTCAGGGAAGGGTTGGGTTGGAGAATTAGGGAAAGGCTCTTCCCCCAGAGGGTGGTGAGCTTCCCCAGGGAATGGTCACAGCCCTGAGGCTGCCAGAGCTCCAGGAGCATTTGGACAATGCTCTCAGGGATGCACATATTGTGATTTTAGGGTGTCTTGAGCAGGGCCAGGAGCTGGACTGGATGATCCTTGTGATTTTCCAGCTCAGGATATTCTGTAATTCTCAGCAGCTCTTTACAGGATCCCACTGTGCCCATGGGGAATGTTCTGCACAGAAGTTTTGTGTCCCCACTTTCTACATTGACCCTGGCTTTGCTGAGTCTCACCTGGGCTATTTCCTGCAGGTACTTGCTGCAGTCTGGGCTGACACCTTCAGCCCATCTCCCAGGCAATCACTGCTGTGCAGAGACAGCAGAGTAGGGGCTGAAAACAGAACTGCCACAGATGCATAATTTGGAAATGTATTTTGTGCAAATATGTGCATGAATGCAAAAAAATCCTCTTAAGTAAACACATGCCATGGAGGTTTTGTTCTTTGACTATTGCACTATAAAAACAATTTGCCTTAAGCAGCTCCCCCAGCCCACCTCTAGGAACCCTCTAATTTGAAACCAGCTGTGGCATCCCCCTGAGGAAATACAGGGAAATGCTTATTTAACAGTAATTTTCTCCTCCTTACCGCTGATGTTTAAGCTGGGGGAGGCTTTGTTTGGTTTGTGACCCATAATTAGGCATTTGTGGCACTGATCAGAGTCCAACTCCTGGCCTGGCAAAGGCAGGGTGAGTTCATAGCAAACAGAAGTCGTGTAATTAGTTGTGTTAGTGAGCTAGAGAAGAGACCACAGCTTTTCCCTTAAATGACAATGAAGTGTAGGAACCAGGGGTTTGATTGAGGAGCCAGCTTTTAATTAGAAGGCAAAAAGGAACGTGCCTCCCTTTGTTGGGGTAAGCACTGTTGGGCTGGGGGTGGTTTGAAGATCTCTCTGCACAAACCCCATGTCCTGATGTGCAGAGGTTGTGAACTCCTGTGAGGGATCTTCAGTGCCACCAACACTTCCAGGAGTTGTGAATGCTGCTGGTGGGGCTTGAAAATAAAAGTAGGAATAAAATTCTCCCTTCTTTCCAACTTGAGCCCTTCCCCTCGTGCTTCTTTCATTAGGGTGTGATGACTCTCTGGCTCTGTCATGTCCTGTTCTGTGGTGGCAGCCTGGCTGCAGAGCACTCAAGCTCTGATGGATTGCTGGGTGCTGGCCTCGTGTGTGGGGAGCTGTGCTGGTTTTTGGGGGCCCCAGCCCATCTGGTGTCTGTGGGAGTGAAGATGTGTGTAGCTGTGTGGGACTGGGGGATCTGTTCCTGCTTGTTCTGACACTTGTCTTCTTGTTTTGATTTGGGCTTTTTTTTTCTCTCTTTAACCTCCCAAACCCTGCCAGTGGCCTCTCATGTCTCCTAAATGAAACCATATGGAAGAGTTGCAGGTTCCTGGCCCTCTGGAATTAGAAAAGCTTTGATTGCTTGGTGAGAGGTGTAGAAATACGAACTGAAGGCTAGACCAGGGCAATTAATCAAAGATGAGATTTGCCAAGTCCCCCTGGGATGCTGTGCCCAGGGTGACCCAAAAGAATCTTCCTGGCTGTGACAGCAGCAGCTAAACCCACAGGCTTGACTGTAACCTGGTGCTGTCAAATCTAGGTTGATGTCAATGACTTTTCTTCATGATTTTACTCTGATTGCTTGGATTTCTTCATCCTGTGGCACCAAGGATGGTCTTTCATCCTCTCAGCTAAAAGAGGCATTGAATTATAAAGAGCTGGAGTGATATTTGAATTCAAAACCCTCCCAAAAGTAGATTTTTCCAGCTGGGTTGGTGTCCATACTTGACTAGGGATGGCAGGACTGTGTTTGTGGAGATGTCCCTTAATCCCATGGAACATCACCCCTAAGAGCTGTTCATCCAGTGGGCACCAAGCTGGGCTCTCCCTTGGGGCAGCGAGCCTGGCAGTGTGCTGGAATCCAGTGGAACACTCCAAAGCTCTAGAGAGATGATTGGGACCCCAGTGTTGCATTTTAAGGCAAAAAGAATAATGCAACATAGCTCCTCGTGTGATGGAGAAGCAAGAGAGGGGAGAGCTTTATTTAAAGAAACACTACATATACATATAGGGTACTCCTTCTTCCCTCCAGAGCTGATTCCAAACCCAAATTCCTGAGACTGGAAATTTCTCTTTAAAGGAGATTTTGCTGCCCATAATTCTAATGGAATGTAAAATCAGACTCCAAATTTTCCTTGGATTTTCAGAAATTTTCTGATTTTAGGGGTTTTAATTTTGTGAGGTTTGAGGTTGTTTTTTTTTTTTTTTCTCCTTCCTCCTTCCCTCTGGAGCTAATTCCAAACCCAAACTCCTGACACTGGAAATTTCTTATGAAGGAGATTTTGCTGCCCATAATTCTGATGGGATGTAAAACCAGACCAAAAACCAAATAGAAAAGACTCATTGGTCCAAGAAGGCAACACCTCTTTGAAAAGATAATTTTGCAAAACATCACGTCTCTCACACTCCATGCAGGTGCACAATCACTGTTATAATTCCTTGACCTTGTAAAGGCAAGGGCTCAAGGCTGCTTTTTCCCTGGTTCCCAGGGGCTGCCAAGAGAAGCAAAGTCTGGAGAGGGAAGTTGGGAGCCAGTCCTCTGTGGGTTTCAGCTCTGGTTTCGTTCTGTCGTGCTGAACGTGTTCTGCTGGTGATTCACAGGGCTGGGTCACTCTGGATAACAAAGCAGCAGCTCCTGGGGGGTTCTGGTGGCTTTGGGAGGCTTTGCTGATGTGGTGCAGTGGCAGAGGACCCCAGCACACCCCATCTGTGGCATCCTGGCAGTGCAGAGCTCTGCTCCTCCTGCCAGCTGTGCTGGATCCCACCCTGCTGAGATCCTCAGATGAGCTCTGGACTCCTCACTTCTTGTAACTTCAGCATTTAACTGAAGCTGGCAATAAATCCCAGTGATGTCAGAGGAAAAAGGTTATCACTGAGGCTGGCAGAGACCTCATCATATGAATTTTTCAGGGCCCCTCCTGATGGAATCTAATTAAACACCACGACTGGCACTGTGCAAATCTCCCTGTGCTTGTCGTGTGGTTGATCAGGGCTGGGTGATCAGGGGGAGTTTGTGGCCTGTGATATCTGCTGGGGTGGATGTGGCTTCACACAGCACAGGCACTTTGATCTTTTCACAAGTTTCTGTGGGTTTCTCTTTGTGTGCCAGCAACTGGTCTCCTTGGGGGTCTGAGGGAAGATGCTGAGGATAGAACTGGAGTGATGAGGACACTTCTCCTGCCCTTCAGACAGCACCTGTGTTCTGGGAAGAGTTGGGACTCTGGCATCCTGTTAGGCTGGAGTGTCTCCTACAATGACAATAACTCATTTTCTTGTTTTCTTACAGAACAAGAAATAAATTTTTAATAAATATTTCCAGGAAATAAACAAACCCAACCCAAACGTAGCCCCGTGCCAAATCAAAACTGATTGCTTCTCCCTCCTCTCTTTTTCAATACAACAAACGAGCTGTGAAAGTTGTATGGTCCATGAAACAACCACTTATGGTTATTTGACCTCCTCCCCTCCCTTTCCCTCCTTTTTGGTTTTTGTTTAATTAGTTCTCTTCTCACAGATATTTCTACCATGAGATGGAAAAGTCAAAATCTTTTGATGCTTTCAAGCCCCTTCTCCCCGTGATAATGTAAATTAATTCCCCAAATCCCACCTAAATTCTGAATTTTTTGCTAATTTTTCTATTAATGGAGGGGGAGGGGAAAGAGAAAATGTTTCCAAATTTGTATGTCTGTTTTCCTTGCACATCTGTCTTAGTCTGCAATATGTGGAGAGGTGGGAGATCTTAGGAGACTGCTGCCTTTAGTCTCTTTGTTAAACTTCTTCTGCCAGGTTAGCATTTTTGTCTGCTTGGAAGCTGGAGGATTGAACTCACCTGGGAGCCCCAGTAGTGAAATAAATTATCATAATATAGCAGGAAAAGAATATATTTTAAGATGGTGAGCAGTGCAGGACTGCCCTGGTGTATTACATCTGTTCACTTAGAGATGTAAAATATGGTTTTGGCTTTGGGGCACATGACTGGGATATTCTTGTTTTGAGGGGAGGGGGCTGCAGGGGCTGAGGAGATGCAGGTAAATATAACATAAATATGGTCCCAAACACATCCTGATACTGATAGTAACTATAATAGCAAGCTAAAGCTGAGCATTGATTGTTAATTCATGATTTTTTTTTAAAGCCAACCTCTCAGTTTTTAGAGAAATCTGGTTCTTCTTAGGGGACTGGCAGTGCAGTAAAGCAGAGATGGAGGGCAGGAGATTGGAAGATCTGATGTAATTAATTATTCCAATGCTCTGCTTTAACAAATTGTCAGCACAATAGGTGCGGGTGTAGGGCTGTTCACCAAGGTGTTTTATGCCCTTCTCTTAAAAAGGGATTAATCTCTAGTTTGAACCAGGGTACCTGGCAAGGGGGATCTGAGCTCAACCCTGCCAGAAAAGCTCTGAGCAGTCCCAGGCACCAGGAGCTGAATACCCCCAAAGTCACTACACTGATTCTGCTATTTTTTATTTACCAATATTGATATCCTGTGGGGTTTTTTTTCCTCCTGGGGTTTTCACCTTGCACATTTTGCAGCCCCTCCCGTGGTTTAGCCTCTGTGCTGCTTCCTTCCCTGTTAAGGAAATCTCAGGCTCTTCCCTCTCCAAGCTCTCCCTGACATTGCCATGGAAGTGCTGCCCTTCTCCTCCCTGCTAGGAAGGATGAGATCACTGGCACTAAATATATCCCCTGTCCATGCCAGGGATGCTCTGGCAGACTCTGAAGTGACTTATTTTCTATGTTTTGTCAATTCTCTGTGGCAGGTGATTTTATTAGCTGCTCTTGTTTTTTGTTGTTTTCACTCCCCTGATGGAAAGGTGCTGCTGGCCACCTGGAAGTTCCTCCCTCCACGTCAGCCTTGTCACCTGGTTCCCAAATCTACTTCCTCTGTTTTTACTTTTTAAATAAAAATAAGCTGCAAAATTTGGAATTGGAGCCAAATTCCCAGGAAGTTCACTCTCAGGGTTTCAGGCTGTGGTGGGATCTGCTCCCTGTGAGTGATCTCAGACTTGTCTGTCTGCTCTCCCTGTTTATCCTGCAGTTATTAAAATGAAGAGGGGGGTGGGAAGATGGTCTTTGGGGCAGGACTGAGTTCCTCCTTTAGTGTCTTAGCAAGGTTTTTCCAAATATATTCACTGGGACAGTCAGCGTGTGCTCCTTCTGGATCATCCTCACACCTGCAGCGTTTTATGAGCAGTGTGACCCCCATCTCTGCTGTCCTTCATCCATCCCCTTTCTTCCCCTAATCACCTGGCCTGAATGTCCTTTTAGCTTGCTTTTTAGGATATTCCAGTTTTCCCTCCTCCATCCCCTGTGTTCCTTACCCAGAAGGAGCTTCCTTCAAGCCCCCACAATTTTGTTACTCCTGGCACGACCCTTTGGCTCTGTTCACCTCTGCTGTCCATTTACTGTTTGATCAGACTAAAATATAAGAATCCTGAACCCACTTCCTGCTTTGCTACTGACTTTTATGGACCTAGCTTTTGGAGAGTGAGGTTTCATCTCATTTAAATGGGGAAATCTCCATTCCCAGGAAGTTCTGCCAACTCCCTTCCCACTCCAGGGAGAGAAATCAGATCTTTTAGCACACAGCTCCTCTCATTCTGTAAGAGAATGGAACTGCTCTAAAACAAGGCAGGTGAATTATGTCCAAAAAGGTTCTTTTTCTCCCCATTAGAGCTAAGGGAAGCTGAGGACAACTTGTTCAGATGTGAACATCCCTTATTTCTCTGTTCCCTGGCTCCAAGTGACAGTAATGGTGTTTCTCTGCTTTGATGAGGTTCTCATCAGCAGTTCATGATCGTGAGGTGCTCCAACATTATTGTAGAAAAGCTCAGTGCAGGGTTATTTCATGCTGGAAATTTATTAACATGTCCAGAGGGGGCCATTTCTTTTGGCCCTTCCTATTTTCTTCATTCTACTGTGGGTGGAATCCAACCTCTGTGGAGGTTGCTCTTCCTGGGATTGGCAAAGAAAATAGAGGAAGTGGCTTGAGAGTAGGGGCTGCAACTTCAGCTCAGGTGGTTTGGGGGGAAAAAGGGGCTGGAACAGACCTGGCACATCAGCACCCCCTAATCCATGGATTCCTTTTGGTGCTGTCACAAACTCTCCCTAAACTGCCAAAAGCTGCAGGAAAAACCTTTAGTCTTGCTTAGAAGGGAAAGAAAACATCCAGGATTTATGGCATCTGCAGTGACCAGTGGGTTCAGGGAGTTAGGAGTGGCTGAGGAGGCTGGGATCCCCCTGGGCTCACACACCTGACAGGCTCAGGTGAGTTTTGCTGCTGCAGCACCACGGGATGCTTTGGGTGACACGGCACGCTTGAGGATATTTTGGGATGCCCAATGCATTTCCACGGGGTTTGGAGACTTGAGTTGACAGGATGGGGTGGATTAAAGAACTGAGCAAGTAATTTAGGTATGCAAAGATGAAATCAAGATACTTTCAGGTGCATGGTTGCAGTTGCAGGAGGCCCTGACACCCAGGAACTTGCAATCTAAAGGGCACAAGTTGGAGCAGGCAGACCCTGAAAGGGGGAAATGTGGAGAGGAACAGGTTCTGTAGGAGGAGTGGATGGGAAAGGCCAGCTTGGCTTGGGGGTGATGTGCAGAGCATGAGGGGTGGTCAGAAAAAAGTCAGTGTGACATCATGGCAGAGCAGGATCTGTTCCTGGCTCTGCTGCTGATTGCAGCACGGCCTTGGGCAAATCATTCCCTTCTCCCCATCCCTGCCCTGCTCTTCCCTGAGCTCCTCACTTGCAATGAGCCTGTCCTGAGCACAGCCACCCTTTGATTTCATCTTGATGCTTCCCAGGCAGCTGAACCTGGATTTCAAAGCTGGGTGATGTTGGGGTTCAGGTGCAGAAATTCCCTGATGGGACTGGGGGCTCCTCCCATGAGTGTTTGTGCAAGGGCTTGGGCTGAGCTCTGTCAGCACACAGCCTTCCCCAGCTCCCTGTGCATCCCTGATTTCCCTGCCCCTTCCCAACAGGTTGCTCATAAATTAGGTCCTGATGTGGGGATTGAATTTCACTCCAGCTGCCAGAGCTGTGGCACATCTGGGGTCCTCCTGTGGTTAATGACTTCACAAAAATGAAGCAATAAAGGTTATGATGGCTGTGTTTTAACCCTGTGGCCCTTGTTCTGCTCAACAGGAAGGTTTCCCTGGAACTGTTAAAAACCTGCTGTCTGCATTTAAATATCTCCCAGTGATGTGCCATCTTTGAACAACCCTTTAGGAAGTGATTTTAGTTTTGAAATTTAACAAAGCTGAAGCATGCTTTCATTCAGTTTTTCCTTCATTAAAGATGAACTAGTTCTCTTTAAACTGAAAACAAAACAAAACAAAACAAAACAAACCCTGTCTAAATTATGCCATTATTTAGCATTTGCATACAACAGAGAAGTCAGTGTAAAGAAGAAAGGGGAAAAAAGTTCCACCTCACTGGAAGATTTTTTGGTGTAAGTCAGCAATGGTGTTTTTAATGGATGATTTGTCTGGGAAGAGCAGTTCCCAGCTCTGGTCACCAATGATCCCTTCAAGGGATGGTGCTTCCACTCTCTCACAAACTCAAAGCCATGGTCAGGAAAACTCAGATGGGACTTTGGGCACTGAGCTCTTGCTGCACCAGAAATGCTGACATTTTGGAATGTGTCTTTTCCCAGTCCTCCTCTCTTGATAAATACTAGTTCCCTAAAAAAAAAAAAAAAAAAAAAAAACAAAACCAAAAAACTCTACTGTTTTTTTGAAGGAAAATGAAGTTTTGGTGCTCCAACCAAACCCTGGTTGTCTCTGGGTCTTGTGGATGCTGCTAAAGTTGCCACTCAGATTCTCCAGCTGTAGGATTTGGCTGCCCAGCAGATCAAATCAATAAATGTATTTATCCTCCCAGCTCTGCTGACAGGTGTGGAAGTGGGACTGTCTCAGAGTTGCAGAGAGAGCAAAACCGTTCAGGCTCTGAGCTAAAGTGGATTTACCTGGAGAAGAGGCAGATATTTAATTTTGAGTGGCTCACATCACCCCCTAGCCAAGATGTCCTTGTGTGTTACAGTACAAAGCATCATTTATGCCACTCCAGAAATATCTGCCAATTTTCTATATAAATAACTCAAATCCTTAAGGGGGGAGTCACAAAATTCCCCTCCTGATGTGCTGCAGGGGTGATTCCATGGGGGACATCACAGAGAAACTCTGGGTACACAACAGGAATAAATCTCAAGGTCCCTGGGCTGACAGCAAAATTATTCCCTTAATCACAGAGCTGTCCTTAACAAGTTATTCTGCTGCACTTAGGGAAGAGGATTTTTTTCCCTGGCCCTGTTTCCACCCTGAATTGTGTTTTACCCTTGGTACCAACATCTTCAGAATTTGCTGGTGGTGCTTGGAGTGCCAAATTCTTGTGAAAAGGCAAGCAAGGCATGGCAGATGCACTCAGAGGGGATAAACATCTCTCATTTATTTATTTAACTCACTATTAATTGCCAAGGATGGCCCTTCACTCATCTGTTATGGAGTGTATTGACTTCCCCTCCACAGGTTTTCAGATTTGCTGCTCCAGCACAAATCCTGAGAGGGCCCTGGGTCAGTTTTTGAGGAGCAGGGGGACTGATGTTGGAGCTAATGAGCTTGTTATGAGACATATCCTGGGGTCTCTGGCAGCTCCATCCTCTGCCACCGTGTCCAGCCAGTCTGCAATTAGGAACAAGGTCTGTGACACTGCTTTATCCTAAACCTGCAACGAAACAGAAACGTCTGATTTTCACTGAACACACAGAAACTCCTGATCTGCAGAGTGGGAACAGATTTTTCTTCTTTATCACTCAAAATCTTTAGAAGTCCAGAAGTCCTCACGGACGTACTGTTAAAAATCGGATTTTTTTTTTTTTTTTTTTTTTTTTTTTCAGAGTTGCTGCCCGTTTTTCCAGGGATTCAGAAATCAGAATGTATTAGCCCAGGTAGTTGGAGCTGTAACCCTGGGCAGAGTGCTCATGAGAGCTTGCTAGTTAATTGATATTGTTAAATTGCTGTGGTAGAAGGTGAAAGATTTTCTGGATGGCTGTGATAGGTGCAGACACACAGACCTGGGGCCATGTTTCCACCTTGCCATGCAATCATGGAGTGCTTTGGGTTGGGAGGGATGTTAAAATCATCCAGTTCCAATCCCCTGCCCTGGGCAGGACATGTCCCACTGTCCCAGGTGCTCTGAGCCTCATCCAGCCTGGCCTTGGACATGTCCAGGATGGGCAAGATGGCTCTTGGCTGGAGCTGGAAGAGCTCAGGATAACTCAGAATGCAAATCCAAGATGCCAGAGCATTCCTGCAAGTGATTCCCTCTTCTTTGATCCTGATTAGTTAAATCAGGGGATACAGGTATGGAAGTGACCTCAGGAAATCCCCTGTGCCCCGAAGCAAAGCCACTGCAGCCAAACCATTCCTCTGGGATGTTCCCATTAACGCAGCCACTGCAGAGTCTCAAGCCAGACCCTTGGACTCTGCCTGCCTTGGATCATTTCTGGCTGTTGGGTTTGCAGGTTTCACCCTTATTTTATTTTAATGAATGTCACAAGCCTGCAAGCTCTGTCCTATATCTGGGGACTTGTTCTTCGGGGGGATTATCCATTGTCAGACCATTCATCTGAATTACCCCATTCATTTCAGCCCTATTCACTCCCAGCCATCCATTATCCACACCTTTCTTTCCTTACCCTGAATATCACCCAAGCTGCTCTTTCTTCTTGCCCTGGAAACTTTAAATATAGATAGATATGTTAATTGGTATCATTGCAACAAACGGTCCCAGTCACCCTGCAATTCAGGGAACATTTTGTGTTGCCATTTAAATGATGAGGGTTTTTTTTTTTTTTTTTTCCCTTTTCTTCTTTAATGCCACTGACAGCTACTTGTGTTTAATTCATTTTGATTTTGTTAGGAGGGGGAAGTTATCAGGATAGTATCATTAAAAATGCATGCTTGGGTTATTCATGCATGTTCCATATATCCCTGTGTATGATCCATCATAATTCAACATTAGCCAATGGGGATACCAAGTGGAAAAGGTCTGCTGAGCATACACATAATTCAATTACACCCATGACGTCACATTGATTGGATTCTTAATGACACCTCCGAGCTGGGCTGGGAGAAAGGAGGATTTCCAGTGAGCCTGCCCGTGCCTGGGAGCACCAGGTTTGTGTTACTGATCTGGGATGGCAGAAGTTTGGACCTGGGAAGGAGCTGGGACCTGAATTTGGAGCTGAAGGACAGATGTGAAGCAGCTCAGGCAGCATTGCAGGAACCCTGAGTTTACCTATTATTTACCCTTTCCTGGGGTGAACAAAGAACATTTAGGAAACATTCTGGTTTCCTACCAAACTGTAAATGAGCTACTGCAGGTAAACCTGGTTACATGTCAGTGATCTGCTGTACTAACTTCAAGAGGCTTTAAGCATTCAGTTGCTAATCTTTGCAGGCTCTAAAATTTTAACTCATTACTCATAATTTCTAAATCATAAAATCTTTTGGAATCCAAAAATTCAGAAAGTAGTTTCTGGTGTAAATGGCAGATTATTCCTTAAAACAAAATAAGAATAGTGTCATCATGGTTTACTTTCAGTTATAGCTTAATTGTTGGAAATTATTTTAACAGGAATTGTGCTGCTTGGACTGCAATAAAGAAAAGAGATGTTCTCCCTGCTGTTTAATTAAAGCTCTTACCAGGACAGCTCAGGGACAACTTTTCATGCTGCAGCAAATCCTCCTGCTCTGGGATAGCTCTGCTTGCACTAGAGCATTGGTTTGGTTAAAACCTGTTCTTGATGGGTGATGTGGAGCAGTGCATGGTGGAATTCTCTGCAGCTGAGGAGGGAAAGAGAGACAGCAATAGGAGGGAAATAGATTGATTTTTGATTGATTGATTTAAAGATGATGTAGCTGGTGGCATCTTTATCCTTTCCCCTTGTTACAGATCCCAACCTCGGTTAAATCAGTAATTACACCTTCCTTCCCCTTCACCTCCACGATGGTCTTTCACCCTGTTAGTGAAATGAATCCCTTCTTTCCAGAGCCTGCTGGCAACATCCACAAAGAGGCAGTGCCATTCCTGGGGCTCCAGGTGCCAGAGGTCAGGGAATGTAAAAAAATCCATTATTTTGATAGCAAGGGACTGGATGGATGATCCTTGTGAGTCCCTTCCAAATTAGGATATTTTCTGTGTGATTCCACCTAAGGGATGCTGGTCTTAGTTTGGGTGTCCTGGCACTGCTGCTCCTTGGCATCAATCAGGTGGAGCAGGGATTGCTGATGCAGAGTTTTCTTTGATGGTCCTAAAAAAATTAAAAGAGGGAGGCTCGGCATCCCTCGCTGCTTTTCACTTCAATGTATTTAAAAATAACTCCTCTGTGAGCGTGTCCCAGCACCTCTCTGCTCAGCACTTTTGAAGCTCTGGTGCATTCCAACCCAACACTGGATTATCTCCATTTTATTGGTGTTGGATCACAAGCTGAGAGAACTTAAAAAAAAAAAAAAAAAAAAAAATCATCTTATGGTCATGACTGGGAGAAGAAATCACTCCTGCAGCTGACTCCTCCTGACTCCCAGACCTCTGGTTTAAGCACATGAGCATTCCAACTACCAATCCTATTGATTTTCAATTATGGCTCAAATGGAAGTGGTTGTAGCTTTGTGTTTACCCTCGGGAGACTTTGCCTTGTCATTGCTGCTGAGGAGCAAGCGTGGGGAAATTCAGTGCTGATGTGGCTGTGTGGTTTTGGGGCTGGAGCTCACTCCTGGGCAGAAACAGGGGTCACCACTGTGGTTAAAAGAACAAAATCCCTTTTTATGGGTCTGGATGTGCTGTTGGGGGCAGTGCAGGGGGTGTGTGGCATGAAGAAATCGTGGCTATAAATACAGAGCCAGTGTGGCATGACAGAGTTATTGTTGGCATGAGAGTGGGGTATTTTTAAATTACGTGGGGAGACTTTATTTCAAACGGGAGCAATGCTGAACCTTGCTGGCATGTTCAGGACAGGCCAGGCAGGAGGCACATGAGAGGCTGGAAGTTGCAAAATTCACACTCTCCCTTCCCTGATTTGTAGCTTGGCCAGTGTTTGCCATGGCTGCTGTGAGCAGGTGGGTGTGAGGGTGGTCTGGAACAAACACAATTCAAGTGTTGAAGGGATCTTCCCTCTTGTATTTCTCAGCAATTTGCCAAGGGCAGGAAATACAGAATCCATTCCCTTAGCTGGGGATGCAAAGGAGTTAAATAATTTATAGAGCCAGGTTAGGATTATGGAATCACAGAATGATTTAGGTTGGAAGGGACCTTAAAGACCATCCAATTCCAATCCCTGCCATGGGCAGGCACACCTTCCACTATCCCAGCCTGACCTTGGACACTTCCAGGGATCCAGGGGCAGCCACAGCTTCTCTGGGCACCCTGTGCCAGGGCCTCCCCACCAGTGTAAAAAGTAACTTTTCTTTTTTGTTAAAAGCTTCCTTTCTGCCCTGGAAGGGGTTCTGAGCTCTCCCTGGAGCCTTCTCTTCTCCAGGCTGGACACCAGAGCTCCATCCCTTGGAGCATCTCCTCTCTGACAGGTCCAGGATTCCAGAGCTGGGAGTGCTTCTCCAGCTGAGCTCTCACCAGGACTGAGTAGCAGCCCCATCTTTGAGATTCTCAGAAAAAGCCCCCAAAACCCGAGGATTATTATCCTCCTCAGCCTGTCCAAGAGCTGGGATGAATTTCCCAGGGCTTGGATTTGCCTGGACCTTGCTTTGCCCTGCCCCAGTGTGTGTCTGTGCTTCCAGAGCCATGCTGCTTGTTCCCTTGCCTTTCCCTGAGAGCCATCAGGGTGTTATTTGTTATTTATAGCAGCTGGGCAGCTGGAGCCCAGCTTGGGTTTCCATCACCTGCTCCCCTTGCCTGCATCTGAGGGTGCAGCAGGGCTGGGTTTCAGCCTGGGCTGAGGTGCTGACCCTGACCCACTGCTGCCCTTGGCCACAGGGCTCTGTGCTCATCCTTGTTTTCCCCTCAGGGCAGAGCCTGCAGGGAAAGAAATGCAGCAAGGGCCTGAATTATATATTGCAGGATGCTCTTAGTAAGGGCTAAAGGGAATATTCTTTGAGGTGGTTTCATATCTCCACGCTTTTGCCTTGAGCCAAACCCATTTATTGTTAATAATAATAATAATAAAAGTGAGCACCATTTCTGTGCAGGAGCAGAGTCTCTTTGTGCTGCCCTTTTGAAGGTCCAGGAGATCTTTTTGGGGTCCTGCAAGTCAGTGTTGAGCATTCCTGAATGGCAGGAGGAGAAAATCTCTGTTAAATGGAATCTGGATCCTCACAGGGGAGGTGCTGGGCTGCTCTGAGCTGTGGTTTTATCTCACTTCTTCTCCCTGGGGAGGGAGCAAGCAGCCCTACCTGCCTCTTTTCCCTCCTTTATCAGCAGCATCTGGCATTATCACATTTGTTCTATCTCCTCCTTGCAGTGCTGATATGAGAGGACATCTCCCAGGGTTGACAGCAGGATAAAAAAGTGGGGAATTAACAAAGCCTGGATGCCTGAGTCTCCAAGAGTGTTTCCTTTCCAGCCTGAACACCAGCCCTGTGGTGCTCAGGGGACCACACTCCTCCTCCTGCCTCTTCCATGGATATCTGCCCCTCTGGAGGATGCAAACTCTGACCCCATGCTGGCAATAACCAGGAGACAGTGGCCAGAGTAGCATGCAAAAATAAACTTTTTTTTTTTTTTGGTAAAGGAGGCTACTGAGAGCCAGTTTTTATTTTTTTCATGCTGACTGTGCCTGTGAGGAGGGGTAAGAGAGGTGGAAAGGCTGCAGCTTGATTATAGGATCCCTTTCCCTGCTTTTTTTTTAGTCCCAATTGGAAACAGCTCCCCGCAGTGGCCCTGCTTCAAGCCCTGCTCCTTGGAGCTGGCTCTGCATCCCACTGGGAGGCCCTGGCTTCCCAAAAGTTCACAGCCTTCCCTCCCTGCCCCTTGCAGCTCCTGGAGCTCCCTGGAAAAGCTCTGTGAGCTCCCTCCTCCCTTTGTAATGCTCCCAGCTTTTGTTTGTTGCATGAGCTGGGTTGGGGTGAGCTTGCCAGAACATCATGAATAAGTGAGGAGGGAAGCTGGGAGACAGGGAAAGCAGGCTGGGTGCTCAAACAGCCTCCAGAGTGCCTTGTGGTGCATTTTATACCCCCTTTACTTTTATTCCCTCCTTAATCCCAAATTTTTTCATGAGTTGTCACTGGTCTTGTGTTTCCCCAGCCATGGCTGGATTCACACAAGGTCTGCAAATTTTGGTGCCTTATCCTGATATTTCAATGTCTAAGACATTTCTTGCTTCAAACAAAACATCCTCAACCCACAGAGTTCCTGACAGAGTTTTGTGTCTCCACATCCCATTGCTGCTCCTGGAGGCTCTGGTTTTCCCACTAAAAGAGAGAAATGTTTAAAAGGGCAGAGGGTGCAGTGTGGTCATTCACTGCCACCAAATGCACGTGGCCCTGTGATTATTTTTATTTTTTAAGTGGTTTACAGGAGATGTAACATCTGTGATGTTGAGGTGAGAGTTCCTAAAACCATCTTTGCAGAAGAACTGGCCTAATGAGGAGCATCTTTCTCTTCCTGGGAACATCTCAGCTCCCCTTCTCCTCAGCTGCTGGTGCTTTTTGATTTCTGAAGGCCAAGAGTTCTGAGCCTCAGTGTGTCTGTGCCACACTTTCCTCTGCTCTCAGCCTCTGATGCATCAGCCAGAAATCTTTTTATCTCTTTTGCATTGTATCCCATTCTCCCTCTGTCTCTGAGCCCCTTGTCACCATGATTTCAGTCATGCTGTCCCCAGAGGGTCATTGCCAGTCACCTCTCTGCAGTTATTTCTGCACAGTTGGGACTTTGTGATGGAAAACAAAACTCTCCATCTGCTTCATTCCCAGAGCTGCTGGATTAGTTCCTGATTTTTCCCTTGGCTTCATTTCAAACCACAGCAGGTCAAGGAAGGAGGTAGATCAATGTCCTCTCCAAAATGTGACCTGCTCCATATTAGGACTTTTCTGACCCCACACTGCTACATCAGGACTTGTTGAAGGCTCAGGGAGCTCTGCCCTGTTGTGTAGAGATGTAGGAATGGAAAGGGCATTTTGGCTCAAATCTCTGTCCCTGCCATGCCATCCCCTTGTGTGGTTCTGATTGCAAACCTTGCAGGCTCCATCCTCACCTTCACCTGCTGCTTCTGCTTGCCCAGCCCAAGGGCTCCTCACTGCTGGTGGGGCCACAGGGATGGAGCTGGTGTGTGGGAGAGCTGGGATGAGCTGGACCTAAACTGAGACACGGGAACTGGGCACAGGAACTGGGCACAGGAACTGGACCTAAACTGGGACCCAGGAACTGGACATAGGAACTGGACACAGGAACTGGACCTAAACTGAGAAACGGGAACTGGGCACAGGAACTGGACCTAAACTGGGACCCAGGAACTGGACATAGGAACTGGACCTAAACTGAGAAACGGGAACTGGGCACAGGAACTGGACCTAAACTGAGATCCAGGAACTGGACATAGGAACTGGACATAGGAATTGGACCTAAACTGAGATGTAGGAGCTGGACCTAAACTGAGATCTAGGAACTGGACATAGGAACTGGACCTAAACTAAGACCCAGGAACTGGACACAGGAACTGGACCTAAACTAAGACCCAGGAACTGGACACAGGAACTGGACCTAAACTAAAACCCAGGAACTGGACACAGGAGCTGGACCTAAACTGAGATCCAGGAACTAGACACAGGAACTGGACATGATCTAGGAACTGGACCTAAACTGAGATCCAGGAACTGGGTACAGGAACTGGACCTAAACTGAGATCTAGGAACTGGGCACAGGAACTGGACATAGGAACTGGACCTAAACTGAGTTCTAGGAACTGGGCACAGGAACTGGACCTAAACTGAGACCCAGGCAGGTGCCTCCTGCACCAGATGCTGTCCTTGCTGGAGAGGTGACATCCTAGGGCTGGGCCAGAGGCACTTTTTACTCTGTGTTGGGAGAGATCATCACCCCAAACAAGGGGAGGGTTTTCATCTGTCTGCACGAAGTTGGTGAGACCAGCCTCCCCAAATGCTGCTGTGTGCAAGGTGTCTGTGGGATGCAGCTGCTCCTTTAATCCCACCCCAGAGTGGGATGAAACCACAGCCCCAAAGCCTCAGGTGTCACAGAATCATTGTCCCAGAATTGTTTGGGTTGGAAAAGACCTCCAAGGCCATCAAGCCCAACCTGTGACCACTTTTTCAGCTAAAGTAGAGCACTGAGTGCTTCCTCCAGTCATTCCTTGGACATGGGATGGGAATTCCAACACCTCCTTGACAACCCTTCCCATGAAGAAATTCCTCCTGATGTCCAACCCGAACCTCCTCTGTTTGCTGCGATGGGAAGTCACTCCAGCTTTGGAGTGATGCTTACAAATTGCCTCTCCTGTGGGGTTTTTTTGGTAAAGAACAGCAAAAACTGTGCCTCAAACATGTCTTTTCTGTAAGTGCATCCACTGGAATATCTGACAGAGATGTGTGCTCACCTCAGAGTAGCTGAATCTGAAGAAGGGATTTAATTTTGTCTTTTAATTGACAAACAGGAAATACCTCTTGGTCTTCTCAGATAGCTGAGTCCACTGCTTGGAGGAGAGGGGGAAGCTCGTAGGAAACTGGTGTTTGAGTGATTAGCAAACAGAACATGATTTTGTTGCAAATGTAGCTCTTGATACTGTCAAATACTCTGAGTAATGATGGTGTTTTAAATAGAGTTTATAACTTTCTTCTCGTGCCTGCACCGCCTACTGTATCTGCACGGTGGAATTTACACCCAGGGTGGCTGTGTATAGAGGATGTCTCTGTATAATTACACCTCCAGAGGAAGAGAGAGAGCTGTCCCTGTTTATTTTTAAATATTATCTATATCTGTGTGTCTAAAGAGAGAGGGTTTCACGCAGATGGAATCCCTTTCAGGTCGCATTTCAATAATAATTGCAGCTTAATGATGCTGAGGCTGTTTTATTTTATCTTGTATTATTTTAGCTGCTTCTAATAACTGCTAATTTCCCAACCACAAAGGTCACGGCGTGGATGAGAATAAAACTGGTTGTAGTAAATAAATCCACTCCCCAGAAGCTGTGGTGCTGTGCACAGCAAAGAGTGCAAGGGCTGGGAAAACAGCCTTGCCACTCACCTTCTGCCTGTATTAATTGTAATAAAGAATAAAATTGTGTAATCAGAGATCAGACTGTGGTAATTGATTGAAGTGTCCTTGATGTGGGGTTAAACTCTTAGCTACACACCACTTACTAAACTACAGGGCCCTTTTTACAAGACCTGACCCAAAGTTACTCACTGGTTATTCAGTTATTCACTCCACCAGTGCCTTCAACTTGGATTTGTAAAGCTCCACCACCCACCCCCTTCCTCCTTGCTGTTGTGTTTGGGTGTTATGTGTCTGCTGAGATTTTCCTGAGTTTATTTCCTGCACTGGAGGAAAAATCAATCTGCTCCCTGTGCCATGAAATGTCATCTCTGATTGCTTTTGGAGACAGGAGACAAGCTTTGGATAGACTCAGTGCCACCAAAATCTTACCCTAAAACTTGTGACTGAGGGAGTTGATTTGGTTTTATTTGTTTCATCTCCTGGTTGAAGAAAATTTGATGGGTCACAGAGGGCTGAGGGGCTGCTTGGTGTAAGGAAATTATCAGAGAATCCCAGAATGGTTTGGGTTGGATGGGACATTAAAAATCATCAGACACCTTCCACTGTCCCAGGGTGATCCAAACCCCATCCAGCCTGGCCTTGGACACTTCCAGGGATCCAGGGGCAGCCACAGCTGCTCTGGGCACCCTGTTCAGGAAATTTAGGAACAGTCTTTGATCAACACAGCCAGGGATAGAGCTTGTGGAGGGTGATGAGCTGCTGGCTGTGCCAAGGATTAAGTGGAGAGGGAAGGTAATCCCAAGGCAACAGGTGGGATATATTGAATTTGCAGGACAGAGAGCCCATCCCAGAGAGAGGGATTGAGCTGCTGAGGTGCCAATGCCTTCACACAGAGCAGTTTATTTTGGACGTGTGTCTGGGCTGTGTGAAGCAGTCATGGTTTTGTTTGTTTTTTTTTAGCTGAAAGGGTAAAATCCTGGTCCTGCTGAAATTGCTGTGGGAGTGAACAGCCCTGGGGATGTCTGCAGGAATTCTGTGGAAGTTGAATGAAGCATGTTTTCTGGAGAGAATGCCTGTGGGAGGAGGGGAATGGATCTTCCTCACCTGCTTCCACCCTGCTTTCTGCACCACTGCTCACATCTCAGTTATCTCCACCACTGTGTTGTTCCCCCCCCTTCCAGCTCCTCTCCACCAACTGTGCTGGCTCTGGAGGAGATAAAGCACAGCCTGACACATTTCTGTCTGCAGCTCTCCCCCTGCATGGCTGGGCTTCTCACACCTCCCTGCTGGGAGGAGCAGAGGTGGGAACAGCTTTGCTGGCTGCTTGGCTGGTGCCACATCCCTCTCCAAGGTGGAGTGCTGGTGAGAGACAGGGACACCTTTGTGCTGAGGCAGCAAAAGCCTTCGTGTTTCAGGGGGCTGCTGCTTGAACTGGCTGCCTGAACACCATTTCCAGGTGCTGGTGCATCGAGGGTAAATGTTTGTGCAGGTCAGATATTGGACCAAGATGGGGAAGCTCTGATCAAACTCTCAGTCGTGCTTGATCCTTCATTATCCCACCCAAACCATCCCATGGCTCTTGGTTTCTATCCCCTCACCTGGCTGGGGTGGATTTGGGGTGGCTGGGATCTCTTTGGGCAACAGCAGCCTCCTCCTCTCTAACACACCTCTATTATTTCAAGCAATACCCTCACACACCACCTGAAGGGATTTTTTTTTTTTTTTTTGCACCCAGAGAACCTTCACCTTCAGGATATTCTGGGGGCTTCCAGCAGGTGAGAGGTGTTGTTGTAGGATCCCATTAGGGCTTCCCTCCCTCCTTTCCCATAGTTTGGAAACACCAGGGAGCAGTGCTTGTGCTTGTGCTTCCATTGATAATTCATCCCAGGATCAGCATTCACAATTAATTCAATTAAAAGGGCCTCATCACTCATTTATGAGGAAGGGCTGTACACAGGGAGCATCTCTTTGTGTGCTAAGGATGGAGTTGTTTCTAGCTGGGTGCTGTTCTTGTGTCTCTGGTTCTGTGGGGGAGTGGAGAGGGCATCAGACTGGGCATCAGACTCTGATGTAGCAGAGAAGCCTGACCTAACACTGAGCTGTGCTTTTGGCATGATTTGTGAGGTTTCTGGGTCAAATTAAAACCATTTTAGTGGGGCAGGGCAGGGCAGTGGTCCCTCCTGGGGGTGAATGGGCATGTCTGTCTCTGGAATCCCCAGTTCAGCCCTTCTAACTTTCATAATAGCCCCAAATTTTTTATGTTTTCCTCTGTGGTTTTCTCACAGGATGCATCCTGCCTCTCACAGATTTTAGCTCTCTATCCCTGTCCTCACTTGCATCCTGCCCTTCAGGTGTCCTCTCCAGCCAAAGCTGGTGATGATCATCACAAGAGCTCCTCTCTTCTTCTTCCACATCCACACTGAGCCTGTAGCTGTTCTGTCATCAGGGAGAGACTTTCCCAGCTGAGGATCTGGGCTCACACCATTGATCAGCTGGAAGATGGATCTTTATCTTTCCAGATTCTGGCTCACAATCTTTCCTTTGGAATGATCTGGGAAGGGAGGGAAATGCTCAGCTTTTGCACTCAGGTAGGGCTGGATTTTTTGGGATTTGGGAAGTTTGCCTGACAGTGCAAAGGTGTTGTAAAAAAGGTGATTACTTCACCCCTGACGCCCTTGGGAACTGGGTAAACACTCCTAGTAAAATCAAAGTCCACCAAATGTCAACAGGATTGTGTCCCTGTCCTCATGGGCAAAACTACCTGTGAAAATGATTTCTGGCTGACTTTTGCCTCAAATAGCTTTTCCTCCTTTTATTGTGGCTGGTTGAGGTTCTCCAATCACCATCACAGCTCCAGGATAATGAGGATGGAGCACCTTGCTGTGCCCAGCTCAGGGTGGCAGCTGCTGGCACTCCACATTTCCTAGAAGTGACTTGACAGGGAGCTGTTCTTAGACTCTGTCCTTTTCCTTCCTCCTTTCTGAGCAAAAAACCATAATTTTGACAGCCCAGTGATGCAGAAAATAACTTGCTGCTCTCCAACTGTTGCATCCCTTGACCCCAATTAGAATGTGGTGCATGTAGAAGTGTCAGCTTCTTGCTTTCTCTTCTCCCTGACCAAAATTCCCATTACAAAGATGACACCTGAGTGCTCCACAGGGCAGAAAGTGCCTCTGACCAAACAGAGAATCAGAGTGGATGTGAAGTCCAGCTCCTCTGGGGGTTTTCTGCCCTTGGTTTTAGGACAAGGAGCAGGAAAACTGTCAGGAAGGAGCATGGTGGTGTTTGTTGATGGCTGGGCTGGATGATCTTTAGAGATCTTTTCCAACTGTGATGACTTTAGGATTGAATAAGATATTCCAACCTGTGGGAGTATTTCACCTTCACCTGCCTTTTTGGGGGTGGACTTATAGGGTTGGCTTATGAATTGAAATGTGAAGTTTCAAGGCCAAAGCCTTGAAGTTGTGGCTTCCCCAATCCCTGGGAATATCCAAGGCTAGGCTGGATGGGGCTCTGAGCACCCTGGGGTAGTGGGAGATGTCCCTGCTCATGGCAGGGGGTGGAACTGGGTGATCTTTAGGATCCTTTCCAACCCAAACCATGCTGTGGTTCCATGATAAATCTCTGTGCTCCTTGCAGACCTCCAGCTTGGTGTCAGAGCTTTTCTTTCCAAAAACTGATGCCCTCAGGGCTGTGAAGGATGGGTAATAATGTCTGTGGAAGGGGTGTGAGGTAGCCCATGGATCAGTGGGATATCAGGAGCATTCAGCCCATTTCAGTGGGATTCAGGACCATCCAAAACTCCTCTTGGTCTTTCACCATCCTGTGACCCTGCCCTTCATGTCAAGGACCCATTGGCAGCTCCCTCAGATTCTCCTGTGTAAGGGTGGTGATGTTTGCACCACTTAATTAGTGCTTTGTCTGGAGTCTCTTCTGTCTTCACTCAGAGCCAGGATTAAAAAAACACATGAATGAAACGGATTTTCTCGTTTTGGGCTTGGTTGTTTATTAATTCTTATCAAAAGTACAGAAAGTTCTGCAACACTTCTAGCCACCAGCTAAAAGTGAGCAAAATGGAGATAGATTTAGCTACTACAAGGTCTCTAACAGTCCAATAGAGAATTAACACCTATATTATTTATACTTTTAACCCAATAACTAAATTCTCATGACTCTCAGTGTGACACTAACTGACCAACCAGAAACTACTGCCTGAAACCACGGAGAAGAAGGAAGATGAGCACCCAAAGAGACACCACCCAAAATCCTCCATCCTGTCCCATACCTATTACTATACTATAAAAACCTCAAATTTAAAACCTTTCACCATGTGAAATCATACAGTTTTATTTAACTACTCACCTGTGATTTTAACTCCATCACTCAAATTTGGAAGCTTTCTCCAAGGGGTCAGTGCCAGAAAGCACAGAAAACTCAAAAACCCCAGGTTTGTGGGATCCAACACTCCTGCAAGCTTGGCATGGACTCTGAGGCCAGGAGAGCAGAAAGTAGGGCTGGATTTGTGCCTGGGCTGGGTCTGACTTGTCCTCCCAGAGCTCTGAGTTGTTGGGATGGGGCGTGGGGCACGTTTCAAACCGTGGCACAACCTCTGCTCAGGTTATCTCTGTGTGTGTGACATCCAGGGGCATGGCAGGAGGGCACAGCTCCAGCCTGTGACTCATCCAGTCTTTCCCCACTGCTGCTGCAATTCAAGTGGAAATCTCAGAAGATGGTAAAACCTCCAGGCATGTGAAAGATGCCAGGATTTAAGTGCGTGTGAATGAATCCAGGGCTCATTTTTGAACTTGGGAAAGCAGGGTAGGCTTGCTGTGATCTCATTGCCTCTACCTGCTGCCACTGAGGGAGAACAAGGGGGAATGGCTTGCAGCTGGGAGAGAGGAGGTTTAGATTAGACATTAGGGGAAAAAATCATTATTGAAAGAGTGGTGGTGAGGCCCTGGCAGAGGTTTCCCATCCCTGGAAGTGTTCAAGGGCAGGTTGGATGGAGCTTGGAGCAACCTGGGATAGTGGCAGGGGTCCCTGCTCATGGCAGGGGGTGGAATGAAATGATCTTCAAGACCCTTCCAATCCAAACCATTCTGTGATCTTAATGGTGGGACCTGATCTTACCTGAATGATCCAGTGATTCTGTGATTTTTATCATGGTAAAGCTCCTGGCCAGCACAGGGACACTGCAGAGCATGCAGAGCAGAAGAGTCCATCAAACTCCTGCCCTCCATCTGGGATTTCCCTCCCTGCTGGGTGCCCTGGGACCTGCTGTAATCACTGAGAATGCTCCTGGCTGTGACTTCCCCTCCCTGTCAGGCCTTTAGGATTCATCAGCACACTCTGGACCCTCCTGCTGGATCCCTTTGTGCTCTGTCTGACACTCCCCGTGGCCTTTTTAGGCAGATACTGAGTTGAAGGTGGAATATCCTGCTGCCATGGGGTGATGGAGCATCCAGGCTTCCCTTGATCCTGCTCCTGACATTGCATTTCTCATCAGGCTGCTCATCCCTGCAGCACAGGGCACAGGGAGGGTCCATCCCCCAGGCTGGGTGTTGCCTGTCCCTCACAGCTCCTTGCTTGGAGGTGAGGGAAGAGCTCCAGAAACCCTCCAGTGCTGCAGCAAGGAAGATCCTGCTGGCTGGAAACTCCGTGAAGAAAATCCAAGCTGTGATCAGAAAGCTGTTACATCAGTATTTTGATTTGAAATAACTGGAGGTATAACTCATGCCAAAAAAACCCCCAAAACACTTATTTTTTGGGCCCTGCAGCAGCTCTTTTGTTCATTAAACAACAGTGACAGCCACCACTGCAGCTCCCAAAGCTACTGAATGAACAGATCCCCCTCTTTGCTTTGTTCCTGCTGTGTGAGAAGCAGGTGATGCCAAGGTGTTTTAGAATCTCAGCTCCAAGGAGGACTTTGATCAGAAGGAATCATGTAATCTGTGAGTGACAGGAGTAATTGTGACACTGATTGAGCTGTGGTGGCTCCACTCACAAGACTTTTGTCTCTGCACTTGGGATGAGTGGCAGATAAAAGATCTGCTTCCTGGTTCTGTGCCATGAGAGAAGGAGAAATGATGTGGGAGGGAAGAACTGAGCTCTCAATCTCTTCATTCATTTTCTGCTGCACTCGGCATTGGGATGATGAAGGCTGCTCCTCTTGGAAGGACCATTCCCACTGAGGAATGATTCTGGCACAAAGAAGGGTCAGAAACTCCCTCTATTTTTGACCATCTTCCCCAGAGATGATAACCAGAAGCAGAGGGAGAAAAGCTGTTCTGGCCAACAATGCTGTCAACAAACCCCTGCCTTGGCTCTCTGGCTGGGGAGCTCAGAGTGAGGTGAAAAATTGTAGTAATGTTTATTTTACAGAAGATAAGCTCTAAGCTGAATGTATTATGGTGTTATGGCTGACAGCAATCAGGGATATTTTTTTCCCCCCCATAAAATATGAAAATAACCACCCAATCTCCAGCTTCATTTTAACCTGAAAAATGTTGGTGGCTTGACAATGGGTTGAAAAAGGATTTCTGGATGAAAACCTAATGAATGGCTCAGAAGTTGATTAAGAAGGAGGGGAGATGCTAAGTCAAAGTTTTCTAGCTAGGAATAGTGATTTATTACCCAGCTATCTTTGCAAATGACAAAATAACTAATTCGATACAATTAGTCATCAGAACTTTAAGCTGCCAGGGGTGTAAGATGGAAGGTTTTATGTACAATTCATGGTCTCAAATTCTGATTTCAATGTAGCATGGTGTGTATTGAGAGTTAGTCAAACGCACTGAGGAGCTGGGAAAGGCTTAATAAGATTCTGCAATTCTCACCCCCTGTAGCTTGTTGTTTTCTGATGAGGGATTTGAAAAGGGCGTTTTGGAAAGATGTTTTATGTGGTAGTAGTCTTTTCCCATAAAACATCAGCCGTAATAATTATGTTTTAAATCCAGATCCTGAGGCACAGTGAGATTAAATGACTTTCTCAAGGTCAGACAGTGAGTCAGAGGCAGAACCAGGGAGTGAAGGCGAGTTTTGATTCAGGGGCTCTGGGACTTTCTCAAGTTACCCTCACTCAGATCTCCAGGGCTGGATGCACTCAATCTTTCTGGGTCTTATATCCCAGCATCTCCTATCCCAGTCAGGAGGATTTCAACCCTGGAAGTGGATAATCCCAACCATTTTTGGATTTATCTTTGGAATCAGCATGACCTTCATGAAGCTGCTGATGAGCACGTTGTCCATGGTGGGTGAACGCCCCAGGGATCATTGTGGTGATGAATGGCTTCTTCAGTGGCCTCTCAGTACTTAAAAGGGACTTTTAAAAAAGGGGAGAGTGATTTTTTTTTTTCCATGGGCAGATGGTGATAGAACAGCAGGGAATGGTTTCAAATTGGCAGAGGACAGCTTCAGATTAGATGTTAGGATGAAATTCTTTATTCAGAGGGTGGTGAGACTCTGGAACAGGTTTCTCAAAGAGGTTGTGGATATCCCATTCCTGAAAGTGTTCAAGGCCAGGTTGGATGGGGCTTGGAGAAATCTGGGATAGTGGAGGGTGTCCATGGTATGGACATGGCTGGAACTGGATGATTTTTAGGGTTCCTTCCAACCCAAACCATTCTGTGATTCTTGTTCGGCTGTGCTGTCACTCAGGAAGGTGGAAATTGTGGAAAAGGATCAGGCAGAGGTTTCCTGCATGGCTTTCTAGTGATAAAAGACCTGTCCTCAATTTCAAATCCCCCCTGGGTGACACTCAGAGCCTTCCCTGGGGTCACCTGGAGATGGGAAACCTCGAAGTGCTGTGACATTTCTGCCTGTAAGGACACGTGTAGTGGTGGATGTTGCATTGCTGCTGCTGCTGGCCAGTGCAGGGGAGGGATTTGCATTCTGGCCTTTTTGCAAATCTCTCTGCTCAGCCAAGTTCAGCAGCAGCAGCTCCCAGGGGACTCATGAACTGGAGGAGCTGTTGGCTCGCTCGGTGAAGTGGAATAAGTCAACTGCATTCCTCTCTGGACATTGTTTGTGTCTCCAGATATCTCCTGGTGAATTATTAGCTATGCAGAAGACTTATTGCCAAGATACTGGGCTTAGTTTAGTCTCCTGGTCACTGCAGGTTTTTTTCCAAATATATTTTGTTGTGAGTGGCTCGAGTGCTGCTCCTCCCGACGTTTCCCCCTGGGCTCTCCCCTGCAGCCTGGTGGTTCTTGCTGTCAGGAAGTTATCCCTCATGCTCAGGCTACTTCTTATCACTCTGTCACTTTTTCAACTCCTTGGGCTAATAGTTCTCCCAGCACAAGAGCTGCCTCTCTGTGTCCTTTTGCCCTGGTGTTCCCAAGGGAGCCTCTTCTTGCACTAAAGGAGGGTCAGACTCGATGACTTTACAGGTCTTTTTCTGCCCTCATGGTCTGGCTTCTCAGAGTCTCAAAAGTTCTGGATCTGACCTGCAATGAACTCTGGCAGGATGAGCAAAATAATGGATTTTATAAAACAGGATCATGGAATCATTTAGGTTGCAAAAAACCCTTAAGATCATCAAGTCCAATCATTCCCTCAGCACTGCCAAGGCCACCACTACACACTGTCCCCAAGTGCCACATCCCCAGGAGCTTTTAAATCCCTGCAGGGATGGGGACTCCCCCCCTGTCCAGCCTGTTCTCAGGCTTGACAACTCTTTCCATGAAAATTTTTTTCCCTAATATCCAACCTCAACCTTCCCTGGTGCAACTTGAGGCCATTTCCTCAAGTAAGCAATGAAGATATCAGAGTCCATAAATCCTGGGGGTTTAGACATTCTCATAAACATGAGAATTGTATCCATGAAGGCATGAAATGGTCTTTTCTGTCCTGGATCTACATTCTTTTGGGGGACATGGGGAAAGCCTGAGTTATTCCAGCACTGAAACAGTTTCTCAGATTTGCATCGAGGTTTTCTAAGGATGTGAAGAAACAGGGAAGAGAAGGCAGGAAAAAAACAATGCAAGAAAGATGATTTTTAATGCTCATCTGAGGAACCAGGAAAAGGCTGTGAAGGCCCTTTCTCCTCATAGCTTCAGTTCAGGGCTGGGACACCACTGAAATCTTCCAGACACCCCATCCATTCAGGGCTCATACAGGCAGCCATTCCATCTTGGCTCCAGATGTGCACAGATGTTGAGCAGAGCCTTGCTGAGTGCCATCATTTGGCATCAGCAGCACTCTCTGCATCCCCAGCCTCCTCTCCAGAGGACACCTCAGCAGCTGGACTGGAGAGGAGAGCAGCACTGCTCAGTGCTGATTAAGCACTAATGTAATTAATTGCCTCTTACCATCCCTGCATTACCCACAACGTCAGCGTGTCAGTAACTATTTACAATCTAACTTACACAAATGTCATTTTGCTACACTGAGCACTTCATATTTTGCAATTCTCTGCCACGGTAATAAAATCATTCAGCCAGTCGGAAGGGAAACACACCCAGGAGATATCATTATTAATGGCACTGGGCCAGGCTTTCCACGAGCTGAGTGGGAGGCAGAGGAGCAGAGAGCAGCTCATTCCTGCCTTGAGATGCCCTCAGGTCTCTGCATGGAATCACTTTGAATCCAGCTGAATGAGGGCTCAGTTATCCAGTCAGCAAAGTTTGGGAGGGTTTGTCAATTATCTCCTCGTAGTTAACATCAACCCAGTGTGTTATCTGCTGTACTTTGGTTTTAAAGGCCTCAAATAATTTCACTTGTCTTGAATTGATTGTTTCCTGCAGTAAAAGATCTTTTCCCTGTGCTTCCTGCTTTAACATCTTGAACCCTGAGCATCCCAAAGCTCCTTTGCCTCATGAGCTGGGCATTCTGCACTGGTGCTGAATGAAGGTGGCTTTGGTGCCCTGGTGCTTTGTTTTAAAGTCATAAATTAGTAGATGGATTGGATCTTGGCATCCCTAATTGGTCATTTGCAGGGAGAGCTGATCTCTGACACTGTAGCTCAGGTTCATCGTGGCTTTGCAGCTCTTAGAGAGCTTAGAAAAAAGAGAGAAAGTGATTTATCCACAGGGTAAATCCAGAGGGTGTGGGGGAATGGTTTTAAACTAAGAGGAGAGGTTGAGATCAGTTATTAGGAGGAAATTTTTCCCTGTGAGGGTGGAGAGGCCCTGGCACAGGGTGCCCAGAGCAGCTGTGGCTGCCCCTGGATCCCTGGAATGTCCAAGGCCAGGCTGGATGGGGCTGGGAGCAGCCTGGGACAGTGGAAATGTCCCTGCCATGGAAATGGGGTTGGAACTGGATGATGTTTAAGGTCCAACCCAAACCATTCTGGACTTCTGTGATCCATGGGGGTGTGAAGACACTTAATGAAGGTGCCCAAACCTCATTGTTCTAAGGCAGAATATGCTGAAATATCCTAAAAATCTTCCATCAGAATGCAGCTCCCAGTGACAGCAGTGCAAAAATTCCTGCTGATTTTTCTGGGACCTCCACAGATCCCAAAAGGAATTTTTCTATCCTGTTGTCTTCTCTGATGAGAAGAAAGACTTTTCACAGTGCCACCTTTCAATGGGTTGTTCTGTTGGCATTGATCTGACAGAAAGGCCCAGCTTTGCAAAACTGGGATCAAATAATTTCCTGCTGCTGCCCTTTTATTTTCCTCTGCCAGATCCTAAACCTCTCTATGTCTGCCACATCAGGATCCAGGAATATTTGTGAAGGTGTCTGAGACCCATCATTATGGGTCTCTATGCAAGAAAAGAATGTGACAGCATTTTAAGGTATTTTGCTGTGGTTTCAGATCTAACAGCAGCCATGGCAAATTCACATTAGTCTTTTAAAAAGGAGAAAAAAAAACACATAGGAAAAAGAAAAAAAAATCCCAGCACTTGATGGATTAAATAGTGCATTGATTGCCTAGAGCATTGGAGGTCTGGGTGGGATAAAAATGCACGTGCCCATCTGGCACACAGCAAATATTGAAATGTAGAATTTGCCCCCTCAATCCCCACTTTTCACTGTCACAAAGGCAAAGCAGCCATAAATCATGTACAGAGCAGGGAAATGTGGAGCCTGACACAGGTGCCTGGGCTCCTCGAGCTCTTGCAGAAGAACTGCTGAGCAGAAGTGGCTGCAGAGAGAAATGTCAAAGGGTTCAAATCAAGCAGAAGTGTCAGTCAAGTAGCCCGACAATGCCTGGAAATCAGCGCTGAATTCTCCAGGAAGAGCTGTGAGGGGAAAATGATGCCATTTGTTTGCAATTCTAATACAATGAATCAACAGATCACTTGCAAAGTGCTCCTGATGCAAATGTGAATAATGGGTGTGCACAACCAGAGGCGGGGAGGAGAGAGGGGATCTGCATCCAGGCTTTGCTGCTGGAATTTAAAAATGGTTTGGTCAAGCTCAGATGGATATGACATATCCAGAAAGTCAAGTCCTGGGAGAGCATGGAAGTGAAAATCTCAATTTTTGCTGCTGAAAAGGAGGTTTTGGTAAAGAAGGAGTTGTCATGGAGTGCTTAAGTGTTTGGTAAAAACAGCAAACATGGACACAAGATATAAAGTCTGAATGGAGTAAAAATCACCTGGAAACTGAGACAAGTCTCCTGGCAGACATTATTCCTCTGATCTCCTTTCCTGCTAAGAAAATCAGCTTTTAGCACTGTTAGGTTTTTTTTTGTTGTTGGGTTTTGGTGGCTTCTCTTTGGGGGTGGAGGGAGCAATTTCCATGGATATTTAATAGAAATCAATTGTTCATTGTCTTTTCTGCTGTAAGAATGAGGGACTTTTGCAGGGAATGAGTCACCTCTGGATGAAAAATTGCAAGTTTTAATTATTTTCAAATTATTATTTTTTTTCAGTCATACCAAGGAAAAGCAGAAGCTATATCCTTCTCCCAGTCAGAAAAAAAAAAATCAATTAGGCTGCCACAGGAAAATAGGTGATATGGGATGGCCTGTTGGGGATCTGAATAAAACTTCTGAGCCAGCTGACCTCAAGGATTACCTGGGATTTGTGTGTTTTTGGGAATTGTTCTGTGGACAAGGAACAAGCTGGTTCTGAGAGTTACTGGTCTCTGCTTCTTCTGGAGTGTCACCTATTCAGGCAGAGATGGGAATTGCTCACAAATCTCTGCAGTATAATGTCAGTCCTCAAGCACATCCCTGTGAGAGGGAAGGTGTTCACATCCACAGAGAGCCTGGAAGGAGAAGTGCTACAGGACAGAATTCCCACTGTGCAGTCCATTTGTCCCACAAAT
Source organism: Cichladusa arquata (assembly GCA_026413545.1). Classification (NCBI taxonomy): domain Eukaryota; kingdom Metazoa; phylum Chordata; class Aves; order Passeriformes; family Muscicapidae; genus Cichladusa; species Cichladusa arquata. The sequence goes on from JAOTQP010000870.1 coordinate 2,056,638, forward strand.
TGTGGGACACAAATTGTTTGAAAAATACCAGATTACACCCACAAGAGAATAAAAAGCCAGGTCTGGAATGCTGTGCCATCACACATCTGCTCATGCTCACTTCAGATCCAGAGGGATCCATTGCCTTCTCCCTTAAAGGACTATTGGGCAGCTGAACAATGAATGGCCCAGAGCATCTGTATTTTTCTTTCCTCCACCGTGCAAATCTGTGTATTGTGACATTAAATACAGGCTGGGATGATGGGAATGCTCTGCTGCTTTGGCACTGAGAAGCTCCATGGAAGAAGGGCAGGAAATTGAGTTCCCTGACCCTTCTTCTCTCCCTGGGATGATGCCTAAAAGATCAGGACTAATTTGTGTCAGGGCAAAGCTTTTGCTAATTATATATATTTTAATGTAGATTTTTTTTTGTCTTTTCTCCTTATTAGTTTTTTTTTTTTTTCTCTGTCTCCTTCTCCCACTGCTTTCTGCTTATTCCATTTTCCCTTTTCCCTAATGCTTCCTAAAGCAAAATAAGATGAACTTATGGTAAAACAGTTTTTATTGTCTACACTGAAATTTGTGCTATTCCAGGTGACCTTTTTTTTGTCTGGACTGAGAGAGGTTAAATAAGAGGTAGAGCTGTCTTTCATCTTCACACAGATTCTTGAAGTGCTGCCTGGTCAAGATCAGTTTTAAGACCAGCCCAACCCACTGTGTACCCAAAAAGGAAGAGTGTGAAGATGGACCAGCTTCATTTTCCCAGCTTCCAGTAGCATGAGTGTTGTAAAGAATAGTTCTGAGGGAATATTTTGTTGAAAAAGTCTTTGGGATTTGCCTCAGTTTTTCATGAGAGGTGTCTCAGCATCCTTTGGAGCATGGAGGTGGCTGCTGTCTCCTGGGAAGATGGAACTGCTCTCTTCCTTGCTTTTCTCCATGCTTTAGGGTGGATGATGCTTTTATGAGCCCTGAACATGAGACTGAACCTCTCTGCTGGTCCAGAGAGGAGGAAAGCAGGGGGGAAAGAGTGACTTTGGGCTGTTTGGAGGGAAACTGGGAAGGCAGGAGTGTGCTTTTAATTAATTGTTTCCATCACTCATGTTTCTGAGAGCACCTGCAAAATAGAGGAACTGAACTGGATTCATTGCTGGCTCTTTTCAAGACAGAAAAGCCTTTGGCTATTTCATGGCTTTATATGAAGGGTAAACACTACACTGAGCTATTTGACAGCAGGACCTGGCTGCTGTTATCACCTCTTGTCCTCCTTCTGCTTTAAATTTACATTTTTATTTAAAGCTATTTCCTCTCCTCCCAGTAGATGGAAAACCTAGAGTTATCTCCAAGGTTATCACTGGCTGTCTCTTCCCAAGGTCTGTAGCACAGGTAATTGGGGGAAGTCAAACAGCAGGGAGAATGGGAAGGGAGCTCAGAGCAGGCAGCAAACAGCCTCAGATTTAAGTGGGAGGAGAGTCCAATAACCATGAGATGGAGCTTTGCCTTTGGAGAAAATTAAGAATATTCCCTCTTTAGTCAGATCTTTTCTGCTCTTTCAGAAAAAGCAAACCAGCCCTGGGAGAAAGGGAGAGCCCAGGCTGTGGTTAATGCTCCAGATGTGAGGAGGACACAGAGAGAAGGAAGAGCTGCAGAAAAACTTCTCTCCTAATCAGCACTTGAGGAAAATTCATTGCTGATGTCTCTGCTTGGATCTGGACTTGGAGGGGTGAAGTCAGTCCTGTCACAGACCTGCTGTGAGCCAGCAGCTCCCTCCTGTCCAGGTGACGTGGCAGGTGAATAATCTCTTTCAAGCACTTGCTTTTATTCATGGGGATTGAAGCTTCGTTTTGAGACATCAAATCCCACAGTGGAATTATGGGTGGTGTACACAGGAGAAATCATCTTTTCTGTCGCTGCTGAGTTCCTCAGAACCAAAGAGGGGGAAAAAGAGGCTCCCAGGAGCAGTTCAACTTTTGTGGAGGCTTGATAAAACCATCCCTGCTTCTTGTTGGTTTTTATTTTCTTTTAGCACTCTGTAATAGAGGGAAAGGATTTCCAGGGGCTGTTTCTGGCTAAGGTTCTGCTGGGGATGGCTTTGTGCTCTTTGTGCTTTCCCCCCCCTCTTCTCTGGTGTGCTACATGGCTCTTGCCTTCAAGCCTCCTTCTTTTTTAATTTTTTTTCCCCTAAGAAGAGATTTTTTTTTTTTTTCTTCTGCAGAGATAAACATGATGACTTTTTCATGAGCATAGAAAAGCTCAGAAGCACTTGCAATGCCCCAGCTCTTGTTTGATTTATCCTTTGGACAAACAAGGGACAGTTCATAACTGTCCATGGAGGGGAGAGATTTGATTGATTCCACCAGCAGCATTGCAAGAAGTTATGGTGGATTTGGGCTTTATTTGTCTTTATTTATTTTTTTTTTTAAAGTGGAAATTTATAAGGGAGAATTATTGATTTCATTCTCCCAGAACTGTTACATTAAACTTGTCTTCCACAGGTGTAACTGTTTTCTGATTCACTGACGGCCTCTCATCTTTAAGGGAAATTATTTCCCTCCACCACAGTATAAATTACACATCAGACTGTTTTCTAGGCAGTTTCAGGCTGGTTAGTTCAGAGACAGCACTGCAAAAAGGAGGCAAATTGGGTTTTATTGGGGAACAACTTCCTTTCTCTCCCAGGCTGGCTGTTGTGCATGATAATGGAATTTACAATATGGAGTCAAGCTTGGCTTGGCAGGCCTGGACAAATGTAATATCCCAACAGGATCCAAGGCAGCTTTGCTGGATTATTTACTCTTATTTATTCTATTTTGAAGTGGAGGTGGCTCTTACTCAATACAAAACCCCACACTGTGCAGTGTGATAATGGAGGATTTATTCCTGTTGGGTGTGGAAAGGAGCCCCAGCCCACAACAACATCCCAGTCATTTGTGTGCTGCACGAGGCATTTCCATAAATACTTCTCCCTCTTTTCAGTTCCTTTTCCTTCATGTGAGGCTGGAATGACCCTGGGAAGAAGGTTTTATCTGGATCTGACTCACACCTTGCTCTTGGGAGCAGAGGAGATGACATGAGAGGACTTTGTGAGGTCTCAGACCTTCACTTGGATACACAGCTGAGATCCAGAGCTTGGCCACCAGGAGCTGGGAAGGGCAGAGGAGGGTGACAGAAAATAGGAGGTCACTTGTCCATACTTTGCCAGTGGAGTTCAAGGCTGAGAAAGCAGAAAAATGGGCTCATGTTTGTCATTAATGTGGATTTCAGAGGGGGAAACATCCCTCTGCCCATTTCCACCACATGGTTTCCTTCAAGAAAAAGCAGGAGAAACCTTAAAATTGATCTGCCATGTCCCTAAGTCTCTTTCTGCCCAGTCTGGGTCCAGCTAAAAAGAGTGTCTGGTTGGTAGCCTGGTTTTGGGTCTTCTTTTTTCATTCCCCAGTGCTGACAACACAGGTGTCCATGAAGACTTGAAAAATCCATCAATTCTGGAATAAGTGCTGAAAGTGGATGTAGGCAGGGTTCAGATTTCAGCCCCTGAGCACAAATCTGTAGAAAGCTTGAAAATGAAATACTTCAGGGTTATAAGGAACTTACAGCTTGTAGGTAACTGCAGCTTTTAAATAATAATTTATGTCTGTGCTTTTAGTCCTGTATTTTTTATCCTTTTGGTTGTTTCCTCTCCCTCTGCACATCAGTGTCTTACTGGGGATGGAATGAAACCTGAGCTCAAAGGCAGACAGAAAACTGGAGACAGAACATCACTCACCCCTGTTTTACAACTGACTGAACTTGGGAATTCATCTGTGTGACTGTAGGACACAAAATGTTTCCTCTGAACGCCTTCATCTCCATTTCTCACCAGCTGACAAAAATCAAGCAGAACCTGTATTCTCCACCTGGGAGGCCAGAAGGTTTCCAATAAAGTCTGTGGTGTAGGGAAATGAGGGATGCAGAATCTTCCAGGGCTGGGTGTAGGATCCAGTTAACAACACACAGGACAAGCTGTTCTGATTTCTGGGTTTCCTCTGTGCCATTGCCACCAAATTTCTTTGAAATCCCCATACCTGGTGTTTAGGTTCATCTTTTTAGAAAATGAGGCAGTTCTGATAACATGCATGTGACAAAGAGGGAATGTTGAGCTCTCCAGGATGCAACAGAAAATCTGTACTGAAGGCATGGCTTTCTAACATTCACTAACACCATTTTAGGGTTTTTTTTTTTTTTTTTTTTTTTGCTCATGAATATGCTGGTCTAACTTGCAGATGTAACCTAACCCAATAACCTCAACCTTGCAGCCGTGCATGTGCTCTGAGAAATGCTGGGGTGATTATGCATGAACATTAATTAATCCCCAGCATGGTGGAGCATGTTGGGTCTCAGGGTATTGGGGGGCAGTTATTCTCTTCCACTGCTTGCCTTGTGCGTGAAACTGTAGAAAAAACCCACAGCACTCAGAATTTTGTGGTTTTTTTTTGCCTGTTCCCAGGAATTCCTGTTTAGATGGAGGTTTTCTCAGTCAGGGACCACTTCCAGCAGTGTGCAGTGCCTGGCACAATGGGACCCTGCTCTTGGTGGTGACCTCAAAATGTTGCCAAATAATAATAATAATAATAATAATAATAATACTCTGTGGCTTTTGGCACATCACCTTAATCACAGCAGCTGTCAGGCACAGCATTAGATGGGAATAGCTCCCCACAAGAAAAAACAAACACAACACCACCCTGTGGCTTGTGGAGCTTGGATCCACTCTCTGGAGGGTGCCAGGGAAGGAAGGGAGGGCTGAGCTGTGACATTTCACTCTGATTTGTTAACCTTGCCTGCTGTTCAGCTGCTCAGTGCTCAGCCCAGGGGGTCCCCAGAGACATCCAGCATTTGAAATATTTACAGAGAGCACAAGCTGGAGTGAAGGTGCACAGAGGCATCAGGAACAGAGCTTGCCATGGGGAAGAGGCATTCCTGGGATGGGTTATGTGCTGCTCCTCTATTTAATGCCTCTGGTGGATTTTTCTCCCCCAGATTTTGTTTTGTGCAGACCTTAAGCACTCAGGATGCCCTGAGGCAGGAGCTTCATGGTTTGACAGGTGCTGTGCAAAGAATTTTCTTGCTTCAGGTCCATGGGGTGATCCCTGCTGGAAAAAGCAGGGAGATTTATCAGGCACTTACCTCAATCCCATGAAATTTGGTGGTCTGATGCCACAGACCACTCGTTTCTGTGCTCTGCCATAGACAGAAAAGCAGACAAATGTATCCAAAATTTGCTCTCCAGAGGCATTCCCTGAAAATTGCTCCCCATGTTTATGCCTGAAAAATTCCCTGGTGCTAAACTGGTCCATCTGCAGAAAGCAAACTGGTCCATTAGAACATCTGCAGACAGCAAGCCCAAACAAAATGAGATTACTGTCAATTTGTGTTTATTTGAATTACTGGATAAGTCCTAGTCATGGATCAGGGCTACACATGTACAAATAATTGATTTTAGGTTCAGTGGCTCAAAGCAAAAACACATGGAAAAATCTTCAGGTTGACCTAAACCACTCTTGTCCCCCCCAGTTTTCTGTTAAAATGAAAGCATTTAAAAAGCAGCAAGGCAAGGCAATGCTTTAACACCAAGCATTGTTAAATATTTGAAGCTTTGTGAAATATTTCCCTCCTCACTTTGATACTTTCTAGTTTTCGTCATTTAAAAAATCTACTAAAAAATTCCTTCAAAATGAAATATCAACATCTTTAATGCTGCAATTTTACAAAGAAACTTCTCAAACTTTTCCAAGCTTTTAAGAAATATTTTGCTGTGGGTAATGCTTGCCCTGTGTTGATGACAAATCAACATCTCTGTCCAGTTTTAACTCAGACCCCAATGTGACAGATGCTGTTCAAAGAGTAAACACGAAGATTTTTAACTGAGGAGTCTCACACTTTCTGCTTGAGGAATTTATTTTTTTGCAGAGGCCAAGGACATTATGGAGTTTTGATCCATTGGGTTAAATTTGCACTGTGAAATCTTGGGGGAATTGGGGTGAACTTGGACTGGAAGTTGATTTGAACCCTCTAACCAAGACCTGCTGTTCTGGAGCTGAACCAGAGCTGAATTTGAACCTTTTGAAACCTTTCAACCTTTTCTTCTTGGACTCCTCATAAATGACACCATTGCAAACATGGAAACTCTTGTGAGGGTTTTGGGATTTGGCAAAACCTTGGGATTTGGCATCCCACAGGCTCCAGGCAGGAAAGAGCAAAGTGTGCTTGAGCCAGATCAGTGGGAATAACCAAAACCAAGATCCTCTGTGTCCACTGTTGAGGATTGAGCTGTTCACCTCCTCCACGTGCCACCTCCGTGAGCACATTTGTCCCTGTGTCCTCCACCACAGCAGCTCCCTCTGGAGCTTTTCCACCCTGGTTTGTTCCCTACAGGCAGCACTGGCACCTGAAGGATTTTGGGGCAGCTTTGCAAACCACCAAGGGCTGAAGTTGCTGGCTGAGGAGGAGGTGAGGCTGCTTGGGTTGAGGTTTTCCAGGAGGAGAAGTGAGAGTAAGGATGGGTGCAGAGGTGAGCGCACCTGGAGCATCCCTGGACACACATTGGAACAAACAATCAGCATTTCCCAAAGGTGTTCCCTGCCTCTGGGAATGCCTGCCCCACCCACCCCAGCACAGGTGCTCTGGGAAGGGAGAGCAGACCCGGCAGAGTTTATTGGTAAATGCTACCACTGATTAAAACAGGCTGGAGCTGCTGTAGGAACAAGAGGTTGCCATGGAAACACTCTCTTGATGTGTCCAGGTTTTGAAACCACTTTTCCCTCCTCTCCCGCCCTCAACGCTGCTTCTTTTCCGTGCTGTTGTTTTGTTGGAGATTTGCTCTCCTGGGGTGAGGTGGTGCAGGTGGGCTCTGGGATCCAGAGAAGGTACAGAGAGGAGCTGCTCATCCCTGGGAAAGGTGGGAGACCCTCTCCAGTTGTAGGGAGCCTGCAAAATGGACCCTGGAGGGTCACAATGTTGTGGGACCAGGGGAGAACATCCCAGGGAAACCCTCCTGCCAGAGTCACCCAGCTGGGATGCTCTGAAGGGTGGGGTGTTCATCTCACCAGAGCTCTTCTCCACCACCTCACCCCTCTTGGGAATGGTGCCAGTGATGGGAAGCCACCTTTGGATCAATGGGAAATCAAGCCAGTGCCATGAGGAGTGGTTCTGAGAGACAAAAGAGAGACCCCCCTCCTCCTTCCCCACCCCTGCCTGGGCTCCCCACCTTGCAGAGGAGCTTTCATTTCACTCAAGTGGGTGAAAAGCAGCCCCTCCCCTGTGCTGGTGTCATTATGCAGCTGTGCTGAAGGGCCATTGACGACCCTTGCAAAGCTTTGAGGAGAATTTTCCTCCTAGATCATTCAGCCCTCCTCTCAGGCATGGAATTTTTTATTTTTACCAACCTCCTGCTTTGTTTTTGTGTTTTCTTCTGAAACACAGAAGCATCTGCATAAACACAGGCTCCTCCCTGTGTGTTGCTGCTTTTGTCCCTTCCCTGGGAATTCTCCTGGCTCTTTCCAAGTCCATCCTAAGCTCTTCAAATTCTGCATGAAACTCCTCTCTGCAGGAGCTGTTGAAGATATGATACTATACTGTTAAATATTACTTTACTATATTGTATGGAGGAGTTATTTCAGTGTTTTACTTCATCCAGAGAGGTCCTGGAGAGCCCTAAACCTGGGGTGGCTTTTCTGTCATGTTCTAAAAGTTCCAAAGATTTTCCTCTACAGCTCCCTGGAGGCTGGAGCCAGGTGGGCTTGGGCTCTGCTCCCAGGGAACAAGGGACAGGACAAGAGGAAATGACTTTAAATTGTGCTAGGGGAGGTTTAGATTGGCTATTTGTGAAAATTTCTTCACTGAAGGGGTTGTTGAACCCTGGGAAGTGCTGGAATTGCCATTCCTCGAGGGATTTAAAAGCCATATGGAGGTGGCACTTGGGGACAAGGGTCACTGGTGGCCTTGGCAGTGCTGGAGAATAGTTGGACTCAGGGTTCTTAGAGGGCTTTTCCAACCTAAATGATAGCAGGAGTTCTGAAATCCGAGGTAACCTTCCATGGACTTGATAAAATATAGGAAAACTTTGTTAATTTTTTTCAATATTGCATCATTGTCCAGACATCCTCAGCAGGAAGGAAGTTAATGACACTGCAGCCCCTGTTTGTGGTTTATTTCATATATTTGTGGTAAAATCCTCAAGTAACACAGGCCTTACCTAAGCGAGCTGCCAGGCTTCCCTTGGGTTTCATGGAATCACAGAAGGGTTTGGAAGGGACCTTAAAGACCATCAAATTCCAACCTCCTGCCATGGGCAAGGACATCTCCACCAGAACTTTCCCCAGGCTCTCCTGAGCCATTTCTCCATCCAGATGTGTTCCTGCCTTGGCTCTGAGCTGCTCTCCAAAGCTGCCTGCTCCCTCTCATTGCCTGATGCAGCAGGAGTGATTGGTTTTCTAAGTTACCTTAAATTTATGTGATGTGAATCCAGGTCTGAACACTCCCTGTGATGATGGCTCTCAGAGGAGTTCATTTGGAAACTTCTGCATCGTTTATCTGTGTAATTCCCCAAGTTTGGGCTGCTCTGACTTTAAATGTCATTATTGTAAATATTTTTGTCATTATTTTAAATGACAAAATGGGTATTTTTAGACAAGGATCTCTTAATGCTTTGCTTGCCCAGCAAGACCTGATGATAAGTGGGGAACACCCAGCAGCTAAAATTGGAGAAGAAACCTCCAAAAAGCCCAGCCCTTTTGCTCCAAGCTTGTAGGAACTTCTGTACATCCCCATGTTGTGCATTATTTCTCGGATTTTCAAATTTCAAGCCTTCCCTCAAAGCTTGGACAGTTCCTCACTTTCATGGCATCTTAAAAGGCACCAGAGAGGCCCTGGAGTCCTTCTGTAGGAACGTCTCAATCAAAGGTGTCATGAAAGGGGTTTAATTTCAAAAGCTCTGAATTACACCTGGATCAGGAAGGACGTGGCAATGGTGGAATTGCTGAGCTCAGGAGGTTAAAGAATGAAGGGGAATTCACAGTTAACATCTGTGACACACTAAGGATGAGAGAGCCTCCATCCTCAGAGCAGCTATCAAAGGCATTTCCCTGTTCCTGTGCTTTTGGGAGGCTTTTAATTACTCTGATGTCCGTTAAGAGTCACTTACGGCCAAAGAAGTGGATTCTTAAATTCGAAGATGCTTTTTTTTTTGCTCCCAGAAATAACTGGGCAGCAAATCAACCCCAGAGAGGCAAGGAGGATGCAGTGAGCTCAGAGCTGCTCTGAAGCCAGATCAAATATCAGTTCACATAGCAGCCCCTGCCTCCATCTGCACGAGGATGATGACAGGAGAATTGCTTTGAAATCCTCCAAAGAAAAGCATCCAAGACAGTGCTCTCCTGGGAAAGCCTCTCCTTTCCTGGAGTTCTGTTCTCCAGTAGCTCTGATGCCAGTGGTGGCAGGTGGTGAACCTGCTGTGGGGAGGGGCAGGGGAACTGGAGAAGGGGAATTAGGCAGGTGTTTAGCAAGGCAAGCAGCAGCCATTCAGTGCTGGCATTCCTGGCTCCACCTCCCAGCCACCTGGAGGAACCCTGGTGTGGCTGCATATAATTGGGAAAATACTGGAACAATGGGGCCACACAGGTGAGATGCCAAGCAGGATGTGATGATTTTGAAAAGGAAAATCAGTGAGAGACTCCAAGTCAGAAATACAATTTAATAGGGAAAAAAAAAAAAACACAACAATCCATGCAATAGTAGAAAAGAAAAAGCACTGAAAGAGTCAGAATACAACCTGACACCCTGCTAGTCAGGGTGGTGGTAGCAGTCCAGATGAAGTGGTCTTGTGGAAGCAGTGATTCTGGTAGCTCTTGTCCTCTGGAAACCAGTAAGTAAAGACTGCTCTGATGTTCCAAATCTCAGTTTTTATCTGGGTAGGAAAGGCTTGGCTCCTCCCCCTGGGTGGAGCATCTCCCAGTGGGATGATGTAATTTTATCAGTCATGCCCTGGGACTCAATGGCCATTAACAGGAGATATCTCCTGGAGGGAGGATGGGCTGTGGGAAAGATAAAGATGACTGCCCCAGCTGGTTTAACAGATGGTGACAGAATTCATACTTTTGGTCACATCCTGTATTGCAACCTAAGGCACATTGCCTGGAAGATGATTTTCTACCAAAGTACAGCAAATTGTAGGCAAAGCAGGATTCTTTTTTTTTTTTTTTTAAAGTAATTTTCCAAACTAGGGTTGATGGAATATAGAAAGTTATATATGTGGTTCTTGGTGATGGAAGGCTGTCAAGTTAAACTAGCTCTGAAATAGCAGTTAGCCTACTGCTACATTAGATGGTTTGTTTGAAATTGATTATTTCATAATATATTTATGTAATGTATTCTTGGAGGTGACAGAAGTGATTTATTAAAAGTGAATCATGTATTTGGAATTGCTGAAACTACCTATTGAGAGGAACATGAGGTGGGAAGTTTTAATATGATCTTTGGTTGGAAATGAAGTCATTTCACACTGATATGTTGTACTGATCTGTCATGTTCTTTATCTTGCATTCAGCACGTTGCTGAGGACAGCCATGCATTTTTACTGAGATCGCTTTCCTTTTGAAGCCAGGATTCGGTGTCTACCTGATTCAGCTTCTGAATTTTAAACACTGTAGCACTAATTTACTCTAGAACTTTATTTAATATTGCAAAGCCATCACTCAAAAGGCATTTACTAGTTGTGGTTTTGCCAGATTTTGCTCACCTTCTCCTTTTTGCTCTTACCACTCTCATTCCTGCCTTTCTGCCTCGTGTATTTTGGCAGGATAAAGTTCTGTTTGAGCTCTCCCTGTGCCTGATAGGAAACCTTTCTCTGTGATCTCTTGGGTAATGAGGATGTCATGGCTGGCTTGATCTTTGTGACCCATTTCAGTTTTGAGTTTGCCTTTCTGAAATTCCATCAGATGCTCAGTAAGCCTCTGGAGTGTGCCTCAGGCTCAGTGCAACCCCGAGGGGCTGCAGGTTCTCACAGGTGCCTGTGGGAGGGCAGAGCAGCCCTGCAGCAGCAGCGTGCCAGGGGCTGGCAGTGAAATAATTCAGTTCAGGTTTGTGGATTGGCTTGTACAGCTCAAACCAGCTCATGGGATTTCTGATTAATCACCCTATTTTACTGTACAAACTCTCCAATATACAGCTACAGACTACTTTTTGAGTGTTGCAGTTCACATGAAGCTTTTTGAGCTTTTAATTCCACTTTGTGAGGCTCTCTAATAGCAGCAGTGCCTGATCAGCAGGCCAGCTTCACGATAGCTTTGTCTCATCCCTGCCAAGGGAGGCTGATAAAACAAATGTGTTGAGGTTCTTGGCAGATGTTATCCCTGCACTTCATTTCCTGCTACTGCTTGAGTGTTATTACACTCCTGTAATAGAGGCTTTGAGCACACATGCCCCCAGATACTCCAGTGATGGTAAAATATGAAATGGCTACCAGAAGATAACAAGCTGATTGTTATCTCTCTTTTTTTGATGGTGCAGTTCTGGAGTGATAGCACACTGCCATTGTATTAGCCAGTGGCTAACAGTTTCAGGAAGAATGAGGAGGGAATGTTGGAGAGCACATGCCGTGTTCTCAGCCTGCTGTGATGGCTATGTGGTTACTCCTTAGGGACAGGAAATGTGCTGGCTGGCAGGAGGAGGTGGCTGCTGAGGTTAGCTTGAACACAAACTGGCTGAGAAAATTCCCATTTCAAAAAGCTTCAGGGCTTCTTTTAGAATTAACAAGTTCTGCCCCTGGAGTAATCCAACCAAACCCTAAACAAACCACCAAACCATGAAATGGCCAAATTATTGTTCCTTATTAAATTACAGACCTGTTTAGACAAATCACCTGAAAGTACTCAGAGGTGATAAACACTGTGCAGCTTCTCCCTGGGGAGCTTCCATGAGTGATGGTGTTGGCCCCTGGAGAGCAGCTACATCGGTGCTGCTGTTCCAGCCCTAAGTCTCTTGGTATGAGCTGTGCTTGCTAACACTGGCAAGAGAAACCCGTGGTCATTTTCTGCCATGAAGAAATTGATTTCTGTGTGGTTGGAAACCTTTATGTTGATGTGTCACGTGGAGAATTTTCGAGAACACAGTTGTATTTACCTGCCTAACACTGTAGAGAAGAAAGACTGCAAAGTAGGGCAACAGATCACAATACATAGAGCTAATTTTGGATGTTTGTTTTCTTGTTCATGATGGGATAATTATATCTGACAAGTTAACTAGTGAAGGCCCGTCCAAACTGACATGTCATTAGGACGAGTCCTGTACTTTGAACCTTATTTCTGCTGGCACATTTGATTTTTGCCATTCATGTAACAAGGCTTCCTGTGGCCAAGGTTTGTTTAGCTGTCAAAGCAGCGCAAGAAATGAGTAGCAACATAATCTGCTGGGAAACCTCTTAGTAGTTTTACAGAACTACTCATGAAAATCCTCCTCAGTGCCAAAATGGTGTCGTTTGCCTCTTAATGCCTGATCAGGGGGTTGCTCTGAGTGTTGGTCGTGTGCATGACTAAATGGTAATGCACTGCTTTGATGCCTTAGAGTGGACACCTACAACAGAGGCTGGACAAGATTAAGGGAATAAAGTGCATATTTATTGGAGGCCTTCACTAGGTACACCTTGGGCAGTCAAAGCCTCTCAGAGGCTACACCCCAAGATGGACAATGGTCATGACTTTTTCAGACAATTATAAGTTTGCTCCATTTGCATATCAGGAGTTACAATTATAGGTTTGCTCCATTTGCATATTGAGGGTTAATCCTCCATTTACAGCTTCAGGTAATGAAGTCATTTACTCCAAGTTTGCCCCACCCAATTCACTGTTGTTTACATCTCTTGGGGCCTGAGACAGTAAGGTGTCCTTGAGTTTCAGGCCCAGAGAGGAACTGTTTTGTCCAACCAAAATGTCAGGGCAGTAGCTAACACTTTTTATAAAGAGTTTGAGAGTTATACACTAAAGTACTACAGGATTTGAAAAATATAAAAGTTAAATCCTGAAGCATCACTTGGGCTGGTGACTGATTGGCAGAACTTCTTCTCTTCCTAGAAACAAATCATCGTGGACCCGTCGACGTTCAGCGAGGAGCGGTTCCGGCCGTCGCTGGAGGAGCGGCTGGAGAGCATCATCAGCGGGGCGGCGCTCATGGCCGACTCGTCCTGCACGCGCGACGACCGCCGCGAGCGCATCGTGGCCGAGTGCAACGCCGTGCG